>CM033473.1:111059936-111397436 GCA_019447015.1 Hymenochirus boettgeri
AACAGGAAATAAACAATGCCAAGGAACCCCAAACAGGAAGATAAACATATGCGGAACCGGATAAACGAAAGAACCCAAACCGGAGTAAGAATCAAAGGAAACCTAAACAGGAAGTACAGAATGCAAAGAAAACCCCAACAGAAAAATTTTTAAAGAAATGCCAAACAGGAAGTTAACAATCCAAAAGACATCCAAACAGAAGTAAACAATGCAAAGGAAACCCAAACAGGAAAAACAATGCAAAGAAAAACCCAAACCGGAAGTAAGAATGCAAAGGAAAACAACCGGAAGTAACCAATGCATAGGAAACCCAAACAAAAGTAAAGAATACAAGGAAAAACCCAATCCAGAAGTAAAGAATGCCAAAGGAAACCCAAACAGGAAGTAAACAATGCAAACAAAAGCCAACTGGAAGTAACCAATGCAAACAAAAGCCAAACAGGAAGTAAACAATGCAAAGAAAACCCTAACAGGAAATAAAGAATGCAAAGGAAACTCAAACAGGAAGTAAAGAATGCTCTGCTTCAATATTACAACTTTACAAATACATCCTCCCCTCTGTATAATTCATAATTGGTATGATTATCATCCATTGAATGCTTTGCTTTAATATCTACAACCTTTATAACTACATCCCTCCCCTCTGTTATAATTAATATGGCTCTTCAAGCCAAATTACTGTTCTTTCTATTCTTCTACTAAACCGTTTTATTCTTCAACTTTTTTGGACTGTATCTCCTCCCCACAGTTTTTGAGCTAGAGACATGAAATTTGGAACGATGTGCGGGGCATATTGGAGAAGTGTGCTTTCCTTCTAGCTAAGAAATCCCGCGAAGCCTTATGGCTTATCGGCAAATTTCGGGACATTTTTCCCCTTAGACTATAATGTAACAATCCGCACATGTGGATTTTCAAAACAGTTTGCTCATGTCATAAATACAATGGTGATACCCCCACCCCCACACAGACACAGGTACCTACTAACCTACCCTTCCATTCCTGTGGCAGCCATACTTAAAGGTTAATAAAGTCAAAAAACTTATTTTGATATATCCTCATCAATGTTAATTTTATGGTTGTAAAAAAAACATACCCAACCTCACATAGGTACACAGACCTCACTGACCTACCCTTCCATTCCTGTGGCAGCCTTACTTTAAAGATTAACTAAAGTAAAAAATAATTTTGATTTATCCTCAATAAAAAATTGTTTTATGGTTGTAAACTAAAAAAAGACATAGCCCTCAACCCCTCAACCAGACCCAGGTACACCACCTACGATCTACTACTTATCTATTACTTTGGCAGCCATACTAAAATGGTAACTAAAGTAAAAAAAACAAAGTTTGATCAATAATCGCAAAAAGTTTATTTTTTAACCCCCACATTGGCACAGTTACATCACACCTACTGACTACTACCCCTCAATTACTTTGCAAACCTACCTAAAGGGTAACTAAAGTAAAAAAAAGTTTGTTTTTCTAATCCCCAACCCAACACAGGTAAACACCCCCTTCTCATCTACTTATTTATCTATTGCAGCTACATTAAAGGTAACTAAAGTCAAAACTAATTTTGATCAATAATCAAAAAAGTTGTTTTTATAACTTCCAACCTGATCCAGGTACACACGCCTATTGACCTACCCTTCTATTTTCAGGCAGCCATATTTAAAGGGTAACTATGTTAAAAAAACTATTTTGACTTATCATTAACAAAGTTTTTTTTTTAACCCTCTAACCCAACAGGTACACCACCTACTGATTCTACTTATCCTTACTGTGGCAGCTATACTTAAAGGGTAACTAAAGTCAAAAACTAATTTTGATCAATATCAAAAAACTTTGTTTTTTTTAAAACCCCCTGGGCACAGGTACACACACCTACTGCCTACCCCTCCATTACTGTTGAAGCCATCTTAAAGGGTAACTAAGATCAAAAACACAAATTTTGACCAATCATCAAAAAACTTTTAAACTTCCACCTAACCCTTCCATTTTCATGGCATCATATTTAAAGGATAACTATAGTCTAAAAAACATTTTGACTTACATCAACAAAGTTTTTTTTTTAACCCCAACCTTACCCAGGTACACACTACTGACCTAACACAATATAACAAAAGGATTGACTGCCAGCAGCAGCGTTAATTCTATTATAACACTTGAATATATAATCTATTGATACCTGTTATACAGTATTAATAACATAATCCCTAATTTTAGAAAACGAGGAGGAAAAAAACACCTACTTAGTTTAGGTGGTTCAGGTGCATCCACCCTGAATAACGAATGGCAAGGTGGCACTCCAAATCATAACTTTATTGATACAGACCACACGACATCTTCACAACAACATTTTGGGGGTAATAAATGTGCCTCCTTCCTCAGGTGAAGGTAATAAATATATATATAATATAAATATATATATTATATAAATAGATAATAAATGTGCCCCTGAGGAAGAGGCACATTTATTACCCCCCGAAACGCTGTAAGTTGTCGTGTGGTGCTGTATCACTAAAGTTATTATTTGGAGTGCCACCCTTGCCATTCGTTTTCCTGTATAATAATCCATTAAGGTTTGGATTACTTTGAACCCTGAACCCTGAACCCTTCGCTATGCTTGACAACACAATCCTCCTCCTGTATAATGCCAAATGCATTATACATACAGTTCATTCACTAAGCATATGCTTTAGTAACTACGTTCCCTCATTGGTGGTCCGGGTGCCGTGTGCCCGGACCCTTCGCTGGATCCGTATCAACTATTCACCAAACTCCAAAGGTTTTGAGCACCACATGGACCATGTCATTCAGAGATCTGGACCACATGTGATTAAAAGCCTACTGACCTACCCTTCCATTACTGTGGCAAGCCATACTTACAGGGTGAACTAAAGTAAAAAACTAATTTTGACCAATCATCAAAAATTTTTTTATCCCCCAACCTAGACAGGTACACATACCTACTGATCTACTCTTCCATTTCTGTGGCAGACATATTTAAAGGGTAACTATAGTAAAAATAAATTTTGATCAATAATCAAAAGGTTTGTTTTTTTTTACCTGACACAGGTACATACAATCAACTGAGGTAACCCTCCATTCATGTGGCCATCATATTTAGGGTAAGTATAGTCAAAAAAAACAAACATTTTGACCATCAGAAAAGTTATTTTTTATCCCCAAACCTGACATGAGTACACACAACCAACTGACCTACCTTTTAATTCATGTGATAGCCATATTTAAAGGTAAGTAAAAAACAATAATGTCCTCATAATTGGCATTATGAGTTTTAATATCTGCAGCACAACACACCACATTCCCTTCCAAAATGAGCCTTTCAAGCCAAATTCAAAGTGTATACTTAAACTTGCCCTTTCTAGTTGAATTCTATTCTGCCTGGACCCTGCTACTACATTTGGGATTGTTTCTGTTCCCTATGTTTCTTGGCTCATCATTCACTCTTGCCCATTACCAGCCAGTGGATTTACCCTTGCTAGTGGTGTGTTCATATTCCGTTTTCTGACTCGCCTGATTTTCTGTTTACAATTGTTTGCTGCCTGTTCTGACCTGTGCCTGCCATTGACTACGATTTCTCTCTATCCTTTTTTGTAATATACCTCGCTCCAGGGGGAAACCATTCCTGGTGAGGCGCTCAAGCCTACCACCATGCCGAAGGGTTGTCATGTGGTGAGCAAGTTGGTTTAGATCTGGGTATCTGGGCTGAAAGCATACACTAGAATTTTGTAGCATCATATTATAATGGGCCTGTCCATAACAGAATAAAGATTAAGCTTGATACTGAGGCAGGGAACAGTTTGGAACCTGTATGGTCCTAAATAGTTTAGTGACTGCTCTTCTCCAGAACTTTACAGCCACAATTTTCACCTTTTAACAGAATCTTGGAAGCCAAGATAATGGACCCTAGCCATTTCAAAACCTTTTACACTTTCCCTGCTGGGCCTGGTTAACATCAGGTGACTCTGGATGTTAGGCAGGGTTCAACATTTCCGAAATGTTCGGTTGTAGATGTAACTACCCGCAATGGTATTCTAAGGGATCATAAATCTACTATTAGGTGCGTAGACTTTTAATATAATTATAGTTATAGAGATTATGATTGTTTTACTTATCCTAAAAACGATCATAAATTACAATCATTTTATGATCATTAAACAGATTGTTAAAGGTGCGGTAATGTAAAAAGCGATACCGCGCCTTTATAAATATGGCTCATTAAATTGAATTTTTTGTCTTTGATGCTCTAAATGAACCCAGAAGCCTCGGAAAGTTACATGTGGTTTGGATAGTCTTCAACGTATTGAATGCTTTGCTTGTTTTAAATGCTAATTAACTCTGTGACTGCTGTCCCTCCACCTCACCTGCAGGAGAGGGTCTATCTTTGTAGAGAAGAATGTGGTGCATTAGGCCATGCATTAATTATGTATCCTAAATAAGATTACCATAAAGAACAGATATCCCCTCCACCATCGATGATCCATTCTTTCATGGTAGTAGGGGCTCAGGTCTATACAAAACTATATCCAAATTCGAATAAATTAGTTTTTGAAACTGAACCATGTTCCTTTCTAGGTTACATCATATCCAGCCAAGAAGGGCTCACAATGGACCCGGAATGGTTTCAGTGCAACTCTTTAAAGGTTCTTGGGCTTCGCCAATTGCTCCAGACGATTTATAAAAGATTTTTCTCTGGTATAGCTCGCACTAACTAACCTTACTAAGAATGGTACTGATCCCTCTAATTGGCCTCAGAAAACTCATAAAGTCTTTGAAGTCTTAAAAAACCTTGTGCTCTACTTCCTACCTTCATTCATCCTAATATTAAAGAATTTTTGTAGTTGAGGTGTGATGCCTCGGAGGTAGGGGTTGGTGCAGTCCTGTCATTTAAGGTCCAGTGAATGACTATATCCCCTTTGGCATTTTTTCGCCAAAAATTCTCTTCAAGCCAACCGTAGTCTTATACGACTATTAACAAGTTAGCATTCGAGGAATGGAAGCATTGGTTAGAAGGAGCCCAACTCCTGTACTCTCTTTTCTATTATTTAAAATTAGGATACTTATAGACCTGGTTCTAAGAATGTCAAAGCAATGCTTTTTGTAGGTACTTCCCTGAGCTGATATGTGCACTGAAAAAATCATTGAACTATTCCTTTGTGTTTGGGAGATCTCACTTTCCTCATATTTGCATAGATTGCAAACCTCATATCGTGCTATTTATGGCATTAACTTTTTTGGCTCCAGGTACTACAACATTTCCTCCAACTCCAAACTTTAGGAAAACATTGTCGCTGTCTGGTGGCTGTCCATGTTCAAAGAAATTAAGTCTTACTATAAATGCCTGTGCCATTTGAGCCCATAGTCAAGTTCCCCAAAAGCCCCATCGTAGGCTATGCTCTTATCCCACTGTCCATCACGGCAGAGAGCCCTGGTCAATATCTCTATGGACTTCATTGTTGACCTCCCCATAACCGAAGGTTCATCAGTAGTTTGGGTATTGGTAATATTATGTTAAATAAAATGACTGCATTTGATCCCTCTTTCTAAACTTCCCTCTGTCACAGAGTTGTTTTCCATTGTTTATGGGACATTTTCTGTCTTTATGTATGGTCATCCCTGGAATATTGTCTGGCAGAGGTGTCAATTTTTTTCAACGTGTTCTGGTGAGCCTTTTTGTTCTCATCTTTTTGTTGTTGTTCTTTTTCTCTTCAATATTTTTGCTTCTCCTGAATTATGGTCACGCTGAAAAAGGACTAAGCCAGTCTTTAGAGTGCTAATATTTTGAGATGTTTATATTTAAGCATGTAATGAGGGCTCATTTGAGGCTGCAATATTCACCTGATGCTGAATTCGCTTATAATAATCATGCATACTGTTCATTCATCTATACCAAAATTTGGTGAACATTATCATTCAAAGATCCATAATTGCTCTTATTTTTTTCAAACTCAGCCGCTTACCTTCCTCCTGGCTGATGCGCTAAGATCCAGTCTAATCTTTATAGCTTATGGCTAGCAGCTCAACAAACTATGACAATCTTTGGGGCTAATTGGGTCTCAAGTACATTGGACGGGGCTTATATACGCATTGCTGAAAAAATCAACAGAATGTATAGGCAGGCATCCGTTACCGTAGGACTCAAATCAAAGGTGGTTAGAGCATTCTTTTTCATGTATCGCTGCTTGTTACTAATATGCAACTCAATATCGAAATACATCTCTAATTCCTCCTCGCTCTGTCTCCACTGTGGATGGTAGGGGAGCGCGAATATGAAGTGATAGAATATCCTGGATTCTGTGGGTGGCCAAATTCGACTGAATAGGCATACATATGGTGTAGACTTTGTGAAAGGATGAGCGGACCTAATTACAGACTGTTGGGGGTGGTGCCGCAGCCCGATAGGATTCTGCATGTGTGGGGTTACTGTCAGTTCACTGAGATACGCCTTACCTGCGCTTTCCCATTCCGCCCGTCAATGGTCTTATATCCCCTTTCACTATCAGGTTCCTCGTTGTTATTCTATGTGGGCATGAATGTTGCATGCGGCCTAAGTCACGCGTGATGCATGCGTAGCTAGCATCCTAGCGCTTATGCTCAATTGCGCTGGCTTTCTGTATTGCGGACAGATTTGAATTCCTGTTTACGATTGTTTTGCTGCCTGTCGCTTAGGCCTGTGCCGACCTTGACTTATAATTTCTCTTCTTCGTCTTTGTGGCTGTATCCGTCGCTGATTGATCCTCTGTATAACTCGGGTGACGTTATGCAGCTTGTTCTCGCATCGCCTGTAATCATTCATGATTTCTGTTTTTGTACCATGCTGTTGTTGCCGACGCTAGCTCATGGACTGGTTTGGGGTCCCTGTCTGGCACTATCCGTTTCCTGTGGATATCTCGAAGCTCTTAGCTCAGTATGACGCCCTTAACCTTGCTAAAGCTAGGTACACACAGTACAAGATGTCCAGTGTAATAGATGAGCAATACAGGGTCTCAAGTAGCGCGGCTGTCATGTCAATCTATTCTAATTAAGATGCCTGAGGGCATACACAGGCATCCGTCCGCGGCCCCGCTAGGCATTCTCTGGCAGAGTTCTCCCTATGATCTATCAATAGGGTATTAAGCGCTTGGGAGCGTGTTTTTTTTCATTCATCGGTGCGCGCTTACCTATAGTATGCTCTGCCTCTATGATGGGATATTAGGTGCACATCGATGGAAATTTTCGTTTGCGGTCTTTCCGAAGCAAGGGCGTCGGACCCAACGGTAGTTGCGGCAGGCTGCGTATGTGGTCTTGTCTCAGGGGGGAAACAATTCCCGTTGAGTGGGGCTATAAAAAAAAAAAAAAAAGGAAGAAAAAGAGCAGAGTCCTCGCCAAGGGCAGTTGGGGTGTGGGGGCCTGTCTAATTTGGTGAAAGTCGAGTGGTTTTAGTATCAGAGTATCTGGGGCTGAAGAATAGGGCACCAGGGATCTGGAGGCGTCTACAGGTGTCACTCCAGAGGGGCAGTGCATATCTGCGCAGTAGTTTAATAGAGCTTAAGTATTTCACCATTGTGTAATTCATTTATAGAATGTATTATATGCGTCTATTGGGGCAGAATTGTGGGTGCTGGCTTAGCTTGTTGGGTCTCTCCTGCCTAGGCGAGGCCAATGTTAACCCCTGCCTTTAATAACTAAGATAAAAGGAGTTAATTAGACAATGTCTTGTTAATATTGCCTCCACAGTATTCATTGTGGCTGTCCATAGCGCTCTTTTCGGCTTTTTCAATATTTCTGTTATTTTGCAATGATCAGGTGGTTAATGGTAATACGCATTCTATAGCAATGGCTAGGTTATGAAATCGCTTAAAAAATGCTGTCAAATGCTATTCAGGGAGATTCAAAACATATAGAAGTTCTTAATGCGTATCTAAAATGGTGCATAATGTTTGGTGGCTGTGGCGTGCAACCTAATCAGTATGTGATTTATCGCATTTAAATTATTTAACAAACTACTGATTAGGTTGGAGGTAAAACAAAATATTCTCCCATTTTTAGAGGCCAATTAAGAAGCACTTTTATATAAATCTCTGTCGCTTCTGTATGTATAGCTATTATTATAACTACCTAATATATATGAATATGAGTATATTCTTATACTAGTATATATATACTATGATATAGCCTATGCCAAGCTAAAAGCATTTGGTGCAACGAGTTGTTACTAAATATTAAGGTTGGCCTGCAGGGGTTCCTGTGATCTTATGCAGTGTTAGTTATCCATTATGGATATGAAAGAGTATAAAATCTGTAGCAGACCCATGTTTATGGTTGGTATCTCTGGGATAATCTGTCTATGCTATCATGTTATTAGAAACGGCTGCTTTAGGAAAACAAATGGGCGCTTATATATTATATTTTTAAATTTAGGCATTTCAATAGAGCCGGGGCTGTCATAATGTAAAGCTCACAAAGCTTAGTAGTAGAAATGAACTAATGCATGTAAAAATTATATGCATAAATATAGAAAATATGTATATATATAGCAAGAGGGCATAACAATAATCTTATATCTAGCGTGTTCACTTACAGAATATTAAGAGTACAATAGTGCTCCTACAATTGGGCAAAATAGGGCTGAGCATAAATATTTAAATGTATTTATCCCCTCAGAATGGGGATTGAAAATTAATAAAGGCATCAACAGGGCTGTATCTTTCTGCAGGCATATAATTAAAAAGGGAACGGTTTTAAACTGCGAAGTTCTTTATCATAAGCTTTAAGACTAAAAAAATTTATCATTTTTTATAAGAGGCATAAAATTAACTATTAGTTGTGAAACATAATAGCATGTGGGTGGAGAAAGAGGGAAAAGGCAATCGTTTTTTGTTGACGAAAAGTGTTCTCTGTGGCGGCTGAGATCCCGTACCTATGACTGCATACAATTACGATGGACAATAGGAGCTAGCTCGAGACGCGCGAATGGGCGGGTTGGGCCTCCTACCCGAGTCGAACTTTATTCGAAATTCAAACAGAAATTTGGACTTCTGGGTCTGAACTATCATCCGTCGTACTGCCCCCGGGATTTTCGATATTTTTTGGCGGACTTCAATAAATATCGATATGTTCGACGGCATGTCGGAATGCTTGGCGCAGTATAATATGCCTTATTTATCCAATATGTGAGGCATATCGATTATATTCCGCCGTGCGAGTATAGTGTCGATATAAAACGCGTATACGTCGCGAGTGAGGAGTTAAATTGTATTTTTCAAGAAATGTTCCTGGATTTCTGGCGAAAATATAGCATTTTGCTGGTCACAGACCCATTTCGCGGTCGGTCTAGAGGCCAACTTATCGATTATAGTTACGCAGATTTTATATTTTAATTGTATTGCAGTTGAATTGGGCTTTTGCGAACTATTTGAGTCATCCGGTCTCTCCCATATGACTATTAATTATAATGGGTCCATTGTTCGAAGCTTCCATTCTATTCTGAAAATTGGCCAATAACAAAAACTTTCCATATAGTTCGAAGGCTTGAGAAGAACGGACCGATACTTCGCGAAGTTTCGTCATTGCTCTAGACCGGCTATATACACAACTGTTGGGCTAGAAATACAATCGCGTCTTGGGATAGTGTCAGTCGGGTTATTACTCTATTTTTAGCTGTGCTTAAAAAGGGGTGGTAGGCTAAACCTATAAATTGTACATATCAAGAGAAAAATAGCTAGGCAATTAAGCTCTGATCGTATAATAACAATATACCAATGCTATTATAAATTAAAATTGCGATTGGAAAATGAAATTGTTTATTATACTAGCTGCTGATCAATCCTTTATCTACTTTGAATATGGTATACTGTAGTCTCAATGCAATCATTCACTGTCACGTGTCTTTACATCTAAACAAATAATCTAGAAGTGGTATAAAAAAAAGGTATACGGCTTTTATTGGGGCTACTAAATAATCACTCTTAGTCCATTAAGTTTAGCGAGCAGCAGCTATGTCATCATCTCCAGGTCCCCACCTCATGATGAATCCAAGAAACAGTCTATCGTCGTTTTCTGTGTTGGAAAAAATGTCGGGGCATAGAATTCAGTATTGTGGGCCGCTAGAGGTGAAATGGTTGGACGGTCGGCGGGCAAGACAAATCCAAGAACTAGATAGAGCATTTGCTCAATGTAAAGATTTATTGTTTGCATCATTATGCAAGAAGATAGTGCTAGTAGGTTTTCAAAAGTATACGCGTTCATAAAGCCATAAAGGCTCATGGCATGACTAGTATAGGCGATCGCTGTTGGAGTTATTCCCAGTGTATGCTCGGTCGCTGCCTGTCGTCTTAGCAGGCTCTTATCTTCCTTTAGGAAACTAAAGTCTTTTGTATTCTGTGGAGTTATGGTTGCAAAGCTGTTAAGAGCTTATGAATGGAAGGCAGCCACCAGGAGTGGTAGGGTGGCTTGGCTAATTTGCACTCAACACAGGAAATCGCTCACCGGTGGGGCCGACAAGGAAAAGATTAGACAGATTGATAGGCATTTCCTCAGAGAATTCTGAGGTGGTGGTTGCAATGCAGTTCTATTTTTAGACTAACGAATTAATCATTAAGTTAGACGCAATGACAGGTATCCACATTCCTTGTATACCAGTGCTTTGTATTTTGTGGGTATTTCACAACGGCCTTAAAAGGCATTTTGACTGGGGCCTAACACGGTGCGGTACAGGGTCACGCATTATGGGCCTGGCAGACTAACAATATACAATTACATGTGCAAGCTAGTGGTTGATTGTTGGGTAGGAGGCGGGTGGCATAAGAAAGGCTGGGGGGATATGACGTCCGTCATGTTACATTTTAAATATTAGTTGTGCGGCTAAAAGCAAAAGCATTAAATTGAAAACGAAATCTTGATGATTTCGGGCTCATAAAATAGATTGATCTGAGGATGGCAGATTCTGGCACTGAAGAAATGTAATTCAGTAGTTCTTCTGCTGAGCTTAGTCTCGCGTAAGGTTAATCATTAAGATCATCTCACAACTGTGTTGTCCATTAGATCACAGCTTATTGTTTTCTATGACTAAAAAAAACAACAAAAATATAAAAGGCAAAAAATGTTGTTTATCATATTAAGCTAGGGCATATTGAATTTTTAAAGAGAAAAGGGGAAACTGTTATAGTGTCAGGGCTACGGTCCCACGGTTTTGCAGCTTTGTTGTAGTTGTATGGACTGAAATAGTGCTTTGGCATGATTATTAAATAACTTGCTTAGATATTTGCTGTAATCCAATCTAATCGCTATCAGGTGTGGCATAACTGCAAGGGTGGGGTGGCTGCTCCAGGATCCCGCCTGCGCTTAGAGCTGTAGATTTGGAAAGTAGGGGCCGGGCCCCCTTATGGAGCGTCTGGATCCTACCTGCCCTGCCTAGATGTGCGCTGATCTAGTTGCATTAGTTTTTTAAATATAACATATGGTTGCAGGGGCAATCATAATAAATTATGACCCCGCAGATGTGTCCCATGAGAACGGTCCAAAGCTATAGGTGGAGTATCGTCTATAGTAATTTTTTCCTGCTTCTGTATGATGGAGCCTTCCTTCATATAGATACTATTTATAGGTGCAGTAACAATTGGTACATGGTACATTTACTGTGATAACACTTCAATTAAGATGCAAGCTCATAGCAGGTTATTGGTGTTCAACGCTTGGCTCTGTAGGTGTGAGGAGGGATTATTGGTTTCAGATTCATTTCTTGAGTAACCTGTTTCATTCGAATACTACTGGCCGTTTTTTAGTTTTATAAGGTTTCCGCAGTACTTGTCTAAACTTTGACAGGGCTTGTAGGCTATTGGATTATTGGCAGATGGTGTTTCATTAATTATTCAATGGGGTGCTGAATATTGATATTAGAAGGCAGCCTGTAAATGCGTTAATTAATACGGGCAATGCAAAGGAAACCCAAACAGGAAATAAACAATGCAAAGGAAACCCAAACAGGAAGTAAACAATGTAAAGAAAACCCAAACCGGAAGTAAAGAATGCAAAGGAAACCTAAACAGGAAGTAAAGAATGCAAAGAAAACCCCAACAGAAAAAATTTTAAAGAAATGCCAAACAGGAAGTTAACAATCCAAAAGACAATCCAAACAGGAAGTAAACAATGCAAAGGAAACCCAAACAGGAAATAAACAATGCAAAGGAAACCCAAACCGGAAGTAAAGAATGCAAAGGAAAACAAACCGGAAGTAACCAATGCATAGGAAACCCAAACAGAAAGTAAAGAATACAAAGAAAACCCAATCCAGAAGTAAAGAATGCAAAGGAAACCCAAACAGGAAGTAAACAATGCAAACAAAAGCCAAGCAGGAAGTAACCAATGCAAACAAAAGCCAAACAGGAAGTAAACAATGCAAAGAAAACCCTAACAGGAAATAAAGAATGCAAAGGAAACTCAAACAGGAAGTAAAGAATGCTCTGCTTCAATATTACAACTTTACAAATACATCCTCCCCTCTGTATAATTCATAATTGGTATGATTATCATCCATTGAATGCTTTGCTTTAATATTACAACCTTTATAACTACATCCTCCCCTCTGTATAATTAATATGGCTCTTCAAGCCAAATTACTGTTCTTTCTATTCTTCTACCGTTTTATTCTTCAACTTTTTTGGACTGTATCTCCTCCCACAGTTTTTGAGCTAGAGACATGAAATTTGGAACAGATGTGCGGGGCATATTGGAGAAGTGTGCTTTCTTCTAGCTAAGAAATCCGCGGAAGCCTTATGGCATTATCGGCAAATTTCGGGACATTTTTCCCCTTAGACTATAATGGTAACAATCCTCAAATGTGGATTTCAAAACAGTTTGCTTCATGGTCATAAATACAAATGGTGATACCCCCAAACCCCCACACAGACACAGGTACCTACTAACCTACCCTTCCATTCCTGTGGCAGCCATACTTAAAGGGTTAATAAAGTCAAAAAAACTTATTTTGATATATCCTCAATCAATGTTAATTTTATGGTTGTAAAAACAAAACATACCCCAACCTCACATAGGTACACAGACCTACTGACCTACCCTTCCATTCCTGTGGCAGCCTTACTTAAAGATTAACTAAAGTAAAAAATAATTTTGATTTATCCTCAATAAAAAATTGTTTTATGGTTGTAAACATAAAAAAAGACATAGCCCTCAACCCCTCAACCAGACCCAGGTACACACACCTACTGATCTACTTATCTATTACTTTGGCAGCCATACTTAAAAGGTAACTAAAGTCAAAAAAAACAAAGTTTGATCAATAATCGCAAAAAGTTTATTTTTTAACCCCCACATGGCACAGTTACATACACCTACTGACCTACCCCTCAATTACTGTTGCAACCTACCTAAAGGGTAACTAAAGTAAAAAAAAAGTTTGTTTTTCTAATCCCCAACCCAACACAGGTACACACCCCTTCTCATCTACTTATTTATTACTATTGCAGCAATACTTAAAGGGTAACTAAAGTCAAAAAACTAATTTTGATCAATAATCAAAAAAGGTTGTTTTTATAACTTCCAACCTGATCCAGGTACACACGCCTATTGACCTACCCTTCTATTTTCATGGCAGCCATATTTAAAGGGTAACTATAGTTAAAAAAAACTATTTTGACTTATCATTAACAAAGTTTTTTTTTTTTAACCTCTAACCCAACACAGGTACACACACCTACTGATCTACTTATCCATTACTGTGGCAGCTATACTTAAAGGGTAACTAAAGTCAAAAAACTAATTTTGATCAATAGTCAAAAACGTTTGTTTTTTTAACCCCCATGGGGCACAGGTACACACACCTACTGACCTACCCCTCCATTACTGTTGAAGCCATACTTAAAGGGTAACTAAGATCAAAAAACAAATTTTGACCAATCATCAAAAAACTTTTAAACTTCCACCTACCCTTCCATTTTCATGGCAGTCATATTTAAAGGATAACTATAGTCTAAAAAACAATTTTGACTTATCATCAACAAAGTTTTTTTTTAACCCCAACCTTACCCAGGTACACACTACTGACCTAACACAATATAACAAAAGGATTGGACTGCCAGCAGCAGCTTAATTCTTATTATAACCTTGAATATATAATCTAATTGATACACTGTTATACAGTATTAAGTAACATAATCCCTAATTTTAGAGAACGAGGAGGAAAAAAAACACCTACTTAGGTTTACAGGTGGTTCAGGTGCATCCACCCTGAATAACGAATGGCAAGGGTGGCACTCCAAATAATAACTTTATTGATACAGACCACACGACATCTCACAACATTTTGGGGGGTAATAAATGTGCCTCCTTCCTCAGGTGAAGGTAATAAATATATATATAATATAAAATATATATATTATATAAATAGATAATAAATGTGCCCCTGAGGAAGAGGGCACATTTATTACCCCCCGAAACGCTGTAAGATGTCGTGTGGTCTGTATCAATAAAGTTATTATTTGGAGTGCCACCCTTGCCATTCGTTATTCCTGTATAATATATCCATTAAGGGTTGGATTACTTTGAACCCTGAACCCTGAACCCTTCGCTATGCTTGACAAACAACATCCTCCTCCTGTATAATGCCAAATGCATTATACATACAGTTCATTCACTAAGCATATGCTTATAGTAACTTACAGTTCCTCATTGGTGGTCCGGGTGCCGTGTGCCCCGGACCCTTCGCTGGATCCGTATCAACTATTCACCAAACTCCAAAGGGTTATGAGCACCACATGGACCATGTCATTCAGAGATCTGGACCACCATGTGATTAAAAGCCTACTGACCTACCCTTCCATTACTGTGGCAGCCATACTTAAAGGGTAACTAAAGTAAAAAAACTAATTTTGACCAATCATCAAAAAAGTTTTTTTATCCCCCAACCTGAGACAGGTACACATACCTACTGATCTACTCTTCCATTTCTGTGGCAGACATATTTAAAGGGTAACTATAGTAAAAAATAAATTTTGATCAATAATCAAAAAGGTTTGTTTTTTTACCTGACACAGGTACATACATCAACTGAGGTACCCATTCATTCATGTGGCCATCATATTTAAAGGGTAAGTATAGTAAAAAAAAACAAACATTTTGACCAATCAGAAAAAAAGTTATTTTTTTATCCCCAAACCTGACATGAGTACACACACCAACTGACCTACCTTTAATTCATGTGATAGCCATATTTAAAGGTTAAGTAAAAAACAATAATGTCCTCATAATTGGCATTATTGAGTTTTAATATCTGCAGCACAAACACACACATTCCCTTCCAAAATGAGGCCTTTCAAGCCAAATTCAAAGTGTATACTTAAACTTGCCCTTTCTAGTTGAATTCTATTCTGCCTGGACCCTGCTCTACATTTTGGGATTGGTTCTAGTTCCCTATGTTTCTTGGCTCATCATTCACTCATTGCCCATTACAGCCAGTGATTTACCCTTGCTAGTGGTGTGTTCATATTCCGTTTTCTGACTCAGCCTGATTTTCTGTTTACAATTGTTTGCTGCCTGTTCTGACCTGTGCCTGCCATTGACTACGATTTCTCTCTATCCTTTTGTAATATACCTCGCTCCAGGGGGAAACCATTCCTGGTGAGGCGCTACAAGCCTACCGACATGCAGGAGGGTTGTCAATTGGTGAAGCAAGTGGTATTAGATCTGGGTATCTGAGCTGAAAGCATACACTAGAATTTGTAGCATCATATTATAATGGGCCTGTCATAACAGAATAAAGATTAAGCTTGATACTGAGGCAGGGAACAGTTGGGACCTGTATGGTCCTAAATAGTTAGTGACTGCTCTTCCAGAACTTTACAGCCACATTTCACCTTTTACAGAATCTTGGAAGCCAAGATAATGGACCCTAGCCATTTCAAAACCTTTTACACTTTCCCTGCTGGGCCTGGTTAACATCAGGTGGACTCTGGATGTTAGGCAGGGTTCACATTTCCGAAATGTTCAGTTGTAGATGTAAACTACCGCAATGGTATTCTAAGAGGATCATAAATCTACTATTAAGGTCGTAGATTTTTAATATAATTATAGTTATAGAAGATTTATGATTGTTTTAATTATCCTAAAAACGATCATAAATTAACAATCATTTTAGTGATCATTAAACAGATTGTTAAAGGTGCGGTAATGTAAAAAGCGATACCGCGCCTTTATAAATATGGCTCATTAAATTGAAATTTTTTGTCTTTGATGCTCTAAATGAACCCAAGAAGCCTCGGAAAGTTACATGTGTTTGGATAGTCTTCAAGCGTATTGAATGCTTTGCTTGTTTAAATGCTAATTAACTCTGTGACTGCTGTCCCTCCACCTCACCTGCAGGGAGAGGGTCTATCTTTGTAGAGAAGAAATGTGGTGCATTAAGGCCATGCATTAATTATGTATCCCTAAATAAGATTACCATAAAGAACAGATATCCCCTCCCACTCATCGATGATCCATTCTTTCAGGTAGTAGGGGCTCAGGTCTATAAACTATATACCAAATTCGAAAAATTTATTTTTGAAACTGACCATGTTCCTTTCTAGGTTACATCATATCCAGCCAAGGGCTCACAATGGACCCGGAGATGGTTTCAGTGCCAACTTCTTTAAAGGTTCTTGGGCTTCGCCAATTGCTCCAGACGATTTATAAAAGATTTTTCCTCTGTATTAGCTCCACTAACTAACCTTACTAAGAAGGGTACTGATCCCTCTAATTGGCCTCAGAAAACTCATAAAGTCTTTGAAAGTCTTAAAAAAGCCTTTTGCTCTACTTCCTACCTTCATTCATCCTAATATTAAAGAATTTTTGTAGTTGAGGTTGATGCCTCGGAGGTAGGGGTAGGTGCAGTCCTGTCATTTAAGGTCCAGTGAATGACTATATCCCTTTGCATTTTTCGCCAAAAATTCTCTTCAGCCAAACGTAGCTATACGAACTATTAACAAGTTAGCATTCGAGGAATGGAAGCATTGGTTAGAAGGAGCCCAACATCCTGTTACTCTCTTTTCTATATTTAAATTTAGGATTACTTATAGACCTGGTTCTAAGAATGTCAAAGCAAATGCTTTTTGTAGGTACTTCCCTGAGTCTGATATGTGCACTGAAAAAATCATTGAACCTATTCTTGTGTTATGGGAGATCTCACTTTCACTCATATTGCAGATTGCAAACCTCATAATCGTCTATTTATGCCATTAACTTTTTGGCTCCAGGTACTACAACATTTCCTCAACTCCAAACTTTAGGAAAACATTGTCGCTGTCTGGTGGCTGTCCATGTTCAAAGAAATTAAGTCTTATATAAATGCCTGTGCCATTTGAGCCCATAGTAAAGTTCCCCAAAAGGCCCCATCAGGTACTCTTATCCCACTGTCCATCCCAGAGAGGCCCTGGTCTAATATCTCTATGGACTTCATTGTTGACCTCCCCATAACCGAAGGTTCATCAGTAGTTTGGGTATTGGTAAATATGTTTAGTAAAATGACTCATTTGATCCCTCTTTCTAAACTTCCCTCTGTCACAGAGTTGTTTCCATTGTTTATGGGACATATTTTCTGTCTTTATGGTATCCCTGAGAATATTGTCTGGCAGAGGTGTACAATTTGTTTCACGGTTCTGGTGAGCCTTTTGTTCTCATCTTGGTGTTTCTTTTTCTTCAATTTTTCTTCCTGAATGTAATGGTCAGACTGAAAGGACTAAGCAGTCTTTAGAGCAATATTTGAGATGTTTTATTTAAGATTCTCAGGAGAAATGGGCAATATTTCAACCATATGCTGAATTCGCTTATAATAATGCAGTTCATTCATCTACCAAAATTTTGGTGCAATTATCATCAACATCCATAATTCTTATTTTTTCAACTCACTGCTTACACTTTCCAGCCCTCTGATGCCAGATCCAGTCTAATCTTATACATGCTACAGCTCAACAAACCTATGACAATCTTTGGCTTAATTGGGTCTCAAGTACATTGGACCATATACCATTGCTCAAAAAATCAACAGAATGTCATACAAGGCAACGTTACCAGACTCAATCAAAGGTGTAACACTTTTCATGTATCTCTGTTACTAATATGCAACCAATATCAAATACATCTCAAATCCTCCTCCTCCTACTGTGGATGTTCAGGAGGAACCAGAATATGAAGTCAAGAATATCCTGGATTCTGGTGGGTGCAAAATTCACTACAATACTTTGATTGGAAAGGATACGGACCTAAAGACAGATGTTGGGTGCCAGCCCATAGGATTCTCAGTGTGGGGTTACTGTCAGTCACTGGAGACCCTTACCTGGCTTCCATTCCCGCAATGTCTGATTTCCCTCTTCACTATCAGGTTCCTTGTTATTCTATGTGCATGAATGTTCAGGCTAGCACCGGTTCATGAGCACACCTAGCCTTATGCTCCTATTGGCTGCTTTCTGTTTGGCGGCAGATTTGAATTCCTGTTTACGATTGTTTGCTGCCTGTCCTTACCTGTGCCTGCCTTTGACTATAATTTCTCTCTGTCCTTTTGTACTGTACCTCGCTGATTGATCCTCTGTTACTCACACTTGGCTCCATCCCTGAATCAGATTCTGATTTTGTACCATGCTGTTGCCCAGCTCTGAGCTGGTTGTGCCCTGTCTGCACTTTCGGTTTCCTTGTGGATTCTCAGCCTTAGCTCAGATACCCCAAACTCTAAAGCTAGGTACACACAGTACAGATCAGTGAAAGATGACAGACAGGGTCTGCAAGACCCTGTCTGTCATCTTTCAAAGATCTGCATACACACAGTCCCTAGCATTCTCCCTATGAACATCAAAGGGAGAACGCTTGGGACTGTGTTTTTCCATCGGCCGTACTAGACTCCTCTATAGGGAGTCTAGCACAGCTGATGGAAATTTTCGGTCTTTCCCGAACAAGCGTTCGGCCAACAGGATAGTTCGGCAGCTGCATGCTTGTCCAGGGGGAAACAATCCGTTGAGGTGCTACAAGCCTCCCAGCAAGTGGGGGCCTGTCTATTGGTGAAACGAGTGGTGTTAGATCAGGGTATCTGGGCTGAAAGAATACACAGGGATCTGGAGCGTCACACATACAGGGCATATCTGCCATTAGGTTAACTAAGATTGTCACCATTGGTAACATTTATAGAAGATATATGAGGTCTATGGGCACATGGTGGGTGTTGGCTTAGATGGTTGGTCTCAGGCACCCCTGCCTTTATAACTAAGATAAAAGAGTTAATTCTTTTTAATATTCCTCCCAGTATATTGTGCTGTCCATGCCTTCCCTTTTCAATATTTCTGTTATTCAAATCAGTGGTTAAACCTTCTATACAGCAGTTATGATTCTTAAAAAATCTGATCAAACTATCAGGGAGATTCAATAAAAGTTCTTATCGTTAAAAATGGTGCTAATTTTGCCCCAACCAATCAGATGTGATTTACCATTTAATAGTTAACACTGATTGGTTGAGGCAAAATTAGCACCATTTTTAACAATAAGAACTTTTATTAAATCTCCCTGTATGTATACTATTATATTTATTTATAATATATAATATATCTATATATATAGATATATATAACTAAAGCTAAACATTTGTGCAACAGTTGTTACATATAAAAGTTGCTCAGCTTTGATCTTCAGAGTTATCCATTAGGAAGAAAGATATAAAACTGTACACCATTTATGGTATGGATCTGGATAATCTGCTTCTTCATGTTATTAGAAAACTGCAGGAAAACAAATTGCCTTATATATTTATTTTTTATTACTTTTCAAAGGACCTCAAATGTACTCACAAAGTTATAGTAATGTAACTATACATGTAAAATTATATCTAAAATAGAAAATATGTATATATATGCAAGAGCTAACAAATCTAATCAGCGTGTCAGTTACAAATTAAGAGACTGCTCATTAGATTCCAAAAAGAGCTGGCATAAAATGTTAAATGTGATTATCTCAGAAGGGGATTGAAAAAAACAGCTGGATTTCTGCACATACGGTTTTAACAGAGTTCTAAAGCTTTAACTAAAAAAATTCAATTTTTTAAAGGCAAAAATTAACATATTAGTTAGTGAAACATAATACATGTGGTGGGAAAGGGGAAAAGCAATCGTTTTTTGACGTGTTATCTGCCTGAGATCCCACGATGACCTAAATAGAGATGGACTAGAACTCGAACCCGAGTCAAACTATTCGAAATTCAAACAAATTTGGACTTCTCGAACTATCCCGTACCCGGATTTTCGATATTTTCGGACTTTCAATAAATATCGAATGTTCGACCATTCGAATGTGCGCGTAAAATGCCTATTATACCTATATGTGAGCATCGAATCCGCGAGTAAAGTGTCCATTAAAACCTATACGCGCGAGTGAGAGTAAAATTGATTTTTCAAATGTCCTGGATATTCGAAACATTTTCCCCAGACCATTTCCCAGGTCCTAGAGCCAATTACATTAAGTTACCATTTATATTTTAATTGTATTTCATTAGAACTTTTCGAACTATTTGACTCCCATTGACTTTAATGGGTCCATTTTCGAACTTTCAAACTTTCCATATAGTTCGAAAGTTCGAAAACGGACCGAACTTTCGAAAGTTCGTCCATCTCTAGACCTAAACACAAACTGCAAAATACATCCTGGGATAGCAGTCTGGGTATTACTTATTTTTACTGCTTAAAAAAGGGGTGAGAGATAAACTATAATTGAAATAAAAAAAAATACTACAAAAGTCTGACAGTATAATAACACCAGCTATTAGAAAAATGGATTGAAAAAGAAATTGTTTTATTAAAGCTCTGTATCATCAATACTACTATATATGGTATATGTCTGAAGCAACCATTCACTTCAGTCTTTACACTAAACAATAACAAAAGTGGTATAAAGGTGATACCTTTATTGGCTAACTAAGATAATCATAGCCTAAGAACAGCATTCACCACCACCCACAGAATCAAGAAACTGCTATCTTTTCTGTGTTGGAATCGGGGGCATTCGTATTGTGCCGCTAGAGGTGAAATGGTTGGACCGGCGCAAGACAAACCAAAACAAAAGCATTTGCCAAGAATGTTTTCATTAATCAAGAAAGAAGTCAGAGGTTCAAAGATACCGTCATAAACCATAAACGATGCAGACTAGCGATCCGGTGGAGTTATTCCCATGACCCTCCTAGCAGCTTCTTTTAGGAAACTAAAGTCTTTTGATTCCGGGGGAGTATGGTTGCAAAGCTGAAACTTAAAGGAAGGCACCACCAGGAGTGGAGCCTGTGGCTTAATTTGACTCAACACAGGAAACCTCACCCGGCCCGGACAAGGAAAGGATTGACAGATTGATAGCTATTTCTCGATTCTGAGGGTGGTGGTTCAATGCAGTTCTTAGACTACGATTATCTTAGTTAGCCAATAAAGGTATCACCTTTATACCACTTTTGTTATTTTTTTTTTATTTCAAAACCTGTAAACATTTTGACTGGCTAACACTGTACTGTACCACCTTTTCCTGCACTAAACAATATAAATTACTTTTCAATCTAGTTTTTTTTTTGTAACTGTTCATAAGTCTTTTGTATATTACCCTTCATGTACATTTTAAATAGTTTTCTAAGCAAACAATTAAATTGAAAACAAAATCTGATGATTTAGCTCATACAATATATTGATCGAGATGCAGATTCTGCTGAAAAATGTAATTCATAGTTCTTTGCTGACTACAGTCCCTAAGGTTATATTAAATCATCTCACAACTGTGTTCCATAATCTACACTGATGTTTTCAATGACTAAAAAAAAAACAAAAAATGTTTTTATCATATTAACTACATATTTGAATTTTAAAGGGAAATGTTAAGTCTAACTACCCAGCATGTTTTGTAGTTTGAGACCTGAGAATTGGCTTTCAGATTATTAAATAACTTGCTTAAATTTGCGTATCCATAATCTCTATCAGGGGCATAACTGCAGGGGCCCAGCCCCCCCACGAGATTTGGAGACCGGGCCCCTGCCCCTCCCCCCTCCCCTCCCTAGAGGTCCATGATCAGCTAGTTTTTAAACATATGCACAATCATATAAATATGCCCCAATGTGTCCAGGAGAACCCAAAGTATGGTGGAGTGATCGGCTATAGATGAGTTTTTCTCTTCTAGATACCTTCTAGATACATTTTATACAAGAACAATTGGTACATGTTACTTTACTGGTGAAATAACACTTCAATTAAGATGCACTCTACAGGTTATGGCAGCCTTGCTCTGTAGGTGGTGAGTAGGAATGGGTTTCAGATTCATTTCAAACCTGGTTCATTTCGAAACTGCCGTTTTTAAGTTCCGCAGAACTTTCTAAACTTTTCAGTACTTTGATTATTCAATGTGTTCATTAATTATTCAATGCTGAATATTTGATATTAAACTTGAAATCTTTAATACCGAACATCAAATATTAAAGGGGAACTGTGGTCCAAAAATGACTTTAAGTAAATTGAGGTAAATTGATAGGAATTGCTCCCCTGAGAATTTTTGCAATTCATTTCCATTGTTTATTTTGCATAGTTTTGAAGATATTTACATTTTTGTGTGTGATATGGCAGCAGCATCACCAGGTCCTCTGCACTTCCTGCCTTCTGCTTTGAAACTGTCAGTCAATCCGTCCTGTGTCTCTTCCTCCCCTTTGCAGCCCCCCTGGTCCCTCCCACTCATGGACCCCATGGTCCCTCCAGTTGCAGGCCCCCCATGGTCCATTATCTTACAGCCCCACGTGGCCCCACACACTCATTGTGCCTAAGCCCCGCCCACTCATAGGTGCCATGGGTTACTCAGACCCCAACCCCCCCCCCAGAAAACATGGTGGAATCAGTCTTTTCAGGCAGAGTGAGGTAAGGTAAGCAGGGTGTAGATTGGCCAGTGGTGGATGGAAAGGGGGTGGAGCTAGCATAGAGGATAGGGAGGCATGTGTATTAAAGAGTAAAAATAAATGACAGGATCATACTTTAAAATGTATGTTTGCTAAATTCAAGAAGCTTGGAGCAAATTATAGATATAAAGGTAACTGGGGGCTTAGGAAATAGTGACCATGAAATAGTGTCTGTTATCAAAAGGAAAAATGCACTGGGTTAATAAAGACTAAAGCAAATTTTCCCAGGTTAAAAGTAGCCCTTCAGCATGTCAACTGGGATGATATAGAATGATATATTATCAGGTAAAAGTACAGAACAGAAGTGGACTGTTTTTAAGGGAATTTTAAGCCATTTTACATCTAAATGTATACCCTTTTTACAAATAAATGTAAAAAAAAAATAAGTCTGCACCCATGTGACTTAATTCTGATGTAAGAAAAAGGTAAGAAAGATGTAGAAGAAAAAGGTATTTAAAACCTTTAAGTCAGAGGGAACGGAAAGGGCCTTTAGGAATTATAAAAACTGTAACAAGGATTGCAATAAAGCAATTATAAAAACTGTAACAAGGATTGCAATAAAGCAATTAAGCTAGCTAAAATTAATAATAAAGTTAAGATAGCTGAACAAAGCATCACTAACCCGTAGCAATTTTTTATTTAACAAGTAAGTAAATTAATAGTACGAAGATGAAGACTGAAAACGTGGCACCATTAATTAATAGGGATAAGTTAGTTACGGAGGATGGCGATAAAGCAAATGTCTTAAATATTTTTTTTATCCCTCTGTATACACTACAGAAGATCCAAGTAGTGATAGCTTAAGGTTCATACATACGTGCGATCGCAGGTGCTGTCCCGTGAGTCACAATGTGTATAAACGGGTGTTTCGGCCGATAATCGTGCCAGGTATGGGCCAAAATGGCTGTTCGGTCAGGGATTGTTGCACAACCGGCCGGGCGGATCTTCGAACAAGCGCCCATTTCGGGCAAGAAAGTGCCCATACACAGCACGACTATCATCCGAAATGGCCGTTCATACACATCGTGTATCGCGGGTGCAAACCTTTTGCGTATAGTAACAATAATGGTGTAAGAAATGGTGTAATGGTGTACAGAAAGATGAATCCAGCAAGTTTAAAGATGTAAAGGGAGGCTCTAGGGAGGGTATAGAAGAAAAATGGGTTGGCCAAATTAAGTTTTAAAGTTGCAGCTTCCCACTAACGTTAAGTTTTTTTACAGCATACTTATCCTTTAATAAATCCCCTGGACTTGATAAAATACATCCTCAGGTCCTTATGGAGCTAAGTTCAGCTTTATCAAGGCCACTGTTTCTTATTTTTGCAGATTTTATCATGTCTGGAAGTGTGCCTCTGGATTGGAAAAAGCCGGGTAATTATAGGCCTGTAAGTTTAACTTCAGTGGTGGGGAAGATACTGGAAAGTTTGATACGGGAACATATTTCTAAACTATGTTTCAAGGACTGACCTTATAAGAAATAATTAACATGCATTTAGGAGGAATAGATCTTGTCAAACTAACTTGCTTGGTTTTAATGAGTAAGTGAGTAGGAATTTAGACTCTGTCATAGCAGTAGATGTAGTATACTTGGATTTTACTAAGGCTTTTGATACAGTCCCCCATAGGTGACTTAAGTATAAGGTGTGTTGGGCTGTCCTGCAGAGAGTAGTTGTTAATTTGGACTAAGATTCTAAGTGGGGTACCACAGGGTTCTGTGTTGAGGCTGTGTCTAATTAATCTGTTTATTATTGATTTGGAAGTCTGTATAGTCAGCAAGATTTCTGTGTTTGCCGACGACACAAAACTTTGTCGACCATCAAAAACTTCAGAGGATGTGCAATCGTTGCAGGTGTATCTAGATACATTGTCCCATTAGGCTGCTAAGTGGCAGAGATTCAATGTTGATAAATGTAAAGTAGACTTAACAATCCTTGTGCTGCTTATACTATAAATGGCTCTGTTTTAAATGAATAATATTGGGAAAGGATCTTGGAGTTTTGGTTGATGAGAAACTTAAAGGTAGCAAGCAGTGCCAAGTAGCAAAAGTTAGAGCCAGAAAGATATTTTGAATTTTCAACATCGCATTTCGATGAAATTCTGTAAAGAATGATCGATAAAGATGCTAGAAACCACCTACTTACTTGCTGCCTCCATGATACTTTGCCAGACATTTTGTGTGTCTCTTAGTCCACCAGGATCTTCCAATTTTAATTTTTTGTTCCGTAAAGTTCTGCTCTCTTTAAAATTTGCCCCCTCTGGTCCCACACTGGCCAGCTTTTGGCTGACTTGTTAAAATGTCAATATATAATATATAAATTTTAGCATTGACAGAGCTTAAAAGGTATTTGGGATGCACATACATATGTGAACAGTGTCTCTTAAACTGGAGGACAGTTAGTGATCTACTTAAATAGAAACTATTTTGGGGAATGGGGTAAATATTTAAATTTTTTAAATTCACATTTATTCAGATCTGTTAACCTATTCAATTTCTATACTAGAAAAGATTTTACAAGAAAGGTAATGCATTTAAATGCTTTTTAGGAATTAAAATGTATTCAAATGACTTATGACAATATTGAACTCAACATCAAGTATGAATATATTTTGGGCCTAAAGTTATCCACCAGAGTAATAAAACTTCTCTGATATTTTAAATTCTATGCAACATTAGAAAATCGAAAGGGCTTCCTAGCCAAAAATATAAATGACAACAGGGATAGACAAGTCCCTGATATCATTTAAAAAACATCAGCCTAAAAAACTGTGCAATTTTTTTCAAATTTTACAAGATAACATACGATATGTGAATAACAATGATAAAAAAATAGCATACTGTTGCATATACTTAAAGCCTTCTACAACAATAACACCAGAAGCCTTGCCTTCTTGTACCAATTCAACAGTCATTAAATATAACATGTATTTCTGTTTAACATTTAAAGGT
The DNA here is from genome assembly GCA_019447015.1 of Hymenochirus boettgeri. NCBI lineage: Eukaryota > Metazoa > Chordata > Amphibia > Anura > Pipidae > Hymenochirus > Hymenochirus boettgeri. Next base: position 111,085,824 of record CM033473.1, read on the forward strand.
TTCTTTTAAGAATAAAATGGTCTTTAATTAAAACTCTTAAAGGGAACTGGGGTCCAAAATGACTTTAGGTAAATTGATAGGAATTGCTCTCCTGAGAATTGTAGTGTATTTTCATGTTTATTGCATAGTTTTGAAGATATTTACATGTTTGTGTGTGATATGGCAGCAGCCTCACCCGGTCCCCTGCACTTCCTGATCTGAAACCATGTCAGTCAATCTGCCCTGTGTCTTCTCCTCTCCCCTTGCAGCCCACCTGGTCCCTCCCATCATGGACCCCATGGTCCCTCCAGTTGCAGCCCCCCTGGCCCATTCTCCTAAAGCCCCATGTGGCCCCGTCCCACAGGTGCCTAAGACCTGCCCACTTGTGAGTGCCTAAGTTCCGCCCACCAGCGGTGCATAAGCCCCGCCCATGCATGCGTGGCACTCAGACCCCCCCTACAGAAAACTCTGTGGTTTCAGCCTTTTCAGAGTGAGAACTCTGTTGTAACATAGTGGGAAAGAGGGCTGTAGATTCCCTTACTGTCAGGACTTCACACAGCGAAGAGAGGAGGAGGAACTTCCTGTCTCCCTCACACACTGAGGGAGTCTGAGGCTGTGCTCACCGGCGGAACTGTGCAGGAGAAGCCTTAGAAATGTCAAATGTCAGCCTCTCACCCATAACTTTCTGGTCAGTATTTCTTTATATATGGGCTGTGGAGCACGTAGAGAGGTGGTTGATGACTCGTTTTAAAGGTAGGAAACTGGCCTTAAACTCAAGTTGTTGGAGACAGTTCCCCTTAATGTAATCAAATAAAGGAAACCAAACATCTTCTGTTATACTAATTTCAACTCAGATGTTGATGAGATAGAAATTAACACATCAATGAAGTAAACGTAAAAGCAGAAGTGCAATAGAAAAATGAAAATTGCGGAGATGGAAAATGCAAAAAGTATTTTTCTGTTTATATTGTCCTTACTAAAATATTTTATTATTTATTGTTGGATTTTAATAAAACAGTGCACCCTGAATATCAAAGGGTGATACTAACATAGTGACAACATGATTTTAAGAGGATTTAAATTCTAATTAAGTTATAAAAGAGTACTATACCGACTTGTGGCATCTAGCACAAACAAGATCTGGTTTTCTCTTGCTGTTTAAGAGAACAAATATGTAGTGATTAGTGTGTTATATATGGCACCACAGAAACACAATAGTATTTAGTGAGTAGCTCTATACAAAATAATTTTTTAAGGGGCATTGTTTTAGGAGAGTTGTGTCAATGGATTTCTTGACAGCATGTTGTGTGAGTAGTGGTCATTGATACAAGCTGAGCGCTAATGCTGTTCTACGGTATTATAGATTAAATGATTAATGTTTGAAGTCTACATGATCTTAATCTTCTTGATGTTAAAGTATACGCTTATTCTTCCTGTGTTAATAGTGTTATTTTAGGCACATCTCAAAGTCATCATTGTTAAAATGTCTAATAACATCATTTGAGTGATTAAGGCAATGGTATGATAATGGAAGAATGTGAGGAATTTGAGTATCTGTTATTTTAATAACATGAAGCTTGAATAGAAATATGTTATTATGATGACTGCAGAAACAAGTTTTTCACAGTTTAATGTGATATTGTGTCCCACAATTTGTCATTATTACCAGCTGAAATCAAATAAAAATGTGGGGTGGGGGTGGGGTGGGGGGTGGTTGTATGTGGGTGGGAAACAAATGTTGATGAATCATGTTTAAATAATTAATAAATGAGTTTGTTTCTAAAACAAATAGCATAGCTTATCAATAACAAAAGCTCAACTTTCAAGTCTGTATTAATCCGCAGGTGGAAGGTTGAGAAAACACATTCAATGAAGACAATCAATTGGTTAAAGTGCATGTGAATGGTTATGCTATGGGTGGGAGTGGAACAGCAGTGCCGAGTGCAGCTTTGGCCTTTAGAGGTCTCCAAAATGGTGTTTTACATTCTGCCAGTGGGTTTACAAAGTTGGAAGTTATTTATTATATATTATCATAAACATGTGAAGACTTGTGTGTAATTATGTTGAGGAATGTGACAATTCTTTGACAAGAAAAGCAAGAAAAGACATCTTTAAAAGGAATTTTTCCAAATGGTATGCATAATCAAACTAAAATATGGCACATATATAAAATATGGATAAATGGCTGGAAACATTTCTTGCAAAACTTTAAACAACCAAAGTGTATAAACAACACTTATAGAAGAACAAAGCTCTTTGGCATAAAAGCATGTAGAGTTGTGCGAACTTCACAAAATCCGGTTCGCTCGAGGATCCGCGAATTTGAAAAAATTCGAAAATTCGAAAATCGTGAGCGGACCATTAAAATGAAAAAAAATCACGAAATACGAGAAATCCTCATAATTTCGAAAAATTTCGAAAATAAATATTTCGAAAATACGGAAAACCTCATAATTTCGAAATATTTCGAAAATACGATTTCACCATTTTTGAAAATACGAGAAATCCTCGTAATTTCAAAAAATTTCGAAGAAGTATTTTTGAAAAATACGAGAAATCTCATAATCGAAAATTTTCGAAATACGATTTTCAGCATTTTGAAAATACGAGAAATCTCGTATATTCGAAAATTTTCGAAAATACGTATTTTCACGCATTTTCGAAAATACGAGAAATCCTCGTAATTTTTAAAATTTTCGAAAATACAAGAAATCCGCGGTTCGGAAGTTCGGAAGGCGAAAAATCCGCCGTTCGCGAACGGGATAAATCCGCGGCGGACGGGTTCGGATCCGCGAACGGCCATCCCTAAAAAGCAGTTTATCTTATGTTCTCACCTCGAGTCTCAATGCCTCACTTCCCATTTCGCTGTGGCTGAGGCTATTGTGCCTCTTTTCCAACATTCCAATCTCACACATTGTAGTCAAACAAGGGGATGTGCCAAGAGCCACTATCATCCTCCCTTGACTTCTTTAATCAGATAAACTTATTTGATTGAGACTTTGGTAGATTGTCATTTAGTCTTAAAATTTTGCTTGACTTTGAAACCAGCTTTTTGCTGTGGGACAAATGTTTCACAATTGTATTGGTAGGTTAGTGCTTGCTTGAATTACAAGATCCTTTTACATTGGCACAGGTTTACGTGACTTTAAGAAGCAAAATTGCTATTGCAGTTCTTAGTTCATCACCCCCACTAGGTGTTATAGTGTGCATCTTTCCTGTTGCAGGAAAGGTTACTGCTTAATGAATGTTTCTGGCTAATCTAGAAAAAAAAGTATAGGCAAGGATAGCAAAGCAAAAGGAGATCAGTTCCTGATGCTACAGCAAGAGGCTGGTTCCTGACATCCCAAGTGCGTCTGTCCAAGAGCAAAACAATAATTCAAAATAGAAAGAATATGAGCGAGGAACATTAGCAAAATGCAGTGGGTGTGCTATTTAATGAGAAAGAAAACTACACAACCTGTTTCAGGGAGCAAACACCCTTTTCTTCTATTTTTAAGGATAGCAAAGCATTACCTTTATCATCACTGGTGCTCTTGTGATTAATGATTGTAGATTATAGGGACACATAAATATGTGGGGTTAGTCTTAGTTTGATCTTGATTTTAAAAAATCCTAAATCTACGATTAAATATACGCATTAGGAGAATATTTTAATATGCTCATATATAATGATATCCATTTCTGATTATTTATTACTTGATCCATTTAATACATATGTATGCTCTACTCTAAACGAGTGTCTCAAAATGTGATGAGGATTTCTGCGTTTTAGGGAAGTTGTGGACACCTAACAAATTGAAAATAATTGAAAACCCAAGCATCTCTTTTCTTTCTTTGTTCCCAGGAAAAATATTAGAGTGGTTCCAAGAAGTCATTGTCATTGTCTGATTGCAAAACTTCAGCTTTCTATTAGAAGCTTTGCTGTTCAAGCTATTTGACTGCCTCTAAAATATAATAGAGTGTATGAGGTAAAGAATTCACCTTTATCAGGCTTGCAGACATTTTGCTTAATTGTAGTGACACAATGGAAATAATAAAAGTCACCGACAAAAATAGAATAAGAATGAGAGAGAACATGGGACTCAAGTGTTTTTTTTTTATCTTGGCAGTAAAAAACTTGATTTGGCCAAGGCATTTAATCAGTGCTAAATATAACTATCCCACTGCTTACGAAAGCCAAGGATCCTTTTTTCTAAACAGAATCTGTGGTATGTCATATTATTCCAAGAAAGCATGTCATTGTGAATAAGGGGGGAAGAAATGAAAGTTCTGTACTTAACAAATCCAGCAGGAAATAGAAAAAAAAGAATTAAGTAAACATTGTTGAAATCATTCTAGGCTTAGTTTATTTTGTCCCTTTTACGTCATCACAAAATTCCATGAGCACTTTCACAGACAAGAAGACGATTGCTAAAAAAAAATGTAAAAAAAAAACCTTCATGTATTCCTTTATTTTATAATAATTAGTATTTGTCTCTCTGAAAAAAATCATCAAAGGGCAGAAGATTTTAAAATGCAGTAGTAATACATAGTATAGTATAGTACGTATAGAATAGTATATAAGGTTGAATAAAGTAATACAGTAGGTCCATCTAGTTCAACCAACTCAGCAATACCCACATTCCTGCAAGGAAGGCAAAAAGAATGAAGGGGGTAAAATTCCTTCCTGACTCCAAGTGTCATTTAGAAATATCCCTGGATGAATTCCAACTATTGTTTTAATACAGAGTACATGCAACATTCTTTGTTTTTAGAAAATCATTAGCTTTTTTAAAGAAAAATCTCAATGAACCTGCCATCACTTCATCCAATGGCCAGAATTGATTTCTACACAGTGATATATACCCAAGTACTTTTTCTCTAGTGCGCATAATTGGAAAGAAATCTGTTTCATATTCAAGCTCCTCTGCCACCTATTAATTCAGTTGACATCCAAGAACTTTTCCAATTCCAAGATTAATTTTGACACCGGATTCCAAACTGTACAGCACATTCCATACCATGCTTTGTAAAGAGGGAGAGAATATTTTTCTCCCTTGAACCCAAACCTATCCCTATATCCCTAAGACAATATCTGCGTGGCTCAGGTGTTAATGCCTGGTACTGCTTGATACATTAAATTTGTTATGCACCAAAACTCCAAGCTCCTTTTCCAGCAGAGATTCACATAACACAGAGCCATTTTTTTGTATAAGGATTTTTAAGCCCAAAATGGCATCACCTTACATTTATCAACATTGAATCTCATCTGCCACTTAGCAACCCCAATGAGGCAATCAAGATGCACCTGCAAAATGACATCATTGTAGCTTTTAATGGTCAAACAATGACCTTTGCTGACAATACCTACTTCCAAATTCATTAATAAACAAAATAAAGAATTGTCCAACTAAGAACCCTGTGGCACCCACATTGATTGAAGCACCATTAACAACTACCCTCTGCAATCTGAGTCCATCAATCAATTTTCTATCCATGTATAATGCCACCCAAGCTCATACATAAGTTGCCTATTGGAGGACTGTATCAAAAAGCCATAGCAAATTCAAGTATACCACATCTACTGCTATGCCAGAGTCCAAATTCCTATACTTTTAAAAAGTATTATTAAGAGCACCCTTCGGGCTTACCAATCTATTTTACTTTTTGCTACAAAATATTTCAATGAAAAAGGAAATGGGTAGGTATGTCATTCTTCACAAAAAAAAACACAAAAAACCCAACGTCGCTAACAATAGTGGTTTACGAGAATGCCAGGGGTCAATTTTCTCAATGTGCTTTTTGAGGGTTTAAATCTGGTAATGAAACACCACATGCCCCCCTTTGTAATGTACTTTATCATAAATGCACATTTTCAAGTCGAAATGCGATTGTAAAAATCACCTTTTCCTTCATTTGCACAGATCAATAATAAGGCTTTAAAAACTGATCACTTAATATTGATCAGTGTTCCCTAAGCAAAAAAAACCTGATCACTTAATATTGTCAGTGTTCCCTAAAAAAAAATGATATAATATTGATCAGTGTTCCACAGCAAAAAATCCTATTGGCGAATGGATCTCTTATGAAGACTGCATGCTGTCTTTACAGCTGCAACATAATTAGTTTTTATTAATGGCAGAGTGCCTAAATACACCATTATGTGTATGTTAGTATGTATGTATGCTAATGAGCACTCCACTGCCCCCTGTCGATAGTCAATACTTGAAAACTTAACATTATTCAGAGACCTTTGAGGGAAAAGCTCATCAGATGTTCGGAGGAGTTCAAATGATTCATCATCTACAAACACACAAAGTGATATTTGGGTTATCTGTGCTAGGCTACTATTAGTTAGTATAGTATTTGAGGGGTCAATAAAGACCTACATACATCCCAGTCCAACCCAGCAATACCCACACTTCTGCATAAACTATTGATCCAGAGGAAGGCAAAAAAAAACCCACCAGAATTATGAAGAGGAAAAAATATCCATTCCTGATCCAAGTGGCAATCTGAAATCTGGATCAACATGAACATTCCTTGTTTGCAGAAATTATCCAGCTTTCTTTTGGAACTATCAATGGAAGCTGCAATCACACTGTCCACGTTAGACAGTTCCATGTTTACTGTTCTCGAGATGAAAAACCCTTTCCAAACTTTAAGACTAAATTTCTTTTGTTTAAAGTCCTAAGGGATATCCTCATGTCCTCTGACATGTTCTTTTCATGAAACAATGCCCCAGTAGTTATGTGATTTATACAGTGATCATATCCCCATGCAAGTGCCTTTTTGTAGTGTAAATATTATAAACTTATCCAACGTCTTTAGATTCAAGCTCCCCTTCCCTTTATTAATTTTAGATGCTCTTAGTTCAACCCTTCCATTTCAAAGATGTCCTTTTATATACAGGATGCCAAAATTGCACTGCATAATCAAAATGAGGCCTTTCCAATGCTTTGTAAAGAGGGGACAATAATATTTTTCTCCCTTGAATCCATACCTCTATACAAGGACAAATACATGCTGGCTATGGCTGTGGCCCGCCTGGCACTACTTGCTACTTTTAAGTTTGTTATCCACCAAAACTCAAAGATCCTTTTCCAACAGGGATTCACTTAACACAGAGCCATTTATAGTATAAGCAGCACAAGGATTTTAAGGCCAAAAATGACAATCACCTTACATGATATCACATTGAATATCATCTGCCACTTAGCAGCCCAATGGTGACAGTTACTAGATCCCCTGCAATGATTTGCACATCACTCTGAAGTTTTAATGGTCAACAAAGTTTGTGTCATCCGCAAGCACAGAAACCTTGCTTGACAAACCGAACCTTTAGCTTACATTAGTTGCCTATGGGGGACGACATCACTGACTCTATGCCAGAGTCTAAATTCCTACTCACCTTCCTCATAAAACCAAGCAAGTTGTTTGACAAGATCTATTCCTCCTAATGATGTTTATTATTCTTAGAAGGGTCAGTCCTTAAAACATTACTCTAGAAGAAAGTTCCCATATCAAACATTCCAGTATCTTCCACACGCTGCTGAAGTTAAACGTACAGGCCTGTAGATTACCGGCTGTGGACATGGACTCTCTTTTGTTGAATTTTGGAATTACATCGTTTTTTCCATCTAGAGGCACACTCCGACATGAGGGATCTGCCAAAAATGAGAAACAATGGCCTAGGATAAAACTGAACTAGGGGGCATATTATAAAGGTCATTAACTTTCGCCTTCTTTAACGCGGCCTTTTCGCCAAATTTGGATTTTTCGTATTATGAAGGCAGTGATAACCAAGTAGAGAAAGGTCATTACCGCTATTTTCGCTTTTCGCCATACATCGCTGTGGTAACCGCTCAAGCATATTTATAAAATGGCAAAAAGTGTTATTTTTGCGTTAAGTTCAGACTAATCTAATTCGTTCAAGTCTGAGGTGGCGAAAACGAATAAGGTCCATTTATTTAGCTTCCAATGGGTGCATGGAGGTTGTCAGTACATTTTGGAGGGTTTCTCAATACTAATAAGTAACCAGGGGGGTGGTTAAGACTATTTTCCAGCATTAACTGTAATACAATCTGAAATTTCGCTTTTTTAGGTTATTTTTTTTTAAAGATTTTTTTTTGACAGGTTCCAATTTTCTTATTTACCAATAAGTCAAATGGGGTGTCTGTGGGACATATTTATAACAAGGGCATTATTTTGCTTCTTCAGTTCTCTACCCCCGCGCTTTGGCCAAATTTAAACTTAACTCAATTTTCCTTTCATCAAAGTCAAAAGGTGCGAATTTTTTAAACAAACAGCGAAAATTATGTGCAGCACAAAAGTAGCACTATTAATTGCTGAAAAGGTCAGCTCGCACATATGTGGTAAATAGGTAATACTCCCTGGTGGGTTTTTCAAAGTAGGATTAAGTGTATTAAGTAAGTTTAGCTATCGCATGACATCGCAATGACGAAAAAGCGCTATTATTTATAAAATCGCTCATTTTCGCTTTCGCCATTACCGAAAGTATGCTGTGGCGATGTTTGTGGCGATAGTTTTGCCCTATTCATTGCGTAAGTGGGGTATCACTGCGAAAAGAGCGATTGCCTCTAGTGTAATTCCAGTGTTATACTGTAAGATGGACCAGGACCTTTTTATCTATAGGCAGTATTTATTGCGCTTTTTGCCCTCCTTGTTCCCTTTTGTTGCATTTTTGCAGTTTAACAGGATTTTGGCCAACATCTTTACTTACTGGAATGTTCCATTAACATGACTATATATTACACAGCACTATGGTATGCTCCATTTAAAGCGTAAATGGTTTGATAATTAGCTGCCGTTTGCTAAAAAAAAGCAATGTACAAAAATGTTGTGTCCATTAATAAAATGAGAAAAATCTTTGTGAGGTTTCACACATTATATCTAATGAAATAGAGAAAATCTTCTTTGAGTTTTACACTATCATCCTATTAATGAAATAGCGAAACAGCTAAAATTGCCTTTGTGAGTTTTACACTACGCTATTAATAAAATAGAGAAAATTCGCTTTGAGTTTATACTAATTATATCCTTTGGCTGAAAAAAAACACCAAATTATATTTTAAATAACAAAGAAGGTGTTCTGTGTATTAACCAATATATACTTTGAAAAAAAAGCACCTGGGATTACCTATTTACCATCATATGTGACTGGTTTTCAGAATAATTAGTGCTACTTTGCTAGATAATTTTTTGCTTTTGATGAAATTCGCCCCTTTTAATAACTGAGAAAGGAAAGATGAAAGTTATAAAAATATGGTAAATGCTGGTGGGGAAAAAAAGCAAAAATAATGCCCCTTTATAAACATGTCCTCAGACCCCCATTTGATTTTATTGGTAAATAAAGAAAATCAGACATTAAAAAAAGAAAAAATCTTAAAAAGCGGAAAATTTACCTTAAAAAAAGAGAACTTTGTATGTTTACAGTAAATGCTGGAAAATAGTCAACACCACCCCTGGGTATTATTAGTATTGAGGAACACTCCACAGTACTGACACCTTCCATGTACCATGGCAGGATAAATAAATGGCCACTTATGTGTTTTCGCACTAAGACTTGGCAAATTGGAATGGCTGTGAACTCAAGCATTTTATAAATATGCTTGAGTTGTTACTGCAGCGATGTATGGCGAAAAAGCGAAATGTAGTGGTAAGACCTTTCGCACATGGTTATCAGCTGTTTAAGAGATGGTCGAAGAATATTGAAAGTTCGGTCCGTTTTCGAACTTTCGAACTATTGTAAAAGTTCGAAAGTTCGAAACGGACCCATTATCATATGGGAGGCAAATAGTTCGAAAAGTTCGAGTTCAAATACAACTAAAATATTAATGGGAACTTAATTGAAAGGCTTGGGACGGGAAATGGTCTGGGGAGCATGTTCAAATACCAGGACTTTCAGTAAAATTGATTTACGTACAGCTACTTACTTCGTTCGAGGGGAGGTAACATGGACATTTACTCGCAGATTCGATGCTCGCCTATAGGCTTTAATGGAGGACTTTACTGCAGATTCGATGTTCGCGCCAGTACCATGTACATTTTACTCGCGGATTCGAACTTCGAACATTCGATAAATCATCGAAAGTCCGGGAAATATCGAAAGTCCGCATCCGAGATAGTCGAGAAGTCCGGGTCCGTTCGAACTCGAAAAGGCGCTCGAGAACTCGAGGTTCGCGAGCTCTATGCCATCTACTGCTGTTATAAATAGCGAAAAAGGCCAAATTAGGCGAAAACGCTGCGTTAAAGAAGGTGAAAAGCGACGTTAAAGAAAGCGAAAAGTTTAACGAACCTTTATAATATGCCTTGTGTTTTTCAGCCAGAGATATAATAATAGTGTTAAAACTCAAAAGGCGAATGTTCTCTATTTTAGTAATAGGACATATTTTTTAGTTGCATATTTTAGAAAACTCAGAGTAATAGTCATGTTAAGGAAACATTCCAGTAGAGATGATGTTTGGCGAAAATTCTGGTAAAAACTGAAAAAAGCAACAAAAGGGAGAAAAGGGGCACAAAGGCGAAATTCACCTATTTTTAAATAACTTCAATTTAAAAGTGACAAAAATAGCTATGAATGACATTAGAGAGCAATCTCTCTTTTCGCAGTACCTGATGTGAATGTATACATGTAATTGTAAAGCGCTTTGGAAGATGTATATTAATCCACAACAATAATAATAATAATATTAAAAAATAGGGGAGGGAACCCTAAAAAAAACTCTTAAAGGGGAACTGTGGTCCAAAAATGACTTTAGGTAAATTGATAGGAATTGCTCTCCTGAGAATTTGTAGTGTATTTTCATTGTTTATTTTGCATAGTTTTGAAGATATTTACATGTTTGTGTGTGATATGGCAGCAGCCTCACCCGGTCCCCTGCACTTCCTGCTCTGAAACCATGTCAGTCAATCTGCCCTGTGTCTCCTCCTCCCCTTTGCAGCCCACCTGGTCCCTCCCACTCATGGACCCCATGGTCCCTCCAGTTGCAGACCCCCCTTGGCCCATTCTCCTAAAGCCCCATGTGGCCCCGTCCCCTCACAGGTGCCTAAGACCTGCCCACTTGTGAGTGCCTAAGTTCCGCCCACCAGCGGGTGCATAAGCCCCGCCCATGCATGCCGTGGCCCACTCAGACCCCCCCTACAGAAAACTCTGTGGTTTCAGCCTTTTCAGAGTGAGAACTCTGTTGTAACATAGTGGGAAAGAAGGGCTGTAGATTCCCTTACCTACACTGTCAGGACTTCACACAGCGAAGAGAGGAGGAGGAACTTCCTGTCTCCCTCACACACTGAGGGAGTCTGAGGCTGTGCTCACCGGCGGAACTGTGCAGGAGAAGCCTTAGAAATGTCAAATGTCAGCCTCTCACCCATTAACTTTCTGGTCAGTCATTTCTTTATATATTGGGCTGTGGAGCACGTAGAGAGGTGGTTGATGACTCGTTTTAAAGGTAGGAAACTGGCCTTAAACTCAAGTTGTTTGGAGACAGTTCCCCTTTAATGTAAATCAAATATAAGGAAACCAAAACATCTTCTGTTAATACTAATTTCAACTCCAGATGTTGATGAGATAGAAATTAACACATCAATGAAGTAAACGTAAAAGCAGAAGTGCAATAGAAAAATGAAAATTGCTGAGATTGGAAAATGCAAAAAGTATTTTTCTGCTTTATATTGACCTTACTAAATATATTTTATTATTTATTGTTGGATTTAAATAAACAGTGCACCCTGAATATCAAAGGGTGATACTAACATAGTGACAACATGATTTTAAGAGGATTTAAATTCTAATTAAGTTATAAAAGAGTACCTATACCGACTTGTGGCATCTAGCACAAACAAGATCTGTTTTTCTCTTGCTGTTTACATGAACAAAATGTATTGTATTTAGTGTTTACTATTGGCACCACAGAAACACAATTAGTATTTAGTGAGTTAGCTCTATACAAAATAATTTTTTAAGGGGCATTGTTTTAGGAGAGTTGTGTCAATGGATTTCTTGACAGCATGTTGTGTGAGTAGTGGTCATTGATACAAGCTGAGCGCTAATGCTGTTCTACGGTATTATAGATTAAATGATTAATGTTTGAAGTCTACATGATCTTAATCTTCTTGATGTTAAAGTATACGCTTATTCTTCCTGTGTTTAATAGTGTTATTTTAGGCACATCTCAAAGTCATCATTGTTAATAATGTCTAATACATCATTTGAGTGATTAAGGCAATGGTATGATAATGGAAGAATGTGAGGAATTTGAGTATCTGTGTATTTTAATAACATGAAGCTTGAATAGAAATATGTTATTATGTATGACTGCAGAAACAAAGTTTTTCACAGTTTAATGTGCATATTGTGTCCCACAATTTGTCATTATTACCAGCTGAAATCAAATTAAAACATGTGGGGTGGGGTGGGGTGGGGGGGTGTTTGTATGTGGGTGGGAAACAAATGTATGATGAATCATGTTTAAATAATTAATAAATGAGTTTGTTTCTAAAACAAATAGCATAGCTTATCAATAACAAAAAGGCTCAACTTTCAAGTCTGTATTAATCCCCGCAGGTGGAAGGTTGAGAAAACACATTCAATGAAGACAACATCAATTGAGTTAAAGTGCATGTGAATGGTTATGCTATGGGTGGGAGTGGAACAGCAGTGCCGAGTGCAGCTTTGGCCTTTAGAGGTCTCCAAACTGGTGTTTTACATTCTGCCAGTGGGTTTACAAAGTTGGAAGTTATTTTATTATATATTATCATAAACATGTGAAGACTTGTGTGTAATTAATGTTGAGGAATGTGACAATTCTTTGACAGAAAAGCAAGAAAAGACATCTTTAAAAAAGGAATTTTTCCAAATGGTATGCATAATCAAACTTAAATTATGGCACATATATAAAATATGGATAAATGGCTGGAAACATTTCTTGCAAAACTTTAAAGAACAACCAAAGTGTATAAACAACACTTAATTAGAAGACAAAGCTCTTTGGCATAAAAGCAGTAGAGTTGTGCGAACTTCACAAAATCCGGTTCGCTCGAGGATCCGCGAAATTTTGAAAAAATTCGAAAATTCGAAAATCCGTGAGCGGACCCATTAAAATGAAAAAAAATCCCCGAAAATACGAGAAATCCTCATAATTTCGAAAATTTTCGAAAATACGTATTTACAGCATTTCGAAATACGACGAAATCGCGTAATTTTTTAAAATTTTCGAAAATACAAGAAATCCGCGGTTCGGAAGTTCGGAAGGAACGAAAAATCCGCCGTTCGCGAATGGGATAAATCCGCGGCGGATCCGAGTTCGGATCCGCGAACCGGCCATCCCTAAAAAGCAGTTTATCTTTATGTTCTCACCTCGAGTCTCAATGCCTCACTTCCCATTTTGCTGGGGCTAGGCTATTGTGCCTCTTTTCCAACATTCCAATCTCACACATTGTAGTCAAACAAGGGGATGTGCCAAGAGCCACTATCATCCTCCCTTGACTTCTTTAATCAGATAAACTTATTTGATTGAGACTTGGTAGATTGTCATTTAGTCTTAAAATTTTGCTTGACTTTGAAACCAGCTTTTTGCTGTTGACAAATGTTTCACATTGTATTGGTAGGTTAGTGCTTCTTGAATTACTTTTTCAAGATCCTTTTACATTGGCACAGGTTTACGTGACTTTAAGAGCAAAATTGCTATTGCAGTTCTTAGTTCATCCCCCCACTAGGTGTTATAGGTGCATCTTTCCTGTTGCAGGAAAGGTTACTGCTTAATGAATGTTTCTGGCTAATCTAGAAAAAAAAGTATAGGCAAGGATAGCAAAGCAAAAGGAGATCAGTTCCTGATGCTACAGCAAGAGGCGGTTCCTGACTCCCTAAGTGCGTCTGTCCAAGAGCAAAACAATAATTCAAAATAGAAAAGAAATATGAGCGAGGAACATTAACAAATGCAGTGGTGTGCTATTTAATGAGAAAAGAAAACTACACAACCTGTTTCAGGGAGCAAACACCCCTTTTCTTCTATTTTTAAGGATAGCAAAGCATTACCTTTTTACATCACTGGTGCTCTTGTGATTAATGATTGTAGATTATAGGGACATAAATATGTGGGGTTAGCTCTTAGTTTAGATCTTGATTTTAAAAAATCCTACATCTACGATAAATATACGCATTAGGAGAATATTTTAATTATGCTCATTATATATGATATCCATTTCTGATTATTTATTACTTGATCCATTTAATACATATGTATGCTCTACTCTAAACGAGTGTCTCAAAATGTATGAGGATTTCTGCAGTTTTAGGGAAGTTGTGGCACCTAACAATTGAAAATAATTGAAAACCAAGCATCTCTTTTCTTTCTTTGTTCCCAGGAAAAATATTAGAGTGGTTCCAAGAAGTCATTTGTCATTGTCTGATTGCAAAACTTCAGCTTTCTATTAGAAGCTTTGCTGTTCAAGCTATTTGACTGCCTCTAAAATCATAATAGAGCTGTATGAGGTAAAGAATTCACCTTTATCAGTGCTTGCAGACATTTTGCTTAATTGTAGTGACACAATGGAAATAAAAGTCACTGACAAAAATAGAATAAGAATGTAGAGAACATGACTCAAGTGTTTTTTTTTTATCTTGCAGTAAAAACTTGATTTGGCCAAGGCATTTAATTATCAGTGCTAAATATAACTATCCCACTGCTTACGAAAGCCAAGGATCCTTTTTCTCTAAACAGAATCTGTGGTATGTCATATTATTCCAAGATAAGCATGTCATTGTGAATAAGGGAAGAAATGAATGTTCTGTACTTAACAATCCAGGCAGGAAATAGAAAAAAGAATTAAGTAAACATTGTTGAAATCATTCTAGGCTTAGTTTATTTTGTCCCCTTTTACGTCATCACAAAATTCCATGAGCACTTTCACAGACAAGAAGACGATGCTAAAAAAAAATGTAAAAAAAACCTCATGTATTCCTTTATTTTATAATAATTTTAGTATTTGTCTCTGAAAAAAATTCATCAAAGGCAGAAGATTTTAAAATGCAGTAGTAATACATAGTATAGTATAGTACAGTATAGAATAGTATATAAGGTTGAATAAAGTCATACAGTAGGTCCATCTAGTTCAACCAACTCAGCAATACCCACATTTCCTGCAAGGAAGGCAAAAAGAATGAAGGGGGTAAAATTCCTTCCTGACTCCAAGTGTCATTTAGAAATATCCCTGGATGAATTCCAACTTTATGTTTTAATACCAGTAACATGCAACATTCTTTGTTTTTAGAAACTCATCTAGCTTTTTTAAAGAAAAAATCCAATGAACCTGCCATCACTTCATCCAATGGCCCAGAATTGTATTTCTACACAGTGATCATATCCCCAAGTACTTTTTCTCTAGTGCGCATAATTGGAAGACAATCTGTCTTCATATTCAAGCTCCCTCTGCCACCTTATTAATTCAGTTGACCATCCAAGAACCTTTTCCAATTCCAAGATTTCATTTTTGTACACCGGATTCCTAAACTGTACAGCACATTCCATACCAATGCTTTGTAAAGAGGGAGAATAATATTTTTCTCCCTTGAACCCAAACCTATCCCTATATCCCTAAGACAATATCTTGCTGGCTCTAGGTGTTACTGCCTGGTACTGCTTGATACATTTAAATTTGTTATGCACCAAAACTCCAAGCTCCTTTTCCAGCAGGAGATGTCACATAACATCAGAGCCATTTTTTGTAAATAAGGATTTTTAGCCCAAAATGGAACACTTAACATATCAACATTGAATCTCATCTGCCACTTAGCAACCCAATGAGGCAATCAAGATGCACCTGCAAAATTGCACATCATCTGTAGCTTTTAATGGTCAACAATGACCTTGCTGACAATACCTACTTCCAAATCATTAATAAACAAATTAAATAGAATTGTCTCCAACTCAGAACCCTGTGGCACCCACATTGATGAAGCACCATTAACAACTACCCTCTGCATCTGATCCATCAATCAATTTTCTATCCATGTATAAATGCCACCCAAGCTCATACATAAGTTGCCTATTGGAGGACTGTATCAAAAGCCATAGCAAATTCCAAGTATACCACATCTACTGCTATGCCAGAGTCCAAATTCCTACTCACTTTAAAAAGTATTATTAAGAGCACCCTTCGCGGACTTTACCAATCTATTTTACTTTGCTACAAAAATTTCAATGAAAAAGGAAATTGGGTAGGTATGTCATTCTTCACAAAAAAAACACAAAAAACCCAATCCGTCGCTAAACATAGTATTGGTTTACGAGAATGCCAGGGGTCAATTTTTCTCACTGTGCTTTTTGAGGGTTAAATCTGGTAATGAAACACCACATGCCCCCCTTTTAATGGTACTTTTATCATAAATGCACATTTTTCAAGTCGAAATGCGATTGTAAAAATCACCGTTTTCCTTCATTGGCACAGATCAATAATAAGGCTTTAAAAACTGATCACTTAATATTGATCAGTGTTCCCTAGCAAAAAAAACCTGATCACTTAATATTGATCAGTGTTCCCTATAAAAAAAATGATATAATATTGATCAGTGTTCCCTAGCAAAAAATCCTATTGGCGAATGGATCTCTTATGAAGACTGCATGCTGTCTTTACAGCTGCAACATAATTAGTTTTATATTAATGGCAGAGTGCATAATACACCATTATTTGTATGTTAGTATGTATGTATGCTAAATGAGCACTCCACTGCCCCCTGTCGATAGTCAATACTTGAAAACTTACATTATTCAGAGACCTTTGAGGTAAAAGCCTCATCAGATGTTCGGAGAGTTCAAATGATTCATCATCTACAAACACAAAGTGATAATTTGGGTTATCTGTGCTAGGCTACTATTAGTATAGTATAGTATTTGAGGTTCAATAAAGACATACATACATCCAGTCCAACCTCAGCAATACCCACACTTCCTGCATAACTATTGATCCAGAGGAAGGCAAAAAAAACCCACCAGAATTATGAAGAGGAAAAATATTCCTTCCTGACTCCAAGTGGCAATCTGAAATCTGGATCAACATGCAACATTCCTTGTTTTCAGAAACTTATCCAGCTTTCTTTTGGAACTATCCAATGAAGCTGCAATCACTATGTCCACTGTAAGACAGTTCCATAGTTTTACTGTTCTCAGAGTGAAAAACCCTTTCCAAACTTTAAGACTAAATTTCTTTTGTTTAAGTCCTAAGGGATATCCTCATGTCCTCTGACATGTTCTTTTCATGAACAATGCCCCAGATAGTTTATTGTATTTATACAGTGATCATATCCCCATGCAAGTGCCTTTTCTTTAGTGTACATATTTATAACTTATCCAATCTGTCTTTATATTCAAGCTCCCCCATTCCCTTTATTATTTTAGATGCTCTTAGTTCAACCCTTTCCATTTCAAAGATGTCCTTTTTATATACAGGATTCCAAAATTGCACTGCATATTCAAAATGAGGCCTTTCCAATGCTTTGTAAAGAGGGACAATAATATTTTTCTCCCTTGAATCCATACCTCTATACAAGACAATACCATGCTGGCTCTGGCTGTGGCCGCCTGGCACTACTTGCTACCTTTAAGTTTGTTATCCACCAAAACTCAAAGATCCTTTTCCAACAGGGATTCACTTAACACAGAGCCATTTATAGTATAAGCAGCACAAGGATTTTTAAGGCCAAAATGCATCACCTTACATTTATCAACATTGAATATCATCTGCCACTTAGCAGCCCAATGTGACAGTCTATCTAGATCCCCCTGCAATGATTGCACATCCTCTGAAGTTTTTAATGGTCAACAAAGTTTTGTGTCATCCGCAAGCACAGAAACCTTGCTGACAATACCGACCTTAGCTTATACATTGTTGCCTATGGGGGACTACATCTACTGCTAGCCAGAGTAAATTCCTACTCCTCCTCATAAAACCAAGCAGTTAGTTTGACAAGATCTATTCCTCCTAAATGCATGTTTATTATTCTTAAAGGTCAGTCCTTAAAACATACTCTAGAAAATGTTCCCATATCAAACATTCCAGTATCTTCCACACCGCTGAAGTTAAACGTACAGGCCTGTAATTACCCGGCTGTGGACAATGACTCTTTTTGAATTTTGGAATTACATCAGTTTTTTCCAATCTAGAGGCACACTTCCAGACATGAGGGATCTGCAAAAATGAGAAACAATGGCCTAGATAAAACTGAACTTAGGGGCATATTTATAAAGGTTCATTAAACTTTTCGCCTTCTTTAACGCTGCCTTTTCGCCAAATTTGGACTTTTCGCTATTATTGAAGCAGTGATAACCAGTAGAGAAAGGTCATTACCGCTACTTTTCGCTTTTCGCCATACATCGCTGTGGTAACCGCTCAAGCATATTTATAAAATGGCAAAAAGTGTATTTTTGCGTTAAGTTCAGCGCTGTAGTTTTCTGAAAATATGCATACTAAAAAATATGTCCTATTAATAAAATAGAGAAAATTCGCCTTTTGAGTTTTACACTATTTATTATATCTCTGGCTGAAAAAACACCAAGGGCATATTTATAAAGGTTCGTTAAACTTTTCGCTTTCTTTAACGCGCTTTTCACCTTCTTTAACGCAGCGTTTTCGCCTAATTTGGCCTTTTCGCTATTTATAAAGCAGTAGGGATGGCATAGAACTCGAACTCGAACCCGAGTTCGAGCCGAACTGTTCGAGTTCGAACGGACCCGACTTCTCCGACTATCTCGGACGCGGACTTTCGATATTTCCCGGACTTCGATGATTTATGCTGTTCGAACGTTCGAATCCGCGAGTAAAATGTACATGATCTAGGCGCGAACATCGAATCGTGCAGTAAGTCTCCATTAAAGCCTATAGGCGAGCAATCGAATCTGCGAGTAAATGTCCAGGTTACCGCTCGAACGTGTAAGTGTAAAATCAATTTTACGAAAGTCCTGGATATTGGAACATGCTCCCCAGACCATTTCCCAGGTCCCACAGCCATTTACATTAAGTTACCATTAATATTTAGTTGTATTTGACTCAAACTTTTCGAACTATTTGCCTCCCATAGACTTTAATGGTCCGTTTTCGAACTTTCGAACTTTTACAATAGTTCAAAGTTCGAAAACGGACGAACTTTCAATAGTTCGACCATCTCTATAAAGCGTATAACCAGTGGCAAAGGTCATTACCACTACATTTCGCTTTTCGCCATACACGCTGCAGTAACAACTCAAGCATATTTATAAAATGGCGAAAAGTGTATTTTGCGTTAAGTTCAGCCATTCCAACGCCAAGTCTAGGTGGCGAAAACACATAAGGGCCATTTATTTATCCTGCCAATGGGTCCATGGAGGTGTCAGTACATTGTGGATGTTTCTCAATACTAATATTACCCAGGGGGGTGTTAGACTATTTTCCAGCATTTACGGTAATACAATCTGCGAGTTCTCTTTTTAAGAGGTAAATTTTCCGCTTTTAAAAGATTTTTTCTTTTTTTAATGTTCTGATTTTCTTTATTTACCAAAAAATCAAATGGGGTCTGAGGGACATGTTTATAAAGGGGCATTATTTTTGTTTTTTTCCCCACCACATTTACCATAATATTTACTTCATCTTCCTTTCATCAGTTATTAAAAAGGCGAATTTTCATCAAAAGCAAAAATTATCTAGCAAAAAGTAGCATAATAATTCTGAAAAAACTCACACATATGATGGTAAATAGGTAATACTCCCTGGTGGTTTTTCAAAGTATTATTAAATTGGTTAATACACATAGAACACCTATCTTTGTTATTTAAAATAAAAATTTGGTGTTTTTTTCAGCCAAATATAAATAGTATAAACTCAAAGGCGAATTTTCTCTATTTTATTAATAGCGTGAGTGTAAACCTCAAAAGGCGATTTTAGCTGTTTCGCTATTTCATTAATGGATGATAGTTAAAACTCAAAAGGCAAATTTTCTCTATTTCATTATAGGATAAATAGTGTAAACTCACAAGAAGATTTTTCTCTATTTTATTAATAGGACACATTTTTTAGCATTGCTTTTTTTAGCAAACTGCAGCTAATTATCAAACCAGTTACATTAATATGGGAGCATACCATAGTGCTGTGTAATATATAGTCATGTTAATGGAACATTCCAGTAAGTAAAGATGTTTGGCCAAAATCCTTTTTAAAACTGCAAAAAATGCAACAAAAGGAGAAAAGGGGCAAAAGAGGCGAAAATCCCCCTATTAATAAATAGCTGTAAATAAAAAAGTGACAAAGATAACTCTGAAATTACACTAGAGAGCAATCTCTCTTTTCGCAGTGATACCCCACTTAACGCAATGAATAGGGCAAAAACTATCGCCACACATCGCCACAGCAATACTTTTCAGTAATGGCGAAAGCGAAAATGAGCGAGTTTATAAATAAATAGCGCTTTTTGTCATTGCGATGTCATGCGATAGCTAAATACTACTTAATACTACTTAATACTACTTTGAAAACCCACCAGGGAGTATTACCTATTTACCATCATATGTCTAGCTTTTTTCAGCATTATTAGTGTCTACTTTTTGCTACATAATTTTCGCTTTTGTTAAAATTCGCCTTTTAATAACTTTGATGAAAGGAAAATTGAAAGTTTAAAATTTGTGGTAAAGCCTGGTGGGGAAAAAAAAGCAAAATAATGCCCTTTTATAAATATGTCCCACAGACACCCTTTGACTTTATTGGTAAAAAGAAAATTGGAACCTTAAAAAAATCTTTAAAAAAAATGAACCCTAAAAAAGCGAAATTTCAGATTGTATTACCAGTTAATGCTGGAAAATAGTCTTAACACCCCCCTGGGTACTTATTAGTATTGAAAACCCTCCAAAATGTACTGACACCTCCATGGACCCATTGGAAGGCTAAATAAATGGACACTTATGTCGTTTTCGCCACCTCAGACTTGAACGAATTAGATTAGCTGAACTTAACGCAAAAATACACTTTTTGCCATTTTATAAATATCTTGAGCGGTTACCACAGCGATGTATGGGCGAAAAGCGAAAAGTAGCGGTAATGACCTTTCTCTACTGGTTATCACTGCTTCAAAATAGCGAAAAGTCCAAATTTGGCGAAAAGGCAGCGTTAAAGAAGGCAAAAGTTTAATGAACCTTTATAAATATGCCCCTAAGTTCAGTTTTATCTAGGCCATTGTTTCTCATTTTTGCAGATCCCTCATGTCTGGAAGTGTGCCTCTAGATTGGAAAAAACTGATGTAATTCCAAAATTCAAAAAGAGTCATTGTCCCACAGCCTATTACAGGCCTGTACGTTTAACTTCAGCGGTGTGGAAGATACTGGAATGTTTGATATGGGAACATTTTCTAGAGTATGTTTTAAGGACTGACCTTCTAGAAATAATAAACATCATTTAGGAGGAATAGATCTTGTCAAACAACTTGCTTGGTTTTATGAGGAAGTGAGTAGGAATTAGATCTCTCTCAACACAACGACCGAACTTTCAATAGTTCGACCATCTCTATAAAGCAGTGATAACCAGTGGCGAAAGGTCATTACCACTACATTTCGCTTTTCGCCATACATCGCTGCAGTAACAACTCAAGCATATTTATAAAATGGCGAAAGTGTATTTTGCGTTAGTTCAGCCATTCCAATTCGCCAAGTCTTAGGTGGCGAAAACACATAAGTGGCCATTTATTTATCCTGCCAATGGGTCCATGGAAGGTGTCAGTACATTGTGGAGTGTTTCTCAATACTAATAATTACCCAGGGGGGTGTTAGACTATTTTCCAGCATTCTGATACAATCTGCGAGTTCTCTTTTTTAAGGTAAATTTTCCGCTTTTTAAAGATTTTTCTTTTTTTAATGTTCTGATTTTCTTATTTACCAATAAAATCAAATGGGGGTCTGAGGGACATGTTTATAAAGGGGCATTATTTTTGCTTTTTCCCCACCAGCATTTCCATAATATTTTAAACTTTCATCTTTTCCTTTCATCAGTTATTAAAAAGGCGAATTTCATCAAAAGCAAAAATTATTAGCAAAAAGTAGCACTAATATTCTGAAAAAACTCAGCACATATGATGGTAAATAGGTAATACTCCCTGGTGGTTTTTCAAAGTAGTATTAAATGGTTAATACACATAGAACACCTATCTTTGTTATTAAAATAAAAATTTGGTGTTTTTTTCAGCCAAAGATATAATGTTATAACTCAAAAGGCGAATTTCTCTATTTTATTAATAGCGTGAGTGTAAAACTCAAAGGCGATTTTAGCTGTTTCGCTATTTCATTAATAGGATGATAGTGTAAAACTCAAAAGGCAAATTTTCTCTATTTCATTAATAGGATAAATAGTGTAAAACTCACAAGAAGATTTTTCTCTATTTTATTAATAGGACACATTTTTTAGCATTGCTTTTTTTAGCAAACTGCAGCTAATTATCAAACAGTACATTAATATGGGAGCATACCATAGTGCTGTGTAATAAAGTCATGTTAATGGAACATTCCAGTAAGTAAAGATGTTTGGCCAAAATCCTGTTAAAACTGAAAAAATGCAACAAAAGGGAGAAAAGGGGCAAAAAGGCGAAAATCCCCCTATTAATAATAGCTGTAAAAAAAAGTGACAAAGATAACTCTGAAATTACAACTAGAGAGCAATCTCTCTTTTCGCAGTGATACCCCACAACGCAATGAAGGGCAAAAACTATCGCCACACCATCGCCACGCAATACTTTTCAGTAATGGCGAAAGCGAAAATGAGCGAGTTATAAAATAAATAGCGCTTTTTGTCATTGCGATGTCATGCGATAGCTAAATACTACTTATTACTATATAATACACTTTGAAAACCCACCAGGGAGTATTACCTATTTACCATCATAATGTGCTGAGCTTTTTTCAGCTTATTAGTGTTACTTTTTGCTACATAATTTTCGTTTTGTTTAAAATTCGCCTTTTAATAACTTTGATGAAAGGAAAATTGAAAGTTTAAAAAATTGTGGTAAAGCCTGGTGGGGAAAAAAAAGCAAAAATAATGCCCTTTTATAAATATGTCCCACAGACACCCATTTGACTTTATTGGTAAATAAAGAAAAATTGGAACCTTAAAAAAAATCTTTAAAAAAAATGAACCCTAAAAAAGCGAAATTTCAGATTGTATTACAGTAATGCTGGAAAATAGTCTTAACACCCCCCTGGGTACTTATTAGTATTGAGAAACCCTCCAAAATGTACTGACACCTCCCTGGACCCATTGGAAGCTAAATAAATGGACACTTATGCGTTTTCGCCACCTCAGACTTGAACGAATAGATAGCTGAATAATAGTCATGTTAATGGAACATTCCAGTAAGTAATGATGTTTGGCGAAAATTCTGGTAAAACTGAAAAAAGCAACAAAAGGGAGAAAAGGGGCACAAAGGCGAAAATTCACCTATTTATAAATAACTTCAAATGTTAAAAATTCACACAAAGAAACCAAAAGGTACATTAGAGAGCAATCTCTCTTTTCGCAGTAATACCACACTTCGCACAGCGATACTTTTCTTCACAACGGCGAAAGTGAAAACAAGCGTTTTTATACATAAGGCGAAAATATCGCTCTTTGTCATTGCGATGTCCTGCGAAAATATCGATCATTTATAAATATGCCCCTTAGTTCCTAAGGATGTATTTTATCCGGTCCAGGGGATTTATCAATATTAACCTTATTTAGTTGTTTCTGTACCATGTCCTTGGTTAACCAAAGTTTTTTTTTTAATGCCTTTTTCTTCCTTTCCTTTTTCATTCTTTACATCAGAATTAAAGGGCATGTCTACTCCCAAAACTATAATCCCCCCCAGTAATGGCCCCACCATGTAGTGTAGTGTAATCCTTACCTCACATCCCAGCTCCTAGGATCTCCTGTAGACCCCCCCTAAAGTCCCAAAAACGTCCACCAGAGGGCTAGCAGGACTCTGCCTGCTACCTTGCCTCGGTAGTATTTGCCATGCGTACTGCAGCCTTCTCCCCCCTCCCTCCCCTCCCTCCCTCTCCCCTCCCTCTCCCTCCTCCCCTCCCGTTCTACTATCCCTCCCCCTAGCATAAAACCCCTTAATATGATGTTCCCCCATGTCTGGCAGCCCCAACCGCATATTTTTTATTTTCAAAAAGCTCCCCAAACTCTTACTTACCCCAAATCACAGGCGCGACTGCCGGTCCCGCCCCTCTGCTTGCATTCTCGCAAGCAGAGGGCCATGAGTGCGGCGGAGGAACGAGGGGAGGTAAGTAAGAGTTTGGGGGGCTTTTGGAAAATAAAATATATGCGGTTGGGGCTGCCACACATGGGGGAACATCATATTAAAAACAATTTTTAAGGGTGGACATGCCCTTTAAGCCACATGGGTGCAGACTTTTTTTTAACATTTATTCCCCAAGAGTATAAAATTAGATGTGAAATTGTTTAAAAACCACTTAAAAACAGTCCACTTCTATTCTGTACTTTTACCTGATAATATATCATCCCAGTTGACATGCCGAAGAGCTACTTTTAACCTGGGAAAATTTGCTTTCCTGAAATTAAAAGTCTTTGTTAACCCAGTGCACTTTTACTTTTGATAACATATACGCTAAACGACACTATTTCACGGTCACTGTTCCCTAAACCTCCAGTTACCTTTATATCTATAATTTGCTCCACAATGTTAGATATTATAGATGACCGAACTATATAAAGTTCGGTCCGTTTTTGAACTTTCGAACTTCAGAGAAAGTTTGAAAGTTCGAAAGTTCGATTTCGGACCCATTCAAGTCTATGGGGGAGTTCAAAAAGTCTGAGTGATTTACAGCTAAACTAACAGTGGTAATATGCTTGTGAAGGTTCTCATTCATCCAGGTCATGGTATATCTGTTGTATTCAATTAGATCAACTGGACTTGAAATGTAGTTCTGAAGACGTTTCGCTAGTACAATGCTGTTTTTTTAACCCCTCACTCGGGCTTTCCTATAACTCCTCTTAGCCACTATCTAATCACACCCTTAACACCTGGCTGTGATATGCTAATTGGCATTTTCCATGGTACATAATTGCCACAGATTCTTGTACAGTCATTCTGAATTGAGAAAGCCAATCGGATGACTAGCGAAACGTCTTCAAGAACTACATTTCAAGTCCAGTTGATCTAATTGAATACAACAGATATAACAGTGGTAACTTACTGTAAATGGCTGTGGCACCTGGGAAATGGTCTGGGGAACATGTCACTGTCACCAAAACGTGTTAAAACACTTCCTGAAGTGAGGCAGGCAATTGACGATACATTCGAGGATTATCGGACGAACGAACGATCCTTCCTGTTAGTGAAAGGTCCTTCCTAGGCTTAGCGAATGGTACATTCGAGGGTTGGATAATGTACTGGTTAAAGCCACCGCCTTTGACATGGGAGACCAGGGTTCGAATCCTGGCTAAGGGCAGCTATACAAATGTTTGGATTATTATAACAACCATATAATAACCTAGTAATATAATAACCATATAATACCCTATATTCTAACCATATAATAACCTAGTAATATAATAACCATATAATACCCTAGTACTATAATATTATATAAAATATATATTATATTATAAAATATTATATAGTTATTATATTACTAGGTTATTATATGGTTATTATATTACTTGGTTATTATATAACTAAGGTATTATAATAATCCAAACATTTGTATAGCTGCCCCTAGCCAACATTCGAACCCTGGTCTCCCATGTCAAAGGCAATGCCCTTAACTACATCCAGTACATTCGATAATTATCAAATTTATGATCGAAAGTCCGAGAAATCCGGGTCCGGGATAGTTCGAGAAGTCCGAGTCCGTTCGAACTCATAAAGTTCAGCTCAAACTTGAGTTCTAGTCCATCCCTATTAGATATTACCAGATCCAACAGAGCTTGTTTTCTAGCTATTACCAGATCCAACAGAGCTTGTTTTCTAGTTGGAACTTCAACCACCTGTGAGAAAAAGATATGCTGCAGCAAATTCAGGAACCCATCACCCCTTTCTGTGTTGGCAGTTCCACTTCAGGGTATATCTTCTTCAGGGTATATATGTTGTATTCAGTTAGAACAACTGGACTTAAAGTTTAATTCTTGAAGACGTATTGCTAGTCATCCGACTCAAGAACTAAACTTCAAGTCCAGTTGGTCTAACTGAATACAACAGATATACCATGACCTGGATGAATGAGAAACTTCACAAGCAATGTCAGGGTAATTAAAGTCTCACATAATCAGAACACTCCCCAAACTTGCAGCCCTTGCCATCTGATAGCATTTGGTGGCATGTAGCAGACACCAACAATGCCCAATTCCACCTATATTGCCTCCTCTTTAACATCCATATTGCCAGTTATCTCTTCTTTTACATTTGGCTTCAACTCTTGTTTAACATAAACACATTCTCCCCATTCCTATTTTCTCTATCCTTTCTAAACAAGGAGTATCTTTCTAAATGTACAGCCCAGTCGTGAGAATTGTTCAACCATGTTTCTGCTATACCTATTACATCATCCGTTTTAGTCAATGCCAATTATCTGCAATTATCTCTCAATTATCTCCAATTCTCCCATTTTGTCAGCCAAGCTTTTCGCATTTGCAAACATACATTTTAAAATTAGGATTAAACCTGTAATTTATTTTACTCTTTAATACACATGCCTCCCTATCCTCTATGCTAGCCCCCCCTTCCACCCACCACTGGCCAATCTATACCCTGCTTACCCCTAAACTGGCTTGTGCAGAGGTAGTGCGCTGCTAAAGTTCTGGTTTTGGAAACAAACAGACCATTGGGACACAGGTTCAATTCCCCAGGCATTTCTTTTTTGTTTCTATTGGAAGATAGAGATCATACATTTACTGGTATCCCCCTGATAGCCCTTGTGGCATAGATGTAGAAAGCTTTCTTTTTAGCAAAACACAGTATAGAAGGATGCAGGTACGATCATAAATTAACATCAAGAAATGGATTGATTTTCGAGATGTGTGGATTGCAGATTTGGGTGGATTTTTCCGAACCGCATTAGAAAATTTTTGAAAATTAGAGGATTTTTTTAATTTTCTGTTTTTAAGTGAATTTTAGAAAATGATCCAGCCACATATCCCAAATTCATCTATGGCAGCTATTTTTATCAGTGCCAAACCCTAGGTTTAAAAGACAGCTCGACATGCACCATTTTGTCAATGTGTTGTAGGGAGTTTGGTAGAGTCCTGACAGTGTAGGAGTTTGGAGAAGTGTTTTTGTGTTTCTATTTATAATGGTTGGTCAAGATTTCATTTTTGATCTTTAGTTGCTTTTTAATAGGGCTGTCATCGAAATGGAAGGGTTATCAGTAGGTGTGTTTAATGTGTTGTAGGGAGTTTGGTAGAGTCCTGACAGTGTAGGAGTTGGAGAGTGTTTTTTGTGTTTTTCTATTTATAATGGTTGGTCAAGATTTCATTTTTGACTTTAGTTGCTTTTTAAATAGGGCTGTCATCGAAATGGAAGGGTTATCAGTAGGTGTGTTTACCTCTGTCTGTGTGGGTATCAGTTTGCATTTATAAGTGAAAAAAAAACACTTTTTAATGATTGATCATGATTTTATTTTTGACCTTAGTTGCCATTTAAATAGGGCTGCTATGGAAATAGAAGGGTGGGGTCAGTAGGTGTGTTTACCCGGGTCTGTGTGGGGTATCAGTTTGCATTAATGATGTTAAAGTAACATTTTAATGATTTCATTTTTGGCTTTAGACCTTTTAAATTGCTATCAAATAATATAAGAAGATAAGAATAATAATGTAATAACCAGTGAATGAGAAATAGAAGAAACCCGCCAAATTGGTATAGCAGAATCATGGCTTAATGATTCACACGACTGGACAGTAAATATTGAAGGATACTCCTTATTTAGACTGACAGAGTTAAAAGAAGGAGGAGGAGTATGTATGTATGTTAAACAGGAATTGAAGCCAAATTTAAAAGATGGAATAGATGGGGGAGTAAACGATACGGCAGAAAACATTATGGGTGGAACTGTGTACAGGAAGCAAGAAGGTAGGTAAATTAATTGTTGGAGTATGTTATAAGGACAAATGCCGGGGAAAGGTGGAAATGAATCTCCATATGCAGTTGGCGAAGGCTGCTGGTATGGGGCATGTTCTGGTTATGGGGGATTTTAACTACCTGACATAGATTGGAGTAAGGGAACTGCCAGCACCTCAAAAGTTATAAAGTTCTTAAATTTCCTATATGAGCATTTTCTTTCACAGATGGTAGAAGTTCCTACTAGACAGAATGCGTTGTTGGATTCTGGTGTATATCTAATAACACTGAGCTTATTTTGGAGTTGAAGGTAATGGGAAGCTTAGGGAATAGTACATGATATAGTTCATTAATATAGGTTGCAAAAACTAAAGTGCATTGGCTTAACAAAAACTTTTAACTTTAGGAAAGCTATTTTATGCTGTTAAAGGATTGCTCCTGCTATAGACTGGGGGGAAATTGTTTCTAGGTAAAGATAATGAGCAGATGTGGACCACTTTTAAAGGGATATTAAACTATTACATTTCTAAATCTGTACCTTTAGGTAACAAGTGTAAAAAAAATGAGGTCCACTCCTGCATGGCTAATGCTCAGGTAAAAAGGGAAATGGAAAAAAAAGAAAAAGGCTTTTTAAAATTTTGAAAACAGAAGGCACAGAACAGGCTTACAGGGAGTACAAAAGCTGTAATAAAGAGTGCAAGAAAGCAATTAAACTAGCTAAAATAGAAAATGAAATACGGATTGCCGAACAAGCAAGTCCAACCCCAAAATGTTTTTTAAGTAATAAATGGTAAAAAGATGAGGACTGAGAATGTGGACCATAAATAATGGGGCTGAGGTGGTTGTAGAGGATGCCGAAAAGGCTAATCTGCTAAACCGTTTTTTTACATCAGTTACTGTTGAGAATCCTTATCCTTACAGTAGGGATTGTAATATATGCAGGGAAGAAATGAAGAGTATTCGCATTGGCTAACAGAGGATGGTAAGGAAACAATTAGACAAAGTTAATATCAATAAAGGCCAGGACCAGATGGACTGCATCCTCGGTTTTTAAAAGAGCTTAGTTCAGTTCTATCTAGACCACTGTTCTCATCTTTTCAGATTCGCTTTTTGTCTGGGGATGTACCGCTGGATTGAAAAAAGCCAATGTAATACCAATATTCAAAAAAGGTAGTCGTTCACAGCCTGGAAACTATAGACCTGTAAGCTAACATCAGTGGTAGGGAAAGTGATGGAAACTTTGTTAAGGGATCATATCCTTGACTTTGTCTCCAGAGATCATCTTATTAGTGTCAGCATGGATTTATGAGAAATAGATCATGCCAGACAAATTTAATTGGTTTTTAAGAAGAAGTGAGTAAGAAGTTAGATTCAGGCCACAGCAGTGTATGTGGTATATTTGGATTTTGCAAAAGCTTTTGATACTGTGCACATAGGCGACTAATGTATAAACTGAGGACTGTTGGCCTTGAAGAAAACATTTGTTCATGGAAGAGAACTGGTTATTGGACCGCAAACAGAGAGTGGTGGTAATGGAGTACATCATGTGGGCTAAGTTCTAAGCGGGTGCCTCAGGGTGTCTGTACTGGGGCCGCTTCTGTTTAATCTGTTTATAAATGACTTAGAAGAGGGCATTGAGAGCAAGGTCTCGGGTTTGCTGATGACACTAAACTATGCAGAGCTTTGGAAACTTCCAATGATGTGCAAGTGCTGCAAGCAGACCTAGATAGATTATCAAAATGGGGCAGTAGAATAATCCCTGTGCCACCTACACCATAAATAACTCTGTAGTGCATCTGTAATGGAAAAAGATTTGGGGGTTCTGGTAGATAACAGACTTAGTATAGAAACAATGCCAGGTAGCCACGACTAGAATAGCAATATAATGTCTTGTATAAAAAGGGGAATAGATTCAAGAGAGAAAAAATATTTCTCCCTCTTCAAGGCACTGGTAAGGCCTCATTTGGAATATGCGGTGCAGTTTTGGATACCATATACAAAAGGGACATCTTGGAAATTGAGGCAGTTCAGAGAAGGGCAACTAAATTAATAAGGGGAATGGAGGGGCTTGAATATGCAGGCAGATTAGCAAGTTAGGGCTGTTTACATTGGAAAGAAGCGACGTTTGCGTGGGGACATGATAACCATATACAAATATATTAATGGCCCATACAATGAACTCTCTGGTGCATTGTTTACTAACAGTCATATCAGAGGACACGTGGACATCCTGTAAGGTTGGAAGAAAAGAAGTTTCATCTTCAGGTTAGGAAAGGTTTCTTTACAGTGAGAAACGGTGAAACTGTGGAACTGTCTTCCAGCAGATGTGGTAATGGCAAAGTTCATTGAATAGCTTTAAAAAGGCCTGGATAAGTTTCTAAAACTAAAAAATATTGAGAATTACTGGTATTAATGCATATAGATCTGGTTGATCCAGGGATACTTTCGATTGCCGTCAGAAGGGAATTTTCCCCCTCTTTTTAGCTGGGTTTTTTTGCCTTCCTCTGGATCAACTGTTAGGTAGGGTTAAAAAAAAATTTAAAAAAAAGGGGGGTGAATAGGTTGGACTTGATGGACGTATGTCTTATTCAACCTTAATTAATATGTTACTATTTACTATGTAATTAATGGATTAGGAAGGATTAAAAGTATATATATATATATGTTTTAATTTGTCAGAATAAAATGAGTTGAATTATTTTGCTACTTATTTCAATACTTAATAATATAAAGGATACTGCCTTCCATCAGTGCCGGATGAAAAGTTTTTATTCATTACTTCTAGGTAATAAATGCCTTATAGGCATTGGGAGTGCTATAGGGATAATTGGGGCATGTCTATGCCTCTTTTGGTTGTTTACTATAATTAATTGATCCCTAGCACCATGCTAAATAGGATAACACACATCCCATAGTACTGTATGGTACACCAAGATATTTGTACATTTAGCCAACATACACACACACAGCATACGTTACAATTACACTCACATACATTCAATAGACTCACATCATTCACTGTATACTAATATCTATGTATCATCACCAAGGTTTTATTGTTAAAAAAATACAATTACTTTACAGTATTATCAGCCATAGATGAGATACTAAACTTGTATCCTACCTCCAGGGCCGTTTTTAGCCATTTTGGTGCCCTATGCAATAATACCTGGTTTCCCCACACCATATAGTTCAGTAAATTGTTTAATGGTCTATCCCTCATTTTCCCCCCTTTTTAATTCAGTCAGAGTTAAACAGAGCAGGACAAGCTTTAAAGGTTAGGTGGTAGTTACATGCCCACTATGGGTATGGAAGTGCTGACGTTTCCCCATGGTTACAGCACTCATTAGCGTTATCTACTTGGGCAGGATACGCAAAAGTCTTGTCTAATTGGGAGTAATTGGGATAAGAAGTTTACGCTAATTCCGTAGAGGTGGATTGTTTGCAACTTTCATATGAAGCTATTACAAATGATTGAAAAGGAGCCTCAGTGATCTCAAAGAGTTGGCAGCTTTGAGTTTTATGTTAAACAAGAGGTAGTAGTAAGTCACAAAACAGTTACCGTATATACTCGAGTATAAACCGTCTAGAGTATAAACCGAGGGTACCTAGTTTTAGCTAAAAAAGGAGAAAATATTTGACTCGAGTATAAACCGAGGGGTTAGTATTTGCCACTTAAGATGTTGGAAACTACAACTCCAGCATGCTTTATTGGTGGCAAAACTTGCAAATAGGGGTAAATCCTCCTTTATTGTGCATACAGTATGCACAAATAAAGAAGGTTTACTCTTATTTGTAAATATTGCCCTGGTGTCTGAGTTTTACCTGCAACTCTGTTTATTTAAGTCTGCAATAGTTAGTTGCTCTTTGGTAACTTTGCACTTAGGGAAATGAGGTATGATCCTCTATACTAATGTAGCATTCACTGCAAGTGCAAAGCTTACAGAACTTGTGCACATTAGGGTAACATATGGATAATTTACTGTGTTTCTATCACATATAGTAACTTTTTGATGTACAACCTTTCTCCACCTTGTTTGGCGGGTTCGCTCCTCGCTCCACATCCTCAGGTGCATCCGGATGATGTCACTACTCGGCGCCGCAAAGTGAGGGGGCCGGTAGTGAAATCATCTGGATGCGCACCGAGGATGCGGATGCGCGGCCGCGGACAAGGTAGAAGAAAGTTTGACTCGAGTATAAACCTAGGTAAGATTTTCAGGCTTTTTTAAAGTCTTAAAAGACTGCAAAATTGTGTTATATAACAGCTTCTGCTTATGAGTTAACATTATTTAGATTGGCATTCCATGGGCATTTTTTTTGGGGGGGGGGGTAGAGTTTTGGAATTAGTCAGTTAAATAAACAAGGAAAGGGGTTTATTCTGATAGAGGATATAAAACAAGATTGGGACTATATAAATATTACTATTGTGACTCTAAACCAAAGAAGGGGGATGTAATTGAAACTATATGGAAGGTCCAAAAGTTCAAAAAACGGATCAATTAAAGTCAATGGAAGTCAAATAGTTCAAAAGTTCGAAAGAAATACAATTAAAATATCATGTAACGTAATGTAAATAGCTGTGGGACCTGGGAATTGTGGGGAACATGTTCGAATATTCAGGATTTGGGAAAATGTATTTTACTCTCACGCGTGCTACTTTCTAGCTCTCGCGTTCGAACATTCAATAATTATCCAAAACGACTCGCAGATTCGATCATTAGTTATTTACACGCGTATTGGTATAATAGACATTTTACTTGCGGATTTGATAATTCGATATTTACTGCGTATGGTATATAGACATTTTACTCACTTATTCGATAATTCGATATTTACTCGCATATTGGTATAATAGACGTTTACTTGCAGATTCGATAATTCTATTTACTCGCATATTGGTATAATAGACATTTTACTTGCAGATTCGATAATTCAATATTTACTGCGGATTGGTATAATAGACATTTTACTCGCGGATTCGTTTCTTCGATATTACTACGTATTGTTATATTGACATTTTACTCGTATATACTCGCATATTCGTTAATTCGATATTTACTCGGTGTTAGTATTAGACATTTTCTGCATATTCTATTTTTTCTGCATTCAATCATAATCCCCTCTTCCCATTGACTTTCTATATGCAATCTAGGCTCTAAATCGAACTCAAAAGTGGGTGTGTGTGTTATTCCAATGTTAGTTAGCTTACAGACAAAATGCCCAGCATGGAATGGCAGCGTTGGGTAGTGGTGAGTACCTTACCAGGCGGGGGGGTAGATGGGAGTGACAATTGGCACCCCCAATATAAAGGAGCGCAAAAGGCGCATTATGCACCACTTGCAAGGAAACTGCTAAGCAGTTTCAAATACAGCTGACCACCTCACAAGCGCAAAAGAGTTGGTCGGACTTGAAGCGTCATCGGCGTTACTACGTCCAGGAACAGACCAATGTCAAGGCAAGTATCACATTTATATACATAAAATTGTAACTGTGATTGAGTTGTATAAAACACCACCTTTGCACCACTCTAATCAGGCGGTTTTCGGCTATGTCTATGTATCATCATTATATGAAGTTACTGCTTTTTCTTGTTACTATTATAGCACTTCTGATTGGCGATAACGCTTTGCAAACCGCCACAAATGATTGCAAGCCTTTAGTGCTTTTCTCCTAAAGGACTCAAAGTGCATATGTTATTAGTTAGGTGTTAGTAAATTTTAATGTAACGTCAGTTAATGTTAGTAAAGTTAAAGGAAAAATATTTACATTATTATTTTTTATTTATTATTAATATTTTTACTATTATTATTATTTTTACTTTTTATATATAAATTTGCAGATGAGGGATCTGTTTCATTTGCAGATGAGGGATCTGTTTCTGGCAGTAAAGAAAAAAAGCCAACAAAAAAACAGGACACCTAGACCTCAAAAGGTCTAACACAAAAAAATGTCCAAAGGACCTATAAGGGGGGTTAATCCATAAAGGACTTTTGGGTCTAACAAAGAAGGTTAGTCTTAAAAGGACTGTTGGGTCTCAAGATGTGTGAATACAGGGGTGGTTAACACAAGTGCTAAACCACCACACTGAAATTCACACTCCAACACACTGCCAAAATGGCGCTGGTTGCACTGCCTTTTATACATTTGATAATTATCGAAAGTCCAGAAAAATCCAGAAAAGTCAGAGAATCAGGTCCGGCATAGTTTGAGAAGTCCGGTGTCTGTTCGAACTCTAATAGTTCGGCTCGAGTTCTTGTCCATCCCTATTCAGAATAGGGGCTGCAACAGAGGCAGCGAGAATAGGATTATAAGAAGAAGCTAATAATGAAGTTGGGAAGGTGGGAGTCATTAGTATAGATCATATATTAGACCAAGTAGGATATAAGTTTGAGTTTGGGGTATAGAGGAAAGTAAAGTAAAGTGTGTAGAAGGGGTTTTATTTTAAAAAAAGTTTAAGTATTTTATTTGCCTTTTTTTTTTTTAGGTCTACCAAGGTTGGAGATCTGGTGGTAGGCCATTCTTTTTTCACTAGGCGGAGAGGAGAGCACTGGGATGTCCTAAAGGGGAAAACTTTCGATCCGCAAAATGGAACCGCTGGATTGGTAGAAGGGGATGGAGGAGTGAAGTTGTTCCACTCACAATAGCCAAGGCAAAAACATAGGCCCTGACAAATAATACTGTTGCAAGTGGTGGATATGACATGTGTCGAACCCCATGAAATTATTAATTAAGAATGAGACAGGATTGCCTGCCGTTTTCCTCTGAGTTAATTGATAAGGTTCAAATTATCCCACATTTTTTCTGGAAAGGAGCTAGAATCCTGGGAAGCCATAGGAGAACTAGAGTTAAAATAAACAGAGCAATCACTAAATTTATTATTAATAAAGCTGTGGCCCAACACTATCCCAAATTATATATGGTGTGTTGTCTCGTTAATAGGTGGTTGGGTTGGTACTAGGATTTAGTGTTGGGTAAAACACAGGAAATGATAGACCATGCCTTGATCAAGAGCCCTGGATGAAGGTAATTGGAGGGGATGGAAGAAAGAAGACGTCGCCCAAGGGCTGTTTTTAAGAGCTGCTCACTTGGGGGTCCCCTGGGGGGCCCCAAGGGCCCTTACAAGGGCTGGGAAGGGGGTCCTGGTTCGAGCGCTCGGGACCCCTTTAGCCCCAAAGGGCCCTGTCAGGGCCACAAGGACACTTATAGTGCCACAAGGTCCCTGATGGGCTGGGGAGGGGGGTCCCGGTTCGAGCTGCGGGACCCCTTAGCCCAAAGGGCCCTTGTTGGGCCACAAGGACACTTATAAGTGTCCCGGGGAGGGGGGGTCCCGGTTCAAGTGCGGACCCCCTTAAGAGGTCCTGGTAAGTACTCGGGAGGGGGGTCCCCAGTTTCGAGCTACGGGACCCCCGAATGTACGGCGATTTCGGAATCTCCAGCCATTCGGGGATTTCGAAAATGCCATCGAGTCCTGCCAAACATTTGAGAATTCTCGAATGTTTGAGGATTATTGAAAATAGTCCCGCAAGTCCGGAAAATCAAAAATCAAATTGTCCTGCCGAACTTTGAGAATTCTCGAATGTTCGAGGATTATTGAAAATAGTTCACGAGTCCGGAAAATCAAAACCAGTTCGAACCTGAAGAGGCGAATAGTTCGAGTTTCCTCGAGCTCATAAAGTTCGGCGCGAACTCGGGTTCGAATTCTAGTCCATCCCTATACAGAACGCTGGGGGATCTAAGGATTGTTAGTAGCATTTTGTACACTTTTTCATCAACAAACTAGCGGTTGGGATGGGCTAGGGTGTCCTACCATATGTTTAAAGCTTTTAAAGGTAGGACACCCAGCAGCAAAGATTGCTACAGAGGGATGGAGGGAGGGAGCTCCCTGCAACTGTCACAGTATTAGCTGACAGTGTGGACCCAGGCTATGTGGGAACGGATAAGGCATGGACGCAAGGTGACGTATGCAAGGTGAAGTATCTCAGTTTACCTTAATGGATTTTCATGCAGTTTGGCTTGTTTTAAAGCTATAATACTGGCCAATGACATATTAAAATATGATTTGGGGGGGTAGACATTCTCTTGAAGTTTCGGTTTTCAGAGAATAGAATGGGCAGGGGTAAGAAAGTGGCCGATGCTGTGCTAAGGAATATTAACCTGTAAGAAAAAACCAAGACTCACCTGCACCATACAGTGAGGATGTCGGGGCTCAGTCACCCAGTCTACCCTGCGGAGACGGCACGGCTCTTGAAGAACCATAAAGGAGCTGCTTCAGTGGCTGCTTCAGTGGCTACAGGTCCCCATCAGGCATGCAGGCATCCTGAGGCATGCATGATTGGCGGGAGTCCAGCCACTCCAGCGGCTCCTTCCTGGTTCTTGAAGCTACCAAGAACAGTCCTACCAGCACGTGGTTCATCAAAACTACAAAAATACAAAACAGGGTTTAGAAAATACTGTCTTTTTACATACCTATGTGTACAATCAGTAGGTAAACAGGTGTATAAATAAAGTATGTACATAGATTATCTCTGGATGGACATCCTGGTGTAGGGAGTTGTCAGGATGATGATGAAGGTCCTTTATACCGGGTCCAAAACTGACTCCCTCTACTCTAACAAAAGATGCAGCATCATCTTGGGTAATCCATCCGCACTGCTCCAGCATGACATCCTAAAGAAGCAAGGCCAGCAGCTCTAATTCTCCCCTTCAAACATTTTCCCTCCAAATGCTCTACAAACACCAACACACACAGGAAGTACATGAGAAAAAATAATTTCAAAATTAGTACATAATTGCATGCAAAACACATACATACAAAACACAGATACTCTCACTACCGTTTAATAAAGGATATTTTTACTTATCATTTGGTCATGTAATTCCCATTCCAATTGATTAATAAAAGAATAGGTTGTGTCAGATTGATGTTAATGAATCCATGTGCCAGAGATTTATAATAATAAATATATGTTTGATAATGTCCTTGACACTGGTATCATGCAAAGGGCAAGTCCATTTCTAAACTAATAGTTCTTGAAACTAAAATTACTTACACAGTGAAAGTGTTCTAGAAGAAGAAGTCACTCTGACTGATGCCTGCGTCCCTGCACAGGATCTCGAGCTTAAATAAGTCACTTGACAATACCAATCAATGTTGTTTAGGGATAGAAATTAAGATCTCAATCATAAATGTAGGATCACGATCATAATTGTATGACTATGTTCATTATGTGCACAGTGATCATAATTGTAGTATCAAATTATGAGCGTAAAGGCCGCGGTATCGTGTGAAATAGTGATGTCGTGCTTTTAAAAATGTAACTGTGACTGCCAGGTCTTCACAGAAGAGCCGGTAGATTCTGTGCAGGCATCAGACACAATTACACAATAACCCCAAGGTTGCAGCCAGTGGCATACCCATCGTTCCCGCCAATAGCTGCCGTTAAATACTTATGAGAGGGTAAGATTACCCCAGACCATGCAGCATCTGGTTAATCTCTTCCGGGAGATTTGCCAGAGCACGTGCATTTATAAAAGTTATGTATCCTTCCAGCTACCTATATACAAGCTAGGCTAAACCTGCCAGCCAATCCACTAACCAACATTCCTTCCATGAATACCATTATGTTTGCACATATGACAGGAAGCTGCTTTTATTATGTTCTGTTAGATAGTACACATGACAGTACCTCTGTTGTATTCAATTAGATCAACTGGACTTGAATGTGTTCTTTGAAGACTTTCGCTAGTCATCCGACTGGCTTTCTCCAATTCAGATGACTTGTACAGAATCTGTGGCAATTATGTACCCTGGAAAATCCCAATTAGCATATCACAGCCAGGTGTTAAGGTGTGATTAGATAGTGGCTAAGAGGTGTTATAGGAACGCCCGAGTAAGGTTAAAACAGCTTGTACATGGCAGACAGTTGGTGTCGAACCCCCCCACCTCTATTTAGGCTTGGTTTCTTTATTTTCACATAAATGGCCTCCTTAACACCTCTCTTGAACCAGTCACGTTCCTTCGCCAGTATGTTAACATTACAATCTTCAAGGTGTCCTTTATCCTTAAGATGCAGATAAACGGCTGAGTCCTGACCCGAGGAATTGGCTCTTCGTGCTGGGCCATACGTTGATGCAGTTGCTGTTTGGTCTCCCCCACATACAAATCAGAGCATTCTCACATGCACTGCACTGCATATATGAGTCGCTTTTCTTGTGTTTTGGTATTGGGTCTTTTGGATGTACCAATTGCCTGCCTCATGTGTGTTTTCGTTTTAAAGCAGACAGGGATACGATGTTTTTTGAAAATTCTTCTTAATTTCTCGGGACCCCTGCTACATATGGGATGACCATGTTCTTCCTCCTGTCTTGCTTTTCCCCTTCACTGTTGGTATTGTGTTCTTTTCTTTCCTTCTACTTCTTTTGACAAAGGCCCAGTCTGGATATCCACAAGTTTTAAGGGCTCCTCTGAGATGTTTCATTTCTTTAGCCTTCGCCTCTGTGTAGTGGGGATGTTCTCTGCTCTTGTTGCAGGTTCTGATGACCCCCAGCTTGTGATCTAAAGGGTGGTGGGAAGTAAACATCAAATACTGATCTGTGTGTGTTGGTTTTTCTGTAAACCTCTACTTCCAGTTTACCATTTTCCTAACTTCTACCAAGCAGTCAAGAAAGCACAGTTTTTGTTTTGTACCTCTCCCTTGTGAATTTAAGTTTTGTCCACCGCATTAGATGTGTTCTGTGAAAGCGTTGTACTTCCTTCTGGTGGGATTTTAACCCAGGTGTCATCAAAAATCTGAACCAGTGGCTGGGTGCTATGCCCTTAAGTATTAAGCGCCGTGGTTTTCTACACTCCTCCATGTAAAGGTTGGCCACAATAGGTGAAACTGGAGATCCATAGCAAATCCATGTTTTTGCTTATAGAACTTATCCCTGTATTTGAAATAGGTGGTATTCAGGCACAAGTCCAACAAGGAACACACCTGTTCTGGGTTGAGATCAGTTCTGCTGGTAAGAGTGCTGTCTTGGCCCAGCCGTTTTCTCACCATGTCAACACCTTCTTGGTGGGTATACAAGTGAAGAGAGATGTCACATCATAGGACACCATAGTTTCTTCTACACCGAGTACTATATCTTCAATCTTGTTGGTGAACTCCTGAGAGTTCTGATGTGATGCTTTAGAACTTCCCACCAAAGGTCCTAAGATGTTAGCTAGATATTTGCCACCTGTATGTTTACCGAGTTGATGCTGCTGACTATAGGTCTAGTGGGGCCCCTTCCTTATGTATCTTTGGGAGTCCACATATGCATGGAGTGTGCTCACCAGGGTAGAGGCGATGATACATTGCTCGGTCAATGGCTTTATCCTTTTGAAGCTGTTTAGTAAGTCTATGACTCTTTCTTGTAACGGCTGGTGGGATTCCCTTGTTAAAGCTCATATGTGTGTATTGGCCAGGAGCATGGTCACCCCTTATCATGTGTAGTCTGAGGTGTTGAGTACCACTGTGCATCTTCCCTTGTCTGCCGTAGAATGGGATACTGGAATCTTCTTGAGGGATGTTAAGGCTCTTCTTTCCTGTGTATCAGGTTAGATGAAGGAGTTTTAGCACTGGCTAAGGTCTGCAGATACCTTAAGGGAAGTTGTTCTGCCTCACTCTGTGTACTTATTACTGTGGAGTAGAGGCTTCTGTGGCTGCTATAATATCACCACAGGGATGGCTTAGGGGTGATGGCAAAATTCAAGGCCTTACCAAGGACTTCCATTTCTGGCTGGGTCAGGGTCCTGTTAGACAAGTTTCTCACCCATCTCCTTGTTTGATGAAGTGACACTTCCTCCTTTTTTGTGTCATGTCTGCCATGTACAATGCTGTTTTAACACCTTACTCTGGGCGTTCCTATAACACCTCTTAGCCACTATCTAATACACCCTTAACACCTGGCTGTTGATATGCTAATTGGGATTTTCCAGGGTACATAATTGCCACAGATTCTTGTACAAGTCATTTGAATGAGAAAGCCAGTCGGATGACTACGAACGCTCTTCAAGAACTACATTTCAAGTCCAGTTGATCTAATTGAATACAACAGATATACCATGACCGGATGAATGAGAACCTTCCCAAGCAATGACAGTACCCTTTTATTCAGAGATTAAAGGGCATTTCACCATAAACTGGGACTTGTCAGATATCTGCAAGCAACCCCAACTGCTATTTTACCTGTTATTATTTACATTTGAAACAGATATTTAATGATAAGTTATATTCCTATCTGCCTCCTCACTCGCTCAGTGAGCTTTTTATAAGCTTAAGAATGTGTGCGGAGAGGGCAGCAGGTTAAAGAGCTACAACATTAGTCACAGCCTCGTTGACTGCATGATGGAAGGAGCCAGCTTACTCTGCCAGAATGGGCACAATCATTATCTTAAATATCTGGTTAGTAACACTAACTAAAATGTGCTGAGATATCCGTCGGGGTTGGAGTTTCAGCGAGGTGAGGTACAGAAGGGTAAGGCAAAGTCACAGCCAGAGTCGGCAAGAGGTCAGATAGCGAAACAATGTAATGCATAACAGGTTGGAAAAAGGTACACAGAAAAAGCAAAACAAACATTACACCACGAGCAAGGAAAAAATCACAGCCTATAAGGGGCAAGAATAAGTGGAGGTCGAACCATAAATAGGGAGAGGGACCAATCAGTAACCACCCCAGGCACATCAGTCAAAAAATTGGGAGAAGGAGATTTGAATCTCCCCAAACAAATGTCAGCCAATAAGAGTCGAGGACTGGGCGCACTCAGAATTGCCCGTGCACGACAGAAATTCATGTGCATAAACCCGGAGGAAGAGTAGAGGAGGCTGCCGTGGTAACCCGGAACAGGTGGAGTTCATGGCCAAATACTGACAGCCATTACCATCCCAGCAACATTTATGGCCTACCCCAATAATAACATGGCTGTGTGCATTATTTTTTATGGTGTCATAAATACGATTTTTTTGAATTTTCACAAATTAATACTTGTGAGGTATTTTGCTGTTACAATAAAAAGTTCAGTACAGTATGTTTGCAAAATTGGGCCTTTATAATATGCCATTAGTAAATTTAAAACCTTTCTTAAGACAAACCACAGCATTGCAGTAAACATCATTAGGTAAGTGGTTCCAGAAGATGGCCAAAGATGGTCGAAATGCGTATGTAACCATGTGAATACTTAAAATTTGCTATGGACTAAATCAGATGAGTGCTCCCACTTAACTTATACATAAAACAAACATAGAAAGAGAATATCAATGCACTTTCCTAGGCCCCATACAACTAATCATATTATCTGCACACTGGCATACTTATAAACAAAGGGATTTTAAATATACATTAACTGTGATCACATCAATGAAAAGCCTTCCAACAGTCAAGGTAACCCCAGTCTGGAAGGTCCAACTTCTAACCTTTTTACTTCAAATTACCATTAGCAAACTTTTGCATTCTCATAGTTGCTGACACGGATCCATACAACGGCTTTTCACTTCCCCCCAGCCCTTTTTAAAATGAGGCAAGAGGCCATCCAGTACTTTATATTAAAGGCATAGGACCTCCCATAAAAGGGGTTGTGGTTGGGGCTGCTATTACCACATGGAGGCTTGACCAGGCCTCCCAAATAAATACATACAAACAAGGAATGTGAAGACACTCAATTAGGCTATTTACAACTACATTTAGTGGAAGTGCTACTGATCTGGTCAAAAATTTATACAGCACTTCCACTAAATGTAGTTGTAAATTAGCACATTGAAGTGTTCCACCATCCTTGTGTATACATATAACAGGTAAGTGGGCGCTCTGATCTCGTTCCTCTGCTTGCGGAACTGGAAGCAGGGGGCCGGACGGAGCATAGTCTCGATTGGATGAGGCAGCCAGGGTTAAAGAAGGATTGTAAGTAGAGTTCTGCAGCTTTTTAACAAATGGATTATCAGTTTGGGGTGGGCTAGAATGTGTGAAGAGTTTTGTAAAGGTATGACAGCAAAGAGGCTTCAAGAGGATGGAGGGAGGGGGGGAGGGCTACCCTGACACATGCACTGTCCTCTCAGAGGACAAGGAGGAGGCGGAAACCTTTCACACAGGAGATAGCTCCTACTCTTCAGTTTCCTGGACTTTTCTGGACAGTCACTTGCAGGAGAACAGAGCATTTGGAGCAGAGATACAGTGGGGCCAGTATGGGTATTAAACTTAGTTTGGGGGTGACAGCAATTTAAGAATCCCTTTAATATGGTAACTCAGGAGCTTGAAAAGGGTCAGTGACCAAATGGTCGCAATACGCATATTTATGTGAAATAATTCACTAGCACATGGTGTTTGAATAAACAGTAATCATGAAATTAATTAATTTACTTGGCAGGGGATTAAAAAGTGGTCAGGGAATGACTTGTTCCCCAAGGAGAAATTCGAGAACTAGATTTTTTGTTCTTATCATACAATAAAGGGAAAATAAAGAAAATCCTTCTGTGCATTACTGGATGTATTTCTTGTTGTGTTCTGAGTAAATATGCACTTATTGCCAGATAATTGGCCTTTCTTTGGAAGTAAAAACTTTTGCACAGTACTGTTCTTATATTAATGTTTAACTATATTCCTGTTTATTTTAACTTTTATAGCAGGAATTATATTTGATTTGAAATCACATTCCCGAGTATTAGCAAAAAACAAAATCACTTAATAAGATTATACTTGAAAGATTTTACTTGCTTTTGAGATGTTGAGGAAGTGGTGTATAATGGGTTATTGCAAAACAGGTTTTTGGTCAAATAGAGTTGGTCCAAACTACCAACTATTTTGAATTTCAATAGGAACTACTGAAATTTGGACCACAAAAATAAGTTTCTTCAAAGAAATGATGTGTTTTTATGCTTCTTTTGGCTTATTTTGAATCTCTTTTCTGGCTATTTTAAGTGTGAACCAATGCAAGTGGAGTATATAGTTTTCTATTGAATTTTAGTTTATCTCATAGAAACTTGCTTAAAGAAATGTTCACTCAAAAAACAAGGTTAATCTTATTGCTGGATCTGATAGCTAGAGCTGCTTAATAAAGTTGTACCTTTGAAATGATACCTGGTTTCATATTACTAGCAATTGCTGGAATGGATTAGTAATATACTGTACTTCCTGCTTTCACCTGCTTGTAGCAATATGAAAACTCTCTGCCTGTGTTAATAGGCCCCCCTCTCAACTGTTTTTAGAAACCTGTGCAGGTCAATGAGCATTGCTGCCTGTGGGGACAGGGGAAGAGCAGAGGGTCAGTGATAGTACACAAGCTACTGGAAGTAGGAAGTTTGAACATTATTCACATATAATTTTTCACAGGTTGTGATTTAGGGCTCAATTTAAAATAAAGGTTTTTAGTAATTCAGGGCTCATTTAAAGGAAAGGCTTTTAGTTTAGAGACCACTGCTGCATTTTTTGCAAGG
The DNA here is from genome assembly GCA_019447015.1 of Hymenochirus boettgeri. Taxonomy (NCBI): domain Eukaryota; kingdom Metazoa; phylum Chordata; class Amphibia; order Anura; family Pipidae; genus Hymenochirus; species Hymenochirus boettgeri. Next base: position 111,129,309 of record CM033473.1, read on the forward strand.
TACTAAATGGGTTCTGTCAACAACAAATCTGTTATTGCCTTAAATTAGAAATCACAAAGTTCATTGTTTATTTCTTTTTGTCAAACAAACTTGTTTCTCTTTAGATTTCAGTCATATTTATATGGTTTTGTGTTCCTGTTCTAAGCAAGACATTTAGATAAACAATAAACAATATGCTTTGTTCAATGTTATTCATTGTTGATAGCAAATGCAAAGTATGTCTATAATTGAAAGAAATAATAGCAAAGAAACAGCTAAGGGACAATTCCATTCCCTACGTTATCCTCTTTCATTAATGTAATGGCAAAAAAAGAAAATAATTCTATGCATGGAATGATTTGGCTTGAATGGAATCTGATAAAAGAAAGGAAGCACTCGAGTAGAATTTTAAATGGAAACACACATAATAATAAAAGGGACCTGTCATAAAAAGATGAATGAGAATAACTGTATTTCAAGAAAAAACACGTAGTGGCCCAACAACAAATTGCTTTTCTGTATGCAGGTCTCGAAAAACTTTATGGAAGCATCCAACTTCTGACTAATAAGAATGACATTGATTATGTTACAAAACATAAATTCATATTTTTCTAAAAGTTTAGTACTATAAAAGGACTGAGATGATAAAAAGTACTTACACAGAAGTATCAAAAATATACTTCGTCTTCTAGTGCTCTAATAAATCATAATGATTTAATAATATGTCTGAATTTGTCTGAAAAGCTGTTGGGAACAGATGCTTCTGTGTGGTTGATAAACAGTTGAGGAAAGGAAGGCAAAACTGAGAAAAATCAAAAATGTTGTGCACAGGTGCTTAATGACAAACACATGAAAACTGTCATTGATGATATATAAAAAAAATATTCACATAAACAACAGTTTTCCAAAACAAACTCTTTAAGTTCCTTTATAAAAAATCTTATAAAGTTGTGATAGGAATAGGAATATTAGCATAAATGTACTTTATAAAAAAAAATTTTTTTTACAAAACTCAAATGTTAGAAGCTTTAATTGCATTTCAGCTGTACATACTTTTGCTCCTTAAAAGTCGTGCTCAGCAGAAATAAATCCATTATAGGATTTTAGATTAGTTTTGGGTTTTTTTGTCTTAATATTAACAAACTGTGAGAGGATCTTGCTGACAGGGTTTTAGTAGTAATTTATTTTTTCATTTCCTCTTTCCCTACTGTAAAAACAAATACTAGGGTGATGTACTGAGACACTATTGCTTGCTTTTTCACAATCTAATGCAATTTTCTGAGCTGATGTGGCTGTCCGTATTGCAAATGGGTTAATTCATTCTGAATTTTTAACACAGCCTATTTGCTGGATTTTTTTTTTATTTGCATAAAAAAGATGCTATCGGCTATTTTGGCGCTGCAAAACGTCGTTATTAAAGTCTTAATGCATGTAACCCTCTGTACTTGCTTCAAAGGCTTTAAGACAAGTACAAACTGATAGAAGCTCTGTGATCATCCTCTCAATTGGTCTTTATTGGTTTGTATATTTTATTGTTTGCTCGTGTTGCGGGGTTAACCTATTTTACCCCAACGTAACCTATGCACTGACACCTGCTATTGCTTATGCCTGCTCCAATTCTATTTGTCTGGACTATTGAAATACTACTTACTGGTCTTCCCCCTTCTCCCACCTCTCTCCGCAGTTATACTTAACTCTGCCATAGGTATTGTTTTGCTCTGTAATAACAGGATTCTAACTTCCTCGTACTGGATAACAACCTGGCTCCCCGTTAAATAGCGAATTGTATACAAATCATTTTCCTAACCTTTAAATGCCTTCGCTCTGCTGCTCCTCCTTATATTTCTCTTAATGTCCCCATATGTTCCTGCCCGTACCCTCGGTTATACACAGACCAGCTCCTGCAAACAGTTCCTATACTGCCTTAAACCTTTCTACTCTTGTGGCTCCCATCCTCTGAATTCTATTCCACTCTTCTAACGTCAGAAACTCAATTAGCAAGTTTAAATCTAGCCTTACATGCTAACTACCTTATATACTCGAGTATAAACCGACCCGAGTATAAACCGAGGTACCTATTTTACAATAAAATCAAGTAAAATTGATTGACTCGAGTATAAACCGAGGGTGGAAAATGACCACTAATTCAAATCTGTAATTAGCAAAAAATGATTCCATGGGCATTTCAGATGTGTGCCGCCCAGCCACCCCCCTTTCCTCCCACCCACCTACTGCATAAAGTATGTAGATTAAAAGTCCACCCTAACATAAATTATATCCTCCTTACTAGAGGGCTGATACCATGATTATGTAATAACTTTTAATAATTAAATAGAGTGCCACCCACACCACCCCCCTCCCCCCCACCTTACGTCACATATCCATCGTGGTATATACAACGCCACAAAATAGGGCTGTCATCGAAATGGAAGGGTTATCAGTAGGTGTGTTTACCTCTGTCTGTGTGGGTATCAGTTTGCATTTATAAGTGAAAAAAAAACACTTTTTAATGATTGATCATGATTTTATTTTTGACCTTAGTTGCCATTTAAATAGGGCTGCTATGGAAATAGAAGGGTGGGTCAGTAGGTGTGTTTACCCGTGTCTGTGTGGGTATCAGTTTGCATTAATGATTGTTAAAGTAACATTTTAATGATTTCATTTTTGGCTTTAGTTACCTTTTAAATTGCTATCAAATAATATAAGAAGATAAGAATAATAATGTAATAACCAGTGAATGAGAAATAGAAAGAACCCGCCAAATTGGTATAGCAGAATCATGGCTTAATGATTCACACGACTGGACAGTAAATATTGAAGGATACTCCTTATTTAGACATGACAGAGTTAAAAAGAAAGGAGGAGGAGTATGTATGTATGTTAAACAGGAATTGAAGCCAAATTTAAAAGATGGAATAGATGGGGGAGTAAACGATACGGCAGAAACATTATGGGTGGAACTGTGTACAGGAAGCAAGAAGGTAGGTAAATTAATTGTTGGAGTATGTTATAAGCTGACAAATGCCGGGGAAGAGGTGGAAATGAATCTCCATATGCAGTTGGCGAAGGCTGCTGGTATGGGGCATGTTCTGGTTATGGGGGATTTTAACTACCCTGACATAGATTGGAGTAAGGGAACTGCCAGCACCTCAAAAGTTATAAAGTTCTTAAATTTCCTATATGGCATTTTCTTTCACAGATGGTAGAAGTTCCTACTAGACAGAATGCGTTGTTGGATCTGGTGATATCTAATAACACTGAGCTTATTTTGGAGTTGAAGGTAATGGGAAGCTTAGGGAATAGTACCCTGATATTATCATTAATATAGGTGCAAAAAATAAAGTGCATTGGCTTAACAAAAACTTTTAACTTTAGGAAAGCTAATTTTGCTGTTAAAGAAATGCTCCTGCTTATAGACTGGGGGGAAATGTTTTCTAGGTAAAGATACTGAGCAGATGTGGACCACTTTTAAAGGGATATTAAACTATTACATTTCTAAATCTGTACCTTTAGGTACAAGTGTAAAAAAATGAGGTCCACTCCTGCATGGCTTAATGCTCAGGTAAAAAGGGAAATGGAAAAAAAGAAAAAGGCTTTTAAAATTTTGAAAACAGAAGGCACAGAACAGGCTTACAGGGAGTACAAAAGCTGTAATAAAGAGTGCAAGAAAGCAATTAAACTAGCTAAAATAGAAAATGAAATACGGATTGCCGAACAAGCAAGTCCAACCCCAAAATGTTTTTTAAGTTATAAATGGTAAAAAGATGAGGACTGAGAAGTGGGACCATTAAATAATGGGGCTGAGGTGGTTGTAGAGGATGCCGAAAAGGCTAATCTGCTAAACCGTTTTTTTACATCAGTTTTTACTGTTGGAATCTATCCTTACAGTAGGGATTGTAATAAATGCAGGGAAGAAATGAAGAGTATTCGCATTGGCTAACAGAGGATTGGTAAGGAAACAATTAGACAAAGTGAATATCAATAAAGAGCCAGGACCAGATGGACTGCATCCTCGGTTTTTAAAAGAGCTTAGTTCAGTTCTATCTAGACCACTGTTTCTCATCTTTTCAGATTCGCTTTTGTCTGGGGATGTACCGCTGGATTGGAAAAAAGCCAATGTAATACCAATATTCAAAAAAGGTAGTCGTTCACAGCCTGGAAACTATAGACCTGTAAGCCTAACATCAGTGGTAGGGAAAGTGATGGAAACTTTGTTAAGGGATCATATCCTTGACTTTGTCTCCAGAGATCATCTTATTAGTGTCAGCATGGATTTATGAGAAATAGATCATGCCAGACAAATTTAATTGGTTTTTAAGAAGAAGTGAGTAAGAAGTTAGATTCAGGCACAGCAGTGTATGTGGTATATTTGGATTTTGCAAAAGCTTTTGATACTGTGCCACATAGGCGACTAATGTATAAACTGAGGACTGTTGGCCTTGAAGAAAACATTTGTTCATGGATAGAGAACTGGTTATTGGACCGCAAACAGAGAGTGGTGGTTAATGGAGCTACATCTATGTGGGCTAAAGTTCTAAGCGGAGTGCCTCAGGGTTCTGTACTGGGGCCGCTTCTGTTTAATCTGTTTATAAATGACTTAGAAGAGGGCATTGAGAGCAAGGTCTCGGTGTTTGCTGATGACACTAAACTATGCAGAGCTTTGGAAACTTCCAATGATGTGCAAGTGCTGCAAGCAGACCTAGATAGATTATCAAAATGGGCAGTAGAATAATCCCTGTGCCACCTACACCATAAATAACTCTGTGTTTAGTGCATCTGTAATGGAAAAAGATTTGGGGGTTCTGGTAGATAACAGACTTACTAGAGCAAACATGCCAGGTATCCACATAGAACTAGGCATATAATTCTTTGTATAAAAAGGGGAATAGATTCAAGAGAGAAAAATATTATTCTCCCTCTTTACAAGGCACTGGTAAGGCCTCATTTGGAATATGCGGTGCAGTTTTGGAATCCCATATACAAAAGGGACATCTTGGAAATTGAGGCAGTTCAGAGAAGGGCAACTAAATTAATAAGGGGAATGGAGGGGCTTGAATATGCAGGCAGATTAGACAAGTTAGGGCTGTTTACATTGGAGAAGCGACGTTTGCGTGGGGACATGATAACCATATACAAATATATTAATGGCCCATACAATGAACTCTCTGGTGCATTGTTTACTAACAGGTCATATCAGAGGACACGTGGACATCCTGTAAGGTTGGAAGAAAAGAAGTTTCATCTTCAGGTTAGGAAAGGTTTCTTTACAGTGAGAACGGTGAAACTGTGGAACTGTCTTCCAGCAGATGTGGTAATGGCAAGTTCATTGAATAGCTTTAAAAAAGGCCTGGATAAGTTTCTAAAACTAAAAAATATTGAGAATTACTGGTATTAATGCATATAGATCTGGTTGATCCAGGGATACTTTCCGATTGCCGTCAGAAGGGAATTTTCCCCCTCTTTTTAGCTGGGTTTTTTTGCCTTCCTCTGGATCAACTGTTAGGTAGGGTTAAAAAAAAAATTTAAAAAAAGGGGGGTGAATAGGTTGGACTTGATGGACGTATGTCTTTATTCAACCTTAATTACTATGTTACTATGTTACTATGTAATTAATGGATTAGTGAAGGATTTAAAAGTATATATATATATATGTTTTAATTTGTCAGAATAAAATGAGTTGAATTATTTTGCTACTTATTTCAATACATTAATAATATAAAGGATACTTGCCTTCCATCAGTTGCCGGATGAAAAGTTTTATTCATTACTTCTAGGTCAATAAATGCCTTATAGGCATTGGGAGTGCTTATAGGGATAATTGGGGCATGTCTATGCCTCTTTTTGGTTGTTTACTATAATTAATTGATCCCTAGCACCATGCTAAATAGGATAACACACATCTACATAGTATCTGTATGGTACACCAAGATATTTGTACATTTAGCCATACATACACCACACAGCATACGTTACATTACACCTCACATACATTCAATAGACTCACATCATTCACTGTATACTAATATCTATGTATCATCACCAAGGTTTTATTGTTAAAAAAATACAATTACTTTACAGTAATTATCAGCCATAGATGAGATACTAAACATTGTATCCTACCTCCAGGGCCGTTTTTAGCCATTTTGGTGCCCTATGCAATAATACCTGGTTTCCCCACACAATATAGTTCAGTAAATTGTTTAATGGTCTTATCCCTCATTTTCCCCCCTTTTTAATTCAGTCAGAGTTAAACAGAGCAGGACAAGCTTTAAAGGTTAGGTGGTAGTTTACATGCCCACTATGGGTATGGAAGTTGACTGACGTTTCCCAATGGTTACAGCACTCATTAGCGTTATCTACTTGGGCAGGATACGCAAAAGTCTTGTCTAATTGGGAGTAATTGGAATAAGAAGTTTACGCTAATTCCGTAGAGGTGGATTGTTTGCAACTTCTCATATGGAAGCTATTACAAATGATTGAAAAGGAAGCCTCAGTGATCTCAAAGACGTTGGCAGCTTTGAGTTTTATGTTAAAACAAGAGGTAGTAGTAATGTCACAAAACAGTTACCGTATATACTCGAGTATAAACCGTCTAGAGTATAAACCGAGGTACCTAGTTTTAGCTAAAAAAGGAGAAAAAGATATTGACTCGAGTATAAACCGAGGGGGTTAGTATTTGCCACTTAAGATGTTTGGAAACTACAACTCCCAGCATGCTTTATTGGTGGCAAATACTTGCAAATAGGGGTAAATCCTCCTTTATTTGTGCATACAGTATGCACAAATAAAGAAGGTTTTACTCTTATTTGTAAATATTGCCCTGGTGTCTGAGTTTTACCTGCAACCTCTGTTTATTTAAGTCTGCAATAAGTTAGTTGCTCTTTGGTAACTTTGCAACTTAGGGAAATGAGGTATTGATCCTCTATACTAATGTAGCATTCACTGCAAGTGCAAAGCTTACAGAACTTGTGCACATTAGGGTAACATAATTGAGATAATTTACTGTAGTGTTCTATCACATATAGTAACTTTTTGATGTACAACCTTTCTCCTACCTTGTTTGGCGGCCGTTCGCTCCTCGCTCCACATCCTCAGTGTGCATCCGGATGATGTCACTACTCGGCGCCGCAAAGTGAGGGGCGCCGGGTAGTGACATCATCTGGATGCGCACCGAGGATGCGGATTGCGCGGCCGCCGGACAAGGTAGAAGAAAGTTTGACTCGAGTATAAACCTAGGTAAGATTTTCAGGCTTTTTTAAAGTCTTAAAAAAGACTGCAAAATTGTGTTATATAACAGCTTCTGCTTATGAGTTAACATTATTTAGATTGGCATTTCCATGGGCATTTTTTTTTGGGGGGGGGGTAGAGTTTTGGAATTAGTCAGTTAAAATAAACAAGGAAAGGGGTTTATTCTGATAGAGGATATAAAACAAGATTGGGACTATATAAATATTACTATTTGTGACTCTAAAACAAAGAAAGGGGGAGGTAATTGAAACTATATGGAAGGTCCAAAAGTTCAAAAACGGATCAATTAAAGTCAATGGAAGTCAAATAGTTCAAAATGTTCGAAAGAAATACAATTAAAATATCAATGCTAACGTAATGTAAATAGCTGTGGGACCTGGGAAATGGTCTGGGGAACATGTTCGAATATTCAGGACTTTGGGAAAATGTATTTTACTCTCACGCGTGCTACTTTCTAGCTCTCGCGTTCGAACATTCAATAATTATCACATAAACGACTCGCAGATTCGATCATTAGTTATTTACACGCGTATTGGTATAATAGACATTTTACTTGCGGATTTGATAATTCGATATTTACTCGCGTATTGGTATAATAGACATTTTACTCACTTATTCGATAATTCGATATTTACTCGCATATTGGTATAATAGACGTTTTACTTGCGGATTCGATAATTCAATATTTACTTGCGGATTGGTATAATAGACATTTTACTCGCGGATTCGTTTCTTCGATATTTACTCACGTATTGTTATATTGACATTTTACTCGTATATACTCGCATATTCGTTAATTCGATATTTACTCGCGTGTTAGTATATAGACATTTTACTCGCATATTCTATTTTTCTGCATTCAATCATAATCCCCTCTTCCCATTGACTTTCTATATGCAATCTAGGCTCTAAAATCGAACCTCAAAAGTGGGTGTGTGTTATTCCACTGTTAGTTAGCTTACAGACAAAATGCCCAGCATGGAATGGCAGCGTGTGGTAGTGGAGTACCTTACCAGGCGGGGGTATGATGGGATGACAATTGGCACCCCCAATATAAAGGAGCGCAAAAGGCGCATTATGCACCACTTGCAGAGGAAACTGCTAACGCAGTTTCAAATACAGCTGACCACCTCACAAGCGCAAAAGAGTTGGTCGGACTTGAAGCGTCATCGGCGTTACTACGTCCAGGACATCCAGACCAATGTCCAAGGCAAGTATCACATTTATATACATAAAATTGTAACTGTGATTGAGTTGTATAAAACACCACCTTTTGCACCACTCTAATCAGGCGGTTTTGCGGCTATTGTCTATGTATCATCATTATATGAAGTTACTGCTTTTTTCTTGTTACTATTATAGCACTTCTGATTGGCGATAACGCTTTGCAAACCGCCACAAATGATTGCAAGCCTTTAGTGCTTTTCTCCTAAAGGACTCAAAGTGCATATGTTAGTTAGTTAGTGTTAGTAAATTTTAATGTAACTGTCAGTTAATGTTAGTAAAGTTAAAGGAAAAATATTTACATTATTATTTTTTATTTATTATTAATATTTTTTACTATTATTTATTATTTACTTTTTTATATATAAATTTGCAGATGAGGGATCTGTTTCATTTGCAGATGAGGGATCTGTTTCTGGCAGTAAAGAAAAAAGCCAAACAAAAAAACAGGACACCTAGACCTCTAAAAGGTCTAACACAAAAATTGTCCAAAGGACCTATAAGGGGGGTTAATCCATAAAAGGACTTTTGGGTCTAACAAAGAAGGTTAGTCCTTAAAAGGACTGTTGGGTCTCAAGATGTGTGAATACAGGGGTGGTTAACTACAAGTGCTAAACCACCACACTGAAATTCACACTCCAACACACTGCCAAAATGGCGCTGGTTGCACTGCCTTTTATACATTTGATAATTATCGAAAGTCCAGAAAACATCCAGAAAAGTCAGAGAAATCCAGGTCCGGCATAGTTTGAGAAGTCCGGGTCTGTTCGAACTCTAATAGTTCGGCTCGAGTTCTTGTCCATCCCTATTCAGAATAGGGGCTGCAACAGAGGCAGCGAGAATAGGATTATAAGAAGCCATAATAATGAAGTTGGGAAGGTGGGAGTCATATAGGTATAGATCATATATTAGACCAAGTAGGATATAAGTTTGAGTTTTGGGGTAGAAGGAAAGATAAAGTAAGTGTGTAGAAAGGGGTTTTATTAAAAAAAGTTTAAGTATTTTATTTGCCTTTTTTTTTTTAGGTCTACCAAGGTTGGAGATCTGGTTGGTAGGCCATTCTTTTTTCCACTAGGCGGAGAGGAGAGCACTGGTATGTCCTAAAGGGGAAAACTTTCGATCCGCAAAATGTAACCGCTGGATTGGTAGAAGGGGATGGGAGGAAGTTGTTCCACTCACAATAGCCAAGGCAAAAACATAGGCCCTGCACAAATAATACTGTTGCAAGTGGTGGATATGACATGTGTCGAACCCCATGAAATTATTAATTAAGACCATGAGACAGGATTGCCTGCCGTTTTCCCTGGAGTTAAATTGATAAGGTCCAAAATTATCCCACATTTTTTCTGGAAAGGAGCTAGATCCTGGGAAGCCATAGAGAGAACTAGAGTTAAAATAAACAGAGCAATCACTAAATTTATTATTAATAAAGCTGTGGCCCAACACTATCCCAAATTATATATGGTGTGTTGTCTCTTTAATAGGTGGTTGGGTTGGTACTCAGGATTTAGTGTTGGGTAAAACACAAGGAAATGATAGACCATGCCTTGATCAAGAGCCCTGGATGAAGGTAATTGAGGCGGATGGAAGAAAGAAGACGTCGCCCAAGGGCTGTTTTAAGAGCTGCTCACTGGGGGTCCCCTGGGGGCCCCAAGGGCCCTTACAAGGGCTGGGAAGGGGGTCCTGGTTCGAGCTGCGGGACCCCTTTAGCCCCAAAGGGCCCTTGTCAGGGCCACAAGGACACTTATAAGTGCCACAAGGTCCCTGATAGGGCTGGGGAGGGGGGTCCCGGTTCGAGCTGCGGGACCCCTTAAGCCCCAAAGGGCCCTTGTTAGGGCCACAAGGACACTTATAAGTGTCCCGGGGAGGGGGGGTCCCGGTTCAAGCTGCGGGACCCCCTTAAGAGGTCCTGGTAAGTACTCGGGAGGGGGTCCCAGTTTCGAGCTACGGGACCCCCGAATGTACGGCCGATTTCGGGAATCTCCAGCCATTCGGGGATTTTCGAAAATGGCCATTCGAGTCCTGCCAAACATTTGAGAATTCTCGAATGTTTGAGGATTATTGAAAATAGTCCCGCAAGTCCGGAAAATCAAAAATCAAATTGTCCTGCCGAACATTTGAGAATTCTCGAATGTTCGAGGATTATTGAAAATAGTCCCACGAGTCCGGAAAATCAAACCAGTTCGAACCTGAAGTAGTTCGAATAGTTCGAGTTCCTCCGAGCTCATAAAGTTCGGCTCAAACTCGGGTTCGAATTCTAGTCCATCCCTATACAGAACGCTGGGGGATCTAAGGATTGTTAGTAGCATTTTGTACACTTTTTCATCAAACAAACTTAGCGGTTGGGGATGGGCTAGGGTGTCCTACCATATGTTTAAAGCTTTTAAAGGTAGGACACCCAGCAGCAAAGATTGCTACAGAGGGATGGAGGGAGGGAGCTCCCCTGCACATGTCACAGTATTAGCTGACAGTGTGGACCCAGGCTATGTGGGAACGGATAAGGCATGGACGCAAGGTGACGTATGCAAGGTGAAGTATCTCAAGTTTACCTTAATGGATTTTCATGCAGTTTGGCTTGTTTTAAAGCTATAATACTGGCCAATGACATATTAAAATATGATTTTGGGGGTAGACATTCTCTTGAAGTTTCGGTTTTCAGAGAATAGAAATGGGCAGGGTAAGAAAGTGGCCGATGCTGCTGCTAAGGAATATTAACCTGTAAGAAAAACCAAGACTCACCTGCACCATACTAGTGAGGATGTCGGGGCTCAGTCACCCAGTCTACCCTGCGCAGACGGCACGGCTCTTGAAGAACCATAAAGGAGCTGCTTCAGTGGCTGCTTCAGTGGCTACAGGTCCAATCAGGCGTGCAGGCATCCTGAGGCATGCCCTGATTGGCGGGGAGTCCAGCCACTCCAGCGGCTCCTTCCTGGTTCTTGAAGCTACCAAGAACAGCTCCTACCAGCACGTGGTTCATCAAAACTACAAAAATACAAAACAAGGGTATTAGAAAATACTGTCTTTTTACATACCTATGTGTACATATCAGTAGGTAAACAGGTGTATAAATAAAGTATGTACATAGATTATCTCTGGATGGACATCCTGGTGTAGGGATTTGTCAGGATGATGATGAAGGTCCTTATACAGGGTCCAAAACTGACTCCCTCTACTCTAACAAAAGATGCACGCATAATCTCTGGGTACTCCATCCGCACTGCTCCAGCATGACTCCTATAAGAAGCAAGGCCAGCAGCTCTAATTCTCCCCTTCAAACATTTTCCTCCAAATGCTTCTACAACACCAACACACACAGGAAGTTACATGAGAAAAAATAATTTCAAAATTAGTACATAATTGCATGCAAAACACATACATACAAAAACACAGATACTCTCACTACCGTTTAAGTAAAGGATATTTTTACTTATCATTTGGTCATGTAATTCCCATTCCAATTGATTAATAAAAAGAATAGGTTGTGTCAGATGATGTTAATGAATCCATGGTGCCAGAGATTTATAATAATAAATATATGTTTGAATAATGTCCTTGACACTGGTATCATGCAAAGGGCAAGTCCATTTCTAAACTAATATTTCTTGAAACTAATATTACTTACACAGTGAAAGTGCTTCTAGAAGAAGTCACTCTGACTGATGCCTGCTGTCCCTGCACAGGATCTCGAGCTTAAATAAGTGCACTTGACAATACCAATCAATGTTGTTTAGGCGATAGTACAATTAAGATCTCAATCATAAATGTAGGATCACGATCATAATTGTATGACTATGTTCATTATTGTGCAACCGTGATCATAATTGTAGTATCAAATTATGAGCGTTAAAGGCGCGGTATCGTGAAATAGTGATGTCGTGCTTTTAAAAATGTAACTGTGACTGCCAGGTCTTCACAGAAGAGCCGGTAGATTCTGTGCAGGCATCAGACACAATTACACAATAACCCCAAGGTTGCAGCCAGTGGCATACCCATCGTTCCCGCCAATAGCTGCCGTTAAATACTTATGAGAGGGTAAGATTACCCCAGAGCCATGCAGCATCTGGTTAATCTCTTCCGGGAGATTTGCCCAGAGCACGTGCATTTATAAAAGTTATGTATCCTTCCAGCTAACTATATACAAGCTAGGCTAAACCTGCCAGCCAATCCACTAACCAACATTCCTTCCATGAATACATTATGTTTGCACATATGACAGGAAGCTTTTATTATGTTCTGTTAGATAGTACACAATGACAGTACCTCTGTTGTATTCAATTAGATCAACTGGACTTGAAATGTAGTTCTTGAAGACGTTTCGCTAGTCATCCGACTGGCTTTCTCAATTCAGAATGACTTGTACAAGAATCTGTGGCAATTATGTACCCTGGAAAATCCCAATTAGCATATCACAGCCAGGTGTTAAGGCTGTGATTAGATAGTGGCTAAGAGGTGTTTATAGGAACGCCCAGAGTAAGGTGTTAAAACAGCATTGTACATGGAGACAGTTGGTGTCGAACCCCCCCACCTCTATTTAGGCTTGGTTTTATTTTCACATAAATGGCCTCCTTAACACCTCTCTTGAACCAGTCACGTTCCTTCGCCAGTATGTTAACATTACAATCTTCAAAGGTATGTCCTTTATCCTTAAGATGCAGATCACGGCTGAGTCCTGACCCGAGGAATTGGCTCTTCTGTGCTGGGCCATACGTTGATGCAGTTGCTGTTTGGTCTCCCCACATACAAATCAGAGCATTCTTCACTGCACTGCACTGCATATATGATGTCGCTTTCTTGTGTTTTGGTATTGGGTCTTTTGGATGTACCAATTGCTGCCTCAGTGTGTTGTTCGGTTTAAAGCAGACAGGGATACGATGTTTTTTGAAAATTCTTCTTAATTTCTCGGAGACCCCTGCTACATATGGGATGACCATGTTCTTCCTCCTGTCTTGCTTTTCCCCTTCACTGTTGGTATTCGTGTTCTTTTCTTTCCTTCTACTTCTTTTGACAAAGGCCCAGTCTGGATATCCACAAGTTTTAAGGGCTCCTCTGAGATGTTTCATTTCTTTAGCCTTCGCCTCTGTGCTAGTGGGGATGTTCTCTGCTCTGTGTTGCAGGGTTCTGATGACCCCCAGCTTGTGATCTAAAGGGTGGTGGGAGTCAAACATCAAATACTGATCTGTGTGTGTTGGTTTTCTGTAAACCTCTACTTCCAGTTTACCATTTTCCTTAACTTCTACCAAGCAGTCCAAGAAAGCCAGTTTGTTGTTTTGTACCTCTTCCCTTGTGAATTTAATGTTTTGGTCCACCGCATTAATGTGTTCTGTGAAAGCTTGTACTTCCTTCTGGTGGATTTTAACCCAGGTGTCATCAACATATCTGAACCAGTGGCTGGGTGCTATGCCCTTAAAGGTATTAAGCGCCTGTGTTTCTACCTCCTCCATGTAAAGGTTGGCCACAATAGGTGAAACTGGAGATCCCATAGCACATCCATGTTTTTGCTTATAGAACTTATCCCTGTATTTGAAATAGGTGGTATTCAGGCACAAGTCCAACAAGGAACACACCTGTTCTGGGTTGAGATCAGTTCTGCTGGTAAGAGTGCTGTCTTGGCCCAGCCGTTTTCTCACCATGTCAACAGCCTTCTTGGTGGGTATACAAGTGAAGAGAGATGTCACATCATAGGACACCATAGTTTCTTCTACACCGAGTACTATATCTTCAATCTTGTTGGTGAACTCCTGAGAGTTCTGGATGTGATGCTTAGAACTTCCCACCAAAGGTCCTAAGATGTTAGCTAGATATTTTGCCACCTTGTATGTTACCGAGTTGATGCTGCTGACTATAGGTCTTAGTGGGGCCCCTTCCTTATGTATCTTTGGGAGTCCATATATGCATGGATGTGCCTCACCAGGGTAGAGGCGATGATACATTGCTCGGTCAATGGCTTTATCCTTTTGAAGCTGTTGTAGTAAGTCTATGACTCTTTTCTTGTAACGGCTGGTGGGATCCCTTGTTAAAGCCTCATATGTGTTGTTATTGGCCAGGAGCATGGTCACCTTATCATGGTAGTCTGAGGTGTTGAGTACCACTGTGCATCTTCCCTTGTCTGCCGGTAGAATGGTGATACTGGAATCTTTCTTGAGGGATGTTAAGGCTCTTCTTTCCTGTGTAGTCAGGTTAGATGAAGGAGTTTTAGCACTGGCTAAGGCTGCAGATACCTTAAGGCGAAGTTGTTCTGCCTCACTCTGTGATACCTTATTACTGTGGATAGAGGCTTCTGTGGCTGCTATAATATCCACCACAGGGATGGCTTTAGGGGTGATGGCAAAATTCAAGCCCTTACCAAGGACTTCCATTTCTGGCTGGGTCAGGGTCCTGTTAGACAAGTTTCTCACCCATTCCTCCTTGTTTGATGAAGTGACACTTCCCTCCTTTTGTATCCAAGGTAGTTGTTCTCCTTTGGGGCTGTTCTGGGATGACAGAATAGAGAACTTGTTCTGTTGCCTTTGTTTGCCCTTACAGTGCTGAGAAAGCTGTGCTTGTTTGGTGAACTCCATCACTCTTTCCCAGATGGACACAGGTAGCTGTGAGGCCAGGTTCTGTTCTAGTTGACTAATGTTGTGCATTAAAGCATTGACTGTAAAATGTGTCTGTCGTACCCGTTCACTGTGTTTGAGCTGTGTTTGAGCCTTTTGCAGTATCTGTTTGGCTCTGATGCCTTTAACCGTGGAATCCAGACGTATACTGCATGGTACTAGCCTTTGTTGTCTGCATCGGAGGTTAAATCGTAGGTGGTTTCTGTAGTCTGCCAATTTCCTTGCTGTCTTTTCATATTGCCGTACAAGTTTGAGGGTTTTCTCCCCAAAATGATTAGAAATATGCTTGTGAAGGTTCTCATTCATCCAGGTGATTAGCAAGTGGCTAACCTCTTAGCCACTATCTAATCACACCCTTAACACCTGGCTGTGATATGCTAATTGGGATTTCCCAGGGTACATAATTGCCACAGATTCTTGTACAAGTCTTTCTGAATTGAGAAAGCCAGTCGGATGACTAGCGAAACGTCTTCAAGAACTACATTTCAAGTCCAGTTGATCTAATTGAATACAACAGATATACCATGACCTGGATGAATGAGAACCTTCACAAGCAATGACAGTACCCTTTTTATGCAGAGATTAAAGGGCATGTTCACCATAACTGGTGACTTGTCAGATATCTGCAAGCAACCCCAACTGCTATTTTTACCTGTTTATTATTTACATTTGTAACCAGATATTTAATGATAAGTTATATTCCTATCTGCCTCCTCACTCTGCTCAGTGAGCTTTTTATAAGCTTAAGCATGTGCGTAGGAGGCAGCAGGTTAAAGAGCTACCAATCATTAGTCACAGCCTTCGTTGACTGCATGATGGAAGGAGCCAGCTTACTCTGCCAGAATGGGCACAATCATTATCTTTAAATATCTGGTTAGTAACACTAATCTAATAATGTGCTGAATATATCCGTCGGGGTTGGAGTTTCAGCGAGGTGAGGTACAGAAGGGTAAGGCAAAGTCACAGCCAGAGTCAGGCAAGAGGTCAGGATAGGCGGAAAACAAGTGTAATGCATAACAGGTTGGAAAAGGTACACAGAAAAGCAAAGACAAACATTACACCACGAGCAAGGAAAAAATCACAGCCTATAAGGGGCAAGGAATAAGTGGAGGTCAGAACCATAAATAGGGAAGAGGGACCAATCAGTAACCACCCCAGGCACATCAGGACAAAAATTGGGAGAAGGAGATTTGAATCTCCCACAAAAAATGTCAGCCAATAAGAGTCGAGGACTGGGCGCACTCATGAATTGCCCGTGCACGACCAGAAATTCAGTGTGCATAAACCCGGAAGTAGAGGAGAGCTGCCGTGGTAACCCGGAACAGGTGAGAGTCATGGCCAAATACTGACAGCCATTACCATTCCCAGCAACATTTTATGGCCTACCCAATAAATAACATGGCTGTGTGCATTAATTTTTTTATGGTGTCATAAAATACGATTTTTTTGAATTGTTCACAAATAATAATACTGTGAGGTATTTTGCTGTTACAATAAAAGTTCAGTACAGTATGTTTGCAAAATTGGGCCTTTATAAATATGCCATTAGTAAATTTAAAACCTTTCTTAAGACAACCACAGCATTTGCAGTAAACATCATTAGGTAAGTGGTTCCAGAAGATGGCCACAAGATGGTCGAAATGCGTCAATGTAACCATGTGTAATACTTAATAAATTTGCTATGGACTAAATCCAGATGAGTGCTCCACTTAACTTATACATAAAACAAACATAGAAAAGATAATCAATGCACTTTCCTAGGCCCCATACAATCATCATATTATCTGCACACTGGCATACTTTATAAACAAAGGGATTTTAATATACATTACTGTGATCACATGAATGAAAAGCCTTCCAACCATGTCAAGGTAACCCCAGTCTGGAAGGTCCTAACTTCTAACCTTTTTTACTTCAATTACCATTAGCAAACTTTTGCATTTCTCATAGTTGTGCACTGGATCCATACAACAGGCTTTCACTTCCCCCCAGCCCTTTTTAAAATGAGGCAAGAGGCCATCCAGTACTTTATATTAAAGGCATAGGACCTCCCATAAAAGGGGTGTGTTGGGGCTGCTATTACCACATGGAGGCTTGACCAGGCCTCCCAAATAAATACATACAACACAAGGAATGTGGAAGCACTCCAATTAGGCTAATTTACAACTACATTTAGTGGAAGTGCTACTGATCTGGTCAAAAATTTATACAGCACTTCCACTAAATGTAGTTGTAAATTAGCCTAATTGAAGTGCTTCCACAATCCTTGTGTTATACATATAACAGGTAAGTGGGCGCTCTGATCTCGTTCCTCTGCTTGCTGGAACTGCAAGCAGGGGGCCGGACCGGAGCATCGTCTCTGATTGGCTGAGAGGCAGCCAGGGTAAAGAAGGATTGTAAGTAGAGTTCTGCAGCTTTTTTAACAAATGGACTTATCAGTTTGGGGTGGGCTAGAATGTGTGAAGAGTTTGTAAAGGTATGACAGCAAAGAGGGCTCAAGAAGGATGGAGGGAGGGGGGGGAGGGCTACCCTGCACATGCCACTGTCCTCTCAGAGGACAAGGAGGAGGCGGAAACCTTTCACACAGGAAGATAGCTCCTACTCTTCAGTTTCCTGGACTTTCTGGACAGTCACTGCAGGAGAACAGAGCATTTGGAGCAGAGATACAGTGGGGCCAGTATGGGATTAAACTTTAGTTTTGGGGGTAGACATGCAATTTAAGAATCCCTTTAATATGTGTAACTCAGGAGCTTGAGAAAGGGTCAGTGACCCAAAATGTCGCAATACGCATATTTATGTGAGAATAATTCACTAGCACATGGTGTTTGAATAAACAGTACATCATGAAATTAATTAATTTACTTGGCAGGGGATTAAAAAGTTGGTCAGGGAATGACTTGTTCCCCAAGGAGAAATTCGAGAACTAGATTTTTTGTTCTTCTTATCATACAATAAAGGGAAAATAAAGAAAATCCTTCTGTGCATTACTGGATGTATTTCTTGTTGGTGTTCTGAGTAAATATGCACTTATTGCCAGATAATTGGCCTTTCTTTGGAAGTATAAAACTTTTGCACAGTACTGTTCTTATATTAATGTTCTAACTATATTCCTGTTTATTTTAACTTTTATAGCAGGAATTATATTTGATTTGAAATCACATTCCCAGAGCTTATTAGCAAAAAACAAAATCACTTAATAAGAATATATCTTGAAAAGTTTTACTTGCTTTTGAGATGTTGAGGAAGTGGTGTATAAATGGTTATTGCAAAAACAGGTTTGTTGGTCAAAATAGAGTTGGTCAAAACTACCAACTAATTTTGAATTTCAATATGGAACTACTGAAATTTGGACCACAAAAATAAGTTTCTTCAAAGAAATGATGTGTTTTTATGCTTCTTTTGGCTTATTTTGAATCTCTTTTCTGGCTATTTTAAGTGTGAACCAATGCAAGTGGAGTATATAGTTT
This sequence comes from Hymenochirus boettgeri, assembly GCA_019447015.1. Lineage (NCBI taxonomy): Eukaryota > Metazoa > Chordata > Amphibia > Anura > Pipidae > Hymenochirus > Hymenochirus boettgeri. The sequence goes on from CM033473.1 coordinate 111,147,823, forward strand.
TCTATTGAATTTTATGTTTATCTCAGAGAAACTGCTTAAAAGAAATGTTCACTCAAAAAACAAGGTTAATCTTATTGCTGGATCTGATAGCTAGAGCTGCTTAAATAAAGTTGTACCTTTGAAATGATACCTGGTTCATATTACTAGCAATTTGCTGGAATGGATTAGTAATATACTGTAACTTCCTGCTTTCACCTGCTTGTAGCAATATGAAAACTCTCTGCCTGTGTTAATAGGCCCCCCTCTCAACTTGTTTTTAGAAACCTGTGCAGGTCAATGAGCATGTGCTGCCCTGTGGGGACAGGGGAAGAGCAGAGGGTCAGGTGATAGTACACAAGCTACTGGAAGTAGGAAGTTTGAACATTATTCACAATATAATTTTTTCACAGGTTGTGATTTAGGGCTCAATTTAAAATAAAGGTTTTTAGTAATTCAGGGCTCATTTAAAGGAAAGGCTTTTAGTTTAGAGACCACTGCTGCATTTTTAGCAAGGTACTAAATGGGTTCTGTCAACAACAAATCTGTTATTGCCTTAAATTAGAAATCACAAAGTTCATTGTTTAATTCTCTTTTTGTAAACAAACTTTGTTTCTCTTTAGATTTCAGTCATATTTATATGGATTTTGTGTTCCTGTTCTAAGCAAGACATTTAGATAAACAATAAACCAATATGCTTTGTTCAATGTTATTCATTGTTGATAGCAACTGCAAAGTATGTCTATAATTGAAAGATAATAATAGCAAAGAAAACAGCTAAGTGGATCATCTTCCATTCCCTACTTTATCCTCTTTCATTAATGTAATGGCAAAAAAAGAAACATAATTCTCTGCATGGAATGATTTGGCTTGAATGGATCTGATAAAAGAAAGGAAGCACTCGAGTAGAATTTTAAAATGGAAACACAAAATAATAATAAAAGGGACCTGTCATAAAAAGATGGAAATGAAGAATAACTGTATTTCAAGAAAACACGTTAGTGGCCCAACAACAAATTGCTTTCTGTATGCAGGTCTCTAACTTTATGGAAGCATTCCACTTCTGACTAATAAGAATGACATTGATTATGTTACAAAACATAAATTCATTATTTTCTAAAAGTTAGTACTATAAAAGGAACTGAGATGATAAAAAGTACTTAACACAGAAGTATCTAAAAATACATACTTCGTCTTCTAGTGCCTCTAATAAATCATAATGATTTAATAATATGTCTGAATTTGTCTGAAAAGCTTTGGGAACAGATGCTTCTGTGTGGTTGATAAACAGTTGAGGAAAAGGAAGGCAAAACTGAGAAAACTCAAAAATGTTGTGCACAGGTGCTTAATGACAAACAACATGAAAACTGTCATTGATGATAGCGTAAAAAAAAATATTCACATAACAACAGTTTTCCAAAACAAACTCTTTAAGTTCCTTTATAAAAAAATCTTATAAAGTTGTGATAGGAATCTTAGGAATAAAATGTACTTTATAAAAAAAAAATTTTTTTTACAAAACTTCAGAATGTTAGAAGCTTTAATTGCATTTCAGCTGTACATACTTTTGCTCCTTAAAAGCGTGCTCAGCAGAAATATCCATTATAGGGATTTAGATTAGTGTTTGGGTTTTTCTTTGTCTTAATATTAACAAACTGTGAGAGGATCTTGCTGACAGGGTTTTAAGTATGTAATTTATTTTTTTCATTTCCTCTTTCCTACTGTAAAACAAAATACTAGGGTGATGTACTGAGACACTATTGCTTGCTTTTTCACAATCTAATGCAATTTTCTGAGCTGATTGTGGCTGTCCGTACATTGCAAATGGGTTAATTCATTCTGAATTTTTAACACAGCCTATTTGCTGGATTTTTTTTTTATTTGCATAAAAAAGATGCTATCGGCTATTTTGCGCGCTGCAACAACTGTCGTTATTAAAGTCTTAATGCTATGTTAACCCTCTGTACCTTGCTTCAAAGGCTTTAAGACAAGTACAACTGATAGCAGCTCTGTGTTAATCATCCTCTCAATTGGTCTTTATTGGTTTGTATATTTTATTGTTTGCTCAGTGTTGCGGGGTTGTAACCTATTTTACCTCCATGTAACCTATTTCACTGACCACTGCTATGCTTATGCATGCTCCAATTCTATTGCGTCTGGACTATTGAAACCTACTACTTACTGGTCTTCCCCCTTCCCACCTCTCTCCCCTTCAGTCTATACTTAACTCTGCCATAGGTATTGTTTTGCTCTGTAATAAACAGGATTCTAACTCTCCTCTGTACTGGATAACAGCCTGGCTCCCCGTTAAATAGCGAATTGTATACAAAATCATTTTCCTAACCTTTAAATGCCTTCGCTCTGCTGCTCCTCCTTATATTTCCTCTTTAATGTCCCCATATGTTCCTGCCTGTACCCTCGGTTCATCACAGAACCAGCTCCTGCAAACAGTTCCTATACTGCCTTAAACCTTTCTACTCTTGTGGCTCCCATCCTCTGGAATTCTATTCCACTCTCTCTACGTCAAGAAACCTCAATTAGCAAGTTTAAATCTAGCCTTACATGCTAACTACCGTATATACTCAAGTATAAACCGACCCGAGTATAAACCGAGGTACCTATTTTTACAATAAAAATCAAGTAAAATTGATTGACTCAAGTATAAACCGAGGGTAGGAAATATGACCACTAATCAAATCTGTAATTAGCAAAAAATGATTCCATGGCATTTCAGATGTGTGCCGCCCAGCCACCCCCCTTTCCTCCACCCACCTACTGCATAAGTAGGTAGACTTAAAAGTCCACCTAAACATAAGATTATATCCTCCTTAATAGAGGGCTGATACCATAATTATAGTAATAAATTTTAATAATTAATAGAGTGCCACCCACACCACCCCCCTTCCCCCCCACTACCTACCCACCCAAAAACCCATTGCATTACAGGTAGGTAATGATGTACCGTAGGTAAAGGCTGACTGGGAGACTGTTCTGTCCCATCCTGGAGACTGTTCTGTTCCATGACACTGCGACACTGCACTGTAATTTCCAGCAAGGAGACATGTATTTACAAAAAGAGACCAGGAGCGTGTAGGAGTGGAGACCGGAGCAGTCTGAAGCAACGGAGAGAGCAGGGCGCAGGCACGTTGGACACGCAAGTTACGACCGCATGTACGCACGCTCTGATGTACCGGTAAGCAAAGTGCGTAACATGCGTGCGTAACTGCGTGGTCCAACGTGCCTGTGCCTCTGCTCTCTCCGTTGCTTCAGACTGCTCCGGTCTCCACTCCTACACACTCCTGGTCTCCTTTTTGTATACATGTCTCTGCTGGAAATACAGTGCAGTGTCGGCAGATGTGAGGTAAAACTTTGCCGGTGTATTTTTAAACAGATTTTGGGTCTATTTTGTGTATGACCCGAGTATAAACCGAGGACAGATTTTTAAGGTCTTTTTTAGACCTAAAAATCTCGGTTTATACTCGAGTATATACGGTATTTGGTGACCAGCACAGTATATGATTGCTTTATTTATTTATCTCACTCCAGCACTTATACCCACTCCATTGTATCTGTATGTTACCCACCTAACTAGATTGTAAGCTTTACGGGGCAGGGACCTCATTACCTCTTGTGGCAAAGCTCTAGCACTTCTATTTATAAAAAAATTTATATTTATGTACTGAACTATCTATGTATTTATCCCCTTTGTATGACTTTATTGTATTTTGTTACTGCACAGAGCTGCGTCCCCAAGTGGTGCTTTATAAATAAAACATACATAGAAACATACATACATACATTCAACAGAGTGAGTTTTTAAAAACTGCTGTATTGAATTTTGCCATTCCAGTTTATTATCTGGAAAGGCACTACGATCTAAGTTAATAAATTTATGAATTTCAGTAATTCTCTTGATAAATGTATTTTATTAAATGCTAAATTTTCACAGGTTCAGGCACATTATTTGGATGCGGAAATGAATATCAACCAGTTGAAACTAGACGCAAACTAATATGTGTGTATAAAAAGGTAAATCTCTGTATAGTAAATTAATACAAATCGATCCAGTGACCAAATGTAAAAAATTACTATTTACTTTCTCAGAGCAAAAGGGGTGTTTTAAAAGTTTAATTGTAATATACATAATTCATTAATACTGTGTTATATCTTTACTTACCCATACATAGGAAGAATTTTCTTTAGAACTGCATATTAACTGCAACACCGAATTTTGTGTTTATTTGTGTAACTGTCCTTGCTCCCTTATCTATGTTTTGAAGTCAATGTTTCCGTTCACTAGAAGGTTTCAACGTCACAGGAGTGATATTAGGATTGCCCTTGCTAAACCAAAGTGTGAAATTCAAAGTACTGAAAGAGGTGGAGACAGGCACAACATTTTACTTTGTAGGGAACACAATGTCAATCTTGGTCCATCCTTCCAAAAAGGTGCACCTGAAATTTGTATTTAACTTTATAATATGGTATTTCCTATATAGTGTACCTTTGGAATACAATTTCTGAAAGAGAATGTGGATTGTTTTTTAATTTTATGATTATAAGGACCCTTTGCACTTTAACATTGTATGGTGTTCACTATGTGGCTACCAGTGGGTTTGCTCCAACCTACTTAAAGCTATTTGCACTTTGCACTTCTTTATTTTGCTTATCTAATGAATGTACATGTGTGTACAGACACACAGGTGTACAGAAATATTACAATAAAGACTGATTTCTAGTCTGGAGTGCCCAGCTTTCTCTTTATTCTAGATATCTACTGCTGGCAAAAATTCTTGTAGCACCTCTCTCTCTGTAATTATTATATAATAATAAGTAAACAGTGGAGACGAGGGCAAACGTAGGAGACTGGAGAAAAATAAAAGAAATCTGGTAAAAGATAAAAAATGAACATATAGAAACTGACTTCATGTCTGTATATTTGCATTGGCAATCAAATGGCATCTAAAGTCTGTTTATACCTTTTCCCCCACTTAATTAAAATCATTAGTTCTCTAGCAGGTAGGACCTTCCATTGTTACATGAGAATAAAGCGGGAAACTGCCAAATATAGTGATTGCCCCTCAAGGGGCAGTCTGGAAAAATTTTATTGTCCAATATGATTGTACGATCTGTGGATCATGGGCCTGCAATCATAGAATCTATCTCTGTTCTATGGGACAAAACAGGGAATAGTAACGTGGGGTGCTCATTTTAAAAATACCGATTCTACCATTAACGTTGTTTGCACTGCGATCCGGGCAATTTTACGTCATTGGAGCACATGCAATTTGCCAAAAACTGCTGATTGCATGCTCTCCGAAGATGGATCGCAGTGTATGCAATGTGGCAACCCACATTGACATGCACTGCAATTCTCATGTGCTAATGCAGACACTATCGCCACAAGTCCCTGTTACCTGCTTTAAAACAGTATGTTTCATTCATACGTGCAATCAGCTGTTTAAAAGGCTGTGCCCGAACTTCCGGAACAAAAACAGAAGTTCGGGTCTGGCCTTTTAAACAGCGGATTGCAAGTATGTTGCCTTTCTACAGCTGTTTCAAGACAAAATGAACAGATCTACAATAAGGTAAGTGCACAATGGTAGTAAATATTATCGTGGTTGTGTTGTCCCAATCCTTGGGACGGTGCTTGGGGTATATATTACTTAAATTGTGTCACATCCTGATGAAAACTGTGGACACACAGTACAGGTGAAACGTACGTCGATGATCAGAGGACGGACCAAGAGAACGCCTAATGGTCTGTGCTGTGACTACACATACTGAATGAGAGCCAGCGGGAGACCGGGTGAAGAGAAAACCTAAGGAAGGGTGAGAGACTTCCAATTTATTTGCAGCGTGCGTCTGCTAATTTTGAAGTCCCGGTAGATTGCTATTTACTATTTGAATGAACCGCGGCATTTATGTAAAGTGTGATATTAACCACAGAGACAATCTCTTTGGAGTCCGATCCTGTTGCTACTTGTCCGGGGACGCCCGGTAAAGCTTACCTGTTGCCTTGGAACTTGGGATACGTAATGTATAAGATACGGGAGTTACTAAGCCAGAAGGGAATGATTGGTCTGTGAATCGGACAGTACCCAAAGAAAGGTGGATCTGTTATCGGAGGCACAGCTGTGCATTAATCTATTGGAGATTGCTCCCCTTAACAACAAAGTATCTCCTTGAGTTTCCAAGCAATTGACTTTTTTGGTTGTGGCTTCATTTTAACTAATTTTAGCTAGTATGTGATACTTTTTGTATAAGATTATGTGGAATGGGGAAGAATTTATAGATGTGTGTTTTGTAATATATTAAATTACCATTTTGCATCAACACAGGATCGAGTGTGTTTACTGGTGGTACAAATGTAAGAGTGCTATAGTGGGGTACTGTAGCGGAGGGGGTCTATCCCCATCGCTAATTCATTCATTTTGTACAAAATGAACAGAACCCAAAACAGGTGTTTTTCCTATTGGATTGTTTCTAGACCTTTTAGCACCTGATATAAACTTTTGATGCCACCCTATGTATCTTATTGCCACAAAAAAGTGAGGCTTGTGGAGATAGGCATGGCTTGTGGAGGTGGGTGGGCTGACTAACACTATATGGTGAATGGAGGGCTAACTTACCACTGGCTGGTGAACTGGAGTGCTGATTTAACATTGGCTGCTGAACTGTAGGACTGAGCTAACAGTGTCTACTGAATGGTAGGGCTGTCTTAACATTGGCTTACAAGTTCAGCAGCCAGTGTTAGGTAGCCCCCCCCAGTTCACCACCCTAACAGAGGGCTGGAAAATATTAAGTTCCCACCCACACAGACTGGTAAATATAAGTTGCCCACACAGGCTTGTAAATATAATATACCCACACAGATTGGTAAATACAGTATAAAGTACCCAGACAGACTGATAAAGTACATGCACAGTCTGATAAATATAAGATGTGCCTGCTTAGACTGGTAATAAAAGATGTCCACATAGACTGGTAAATATCAGATGTGCCCACACAGACTAGAAAAAATAATGTGTGCCATAACAAACCATTAATCTAAGATTTCCCCACGCAGACTGGTAAATATAAGATGTCACCACACAGGGCAATATAAGATGTGCCCACAGAGACTGGTATCTGTGTGCAGACCTGATTCCTGAAGAGAGACATTGCAGAACAAAGGCCATCTCCTCCCTAAACTGCAGGTTTTGAAGTTCTGTGAATTTTTTTCGGAACTTTAATTTTTTATAGGTTTATTGATTATTTGAAAATGAATATTGGATATCGAACACTGACTATTCAATGTTAAAGATCAATTATTGTATATCGAGCATCAAAATATTCTATATCAAAAATCTAATATTCAATATCAACCATTGAATATGAAACATTGAACTTCGAATAGTTAATATCGAACTTCAAAGCTTTGCTTGCTTATCTGTGTATGACCCTTGGCCAGTGGCGTAGCTACAGACTTATGGGCCCTGATGCAAAATTTGGTTATGGGCCCCCCAACACGGCCACAAATAGGCACCGCAAACCAAATAATCATTTCCATAAAAAACATCCAAATTCAGCATTAACATTTTTTTAAAACAGACAAACATACTTTACCCATACACCTAGCAAAACTATTCAATCAGATTGCAACAGTATTTCTAAACTTTTGTGGCACACAGAGAGGGGTAAAATGCTTTGTATATAACCACTGGTAAAATAGTTGGCACAAAGACTGCTTAAATGCTTGGCATGCAGAAACTGATAAACTGGATGGAAAACTGGCACTGCACACAGCCAGGCACTGGTTAAATGCTTGGCACACAGACAATAGTAAAAATGCTTTGTACACAGACCACTAGAGATGGACTAGAACTCGAACCCGAGCCATCGAACCCGAGCCAAACTATTAGAGTTCAAACAGACTCGGACTTCTCAAACTATCCTGGACCCGGTTTTTCAATATTTTCCAGACTTTCGATAATTATCGAATGTTCGAACATTCAAGGCATGCGAATATGTGAGTAGAATGTCTATTATACCAATACACAAGTAAATATCGAATTCTCGAATCCGCGAGTAAAATGTCCATTTACCTATAAGTGAGTAAATATCGAATATCGAACCGCAAGTAAAATGTCTATTAACCTATACATGTGTAAATATCGAATTCTCGAATCAGTGAGTAAAATGCCTATTATACTATAGCGAGTAAATATCGAATATCGAATCTGCGAGTAAAATGTCTATTAACCTAACGGGAGTAAACATCGAATCCGTGAGTCTTCAGGGATAATTATCGAATGTTCAAATGCAGAGCTCGAAGTGCGTGTGTGAGAGTAAAATCGAGTTTGGATATTCAACATGTCCCAGACCATTTCCCAGTCCCTGTTACGAGATCTTCAGGAGACGACCCCTGTGAGACCCCCTCTGGAGCGGAATCTAAGTACCTGCCGGTCTTCACCAGAGCCTCTAATGGTGAGGTTGTTTTGCGGCGAACAGACACCAGGTCGCGGCTCCAGAGAAGAGAACCACAAAGGCAAATCCCACAATGTGGAGAGGCAGAGAATAGGTATTTGGACTGGAGGTAGAGGTGTGGAAGCTATGCAGACGGAGACAACTGGAGGTAGGAGCTGTGGTAGATATTCAGACCGGAGTTAGGAGCTGTGGAAGATATGCTGACCGGAAATAACTGAGAGGTAGGAGCTGTGGTAGAAATTCGGACCGGAGGTAGGAGCTGTGGAGGATATGCAGACCGGAGATAACTGGAGGTAGAGACTGCGGTAGATATTGGACCAGAGGTAGAGTGGAGTGAGATATGCTGACCGGAAATAATGGGTAGGAGCTGTGGTAGATATCGACCAAGTAGGAGCTGTGGAGGATATGCAGACGGAGATAAAGTGAGGTAGGAGCTGTGGTAGAATACCAGACCGGAGGTAGGAGCTGTGGAGGATATGCAGCAGGAAATAAGGAGGTAGGAGCTGTGGTAGAAATTCGGACAGGTAGGAGCTGTGGGAGGTATGCAGACCAGAGATAACTGGAGGTAGGAGCTGCGGTAGATATCGGACCGGAGGTAGGAGCTGTGGAAGATATGCTGACGGAAATAAAAAATGGCAGGTGGAGACTGCCGTAAGTAGATATTCAGACCGGAGGTAGGAGCTGTGGAGGATATGCAGGAACACGAAAGGCAAAGGTAGGAGAGCTAAGGTTCAGAGCCAAGGAACCCTGAACTGGCAGCAGAGGCAAACTGCCAGGAGGAGCCTAAATAGGCCCTGTGACCTAATCCCTGCTGGCCGTGCCCCGGAAGGAGATGGCCGCAAGCAGGGTAAAACCTGACGCCCACGTCCTCCGTCACTGAGGACGCGCGAGCCATCCGCGCGAGCGGGCAGAACGCGTCATCGGTGCGCTCCGCTTGCGACGCCGGAGGAGGACCCCAGGCTCGAGGAAGGTAAGTGCCTGACATTGCCCCCCCCCCACGCACCTGGGTGCCCTTGGCTTAGGTTTGTCAGGATGTTTGGAATGAAAAGTTCTGACCAAACGAGGAGCATGAATCTCTGACGGCTCCCAAGAATTTTCTTGGTACCAATCCCTTCCATTTAATCAGATATCTTAACTTCCCAGCAGAATCTTGGCATCTAAAATGTCTTCACCTCGTATTCGTCAGTCCCATCAATCAAAACAGGCAGCGGAGGAGGTCCAGCGCGAGAGTCTGTAACATATCTTTAAAACAGGATACATGAAAGACTGGATGTATCTTTAATGACTTGGGGAGCTCCAGTTCAAAGGCGACCGTCTTGATTGCTCCCCTAATACGAAATGGCCCGATGAACCCGGGACCCAATTTAGGAGAAGGAATCCTCAATTTCAAATTAAGAGTCGACAACCAAACCAAATCTCCAACCTTAATATCGAAGAATCTTTTCTTAATAGATAGCTGACTTACGGGCTTGCTCTTAAGCTTCAGAGATGAAGGCCTTCAGCTCTAAAGTCTTCTCCTTCATGAGATGTATTCTGGTGAAAAGGTCAGGAATAGTGACTTGGAAGGAATACCGGTAAGAAAGTTGGATTAACATAGTTACATAAAAGGGAAACTGATGAGATGACCGCAAGATAAGGTGAAATAGTGATGGAATGAAGAACACTTGTAAGCATCCGCAAATGGTGAGAGGACCAATCTTTTTGACGCGGAGGAGTAACCACAAGATACTGTTCAAGTGTTTGGTTGTTATTTCTGTTTGTCCATTAGATTGTGGATGGTATCCGGAGGAAAAAAGTGTGGATATGCAAACACTTGCACAACTCCTTCCAAAATTTTGAGGTGAATTGTACCCCCTATCTGATACGATATCATCGGAACACCAGAAGACGCACAACTCTCTAATGAACACCTCCGCAGTAAGGGAGCTGAGGGAATTCCTTTTAACGGAATAAAGTGAGCCACCTTCGTAACCGATCAACAACCACAAAGATTGTGTTGAAACCCTTGGAAACGTAAAAGGAACTGAACATGAAGTCCATGGTAATCAGCCCCAAGGGCGGTTAGGAACAGGCAGAGGAGACAGTAATCCATATGGTCTCTGTCTAGTAGTCTTGAATCTAGCACAAGTAAGACAAGAAGCCACAAACTGTTTACAATCCTTAGACATACTTGGCCAAAAAAAAAAATTCTGTTAACCCAAATGCCAAAGTCATGGAAAAATATTTTGTGTTATTTGGTATTTTTTTAAAACCATCTTGGAAAGAGAGGAAGATTGGAGAGATGCTTCTTTGATGGTTTTGACTATATAGTAGTTAATAGTAGAAAATTAGATTTGGAAAGAACCATATTAGGTTTGTCAGACTTATTGACCTCAGAAAATTGTCTAGAAAGGGGCGGTTCGACTGGACGAAAGGTTATATGGAAATTAAATCTTGTAAAGAAAAGAGCCCATCTAGCTTGACGGGGTTTTAATCTTAGCAGTCTGTAGGTATTCCAGGTTCTTATGATCCGTGAAGATGGTAATAGGATGATTGGCACCCTCAAGTAAATATCGCCACTCTTTAAGGGCCGATTATTGCCAATAACTCACGGTCTCCTACATCATAATTCTTCTCAGAATCGAAAGTTTTCTTGAAAAAAAAAGCAACTGGATGTAGTAAAGCCTTGGGTCGGTTACGTTGCGAGAGTATAGCTCTAGAGCAACTTCAGAAGCATCAACCTCTAATGTAAAAGGAACAGTTGGATCTGGGTGAATAAGGATGGGGGCTGAAGTAAAAGCAGATTTCAGACGCTCAAAAGCTGTTTGAGCGGACTTCGTCCAAGAGAATGGGACATGGGTTCTGGTCAGAGAGGTCAACGGCAGTATGATAGTAGAAAAATTCTTAATGAATCTACGGTAGAAGTTTCCAATTAATTTTTGAACTTGTTTCCGGGTAGTTGGAGTAGGCCAATCCTGAATAGGGAAACCTTTTGAGGATCCAAAAGCCCTTGGGTGAGATGATGAACCCAAGAACGGTATTGAAGTTTTTCGAACTCACATTTTCCCAATTTGGCGATTAACCCATGAATTCAAGACGAGAAAGAACTTTCTTCACCTGGGTACGATGTCCTCTAGGTTAGAAGAATAATCAATATATCATCTAGATAAACGGCAAAAAGTCATCTACAAAGTCACGGAAAATGTCATTGACAAAATGTTGGAATGTGGCAGGTGCATTGCACAGACCGAAAGGCATGACCAAAATTCGAAATGACCATATCTGGAGCGGAACGCCGTTTCCATTGTCCCCTTCCTTTATTTGATAAGTTATAGGCTCCCCGAAGATCCAACTTGGTAAAAATTTTTGGCGGTTCTCAATCGTTGAAACATTCGAGGAATAATGGAAGCGGGTATCTATTCTTAATCGTGACATTATTGAGAGCTCGGAATCAATACAGGGCCTAAGCGAACCATCTTTTTCTTAACGAAAAATATACCAGCCCCTGCTGGAGACAGGAATGACGAATGAAGCCTTTGAAGATTTCTCTTATATTCCTTAAGAACCCTTTGCTCAGGTTCTGACAAAGGATATACCCGCCCGAAAGGAATCTCTGCACCAGGTAATAGTTCAACTGGACAATCATAAATGCAGTGTGGTGGTAGATTATTAGCAGCTTTCTATCAAAAACATCTGCGAAGTTCTGATAGACACTGGGTAAAAAAGTTTCAGAATGAACCTGATTAATACTTAACAACGAGAGGAAAGACATGACAGCCGACAATGCGATGAGAGAAAAGAGATCTCTCCAAAGATCCAATTTATTGAAGGGTTGTGTGTCTTCAACCATGGCATGCCAGAATAAGAGGAAAAAGAGAAAAAGGCAATACATCAAAACATATAAATTGAATGATGATTGATGTTGATCAATACTGGAAAAGTCTCTCGTAGTACAGGACCAGATGAAATTTAGACCCATCGCCAGATGAATAAGAGAGGAGAAGATTGGGACGAGTGGGAATCTTCCATTCCTTGGTAAGGGATTCCAAAATAAACAGCTACAGGCCCCGGAGTCAAACGGTGAACATGGACCGGTTCCCTGTAATAGACTCAATAGACAGGTAAGATGCTGAAGCCGAAAGACAGACCAGAATGATAGTAGGAACCTTACTCGTAGGTCTGATTGGACATCCTGAAGCAAATGACCAGACTCCCCACAGTATAGACACAGGTTTAAGGGCGTCTTCGGATCCTTTCCTCAGGAGAGAGAGAAGGACGAGTTAACCCTAATTGATAGGGACAGGTTCCAAAAATCCTGAAGAAGGAGAAGTAGTAAAAACACGCAGGATGAGGACGGGAAGGCCCACCTTTCTATCTCTTTCTCTTAGTCGGTGGGTCAATTTTTCCGTAGATTCCCTAGATTTTTTGCGACATTAAAATTTTTTAGACATACCCACCATCTTAATGGCAAAGTCTACCCCTCAACTTAAAATAGTATGTGGTAAATCAACCCTCAAAACCCCAAACTATTATATTAGAAAGTTGAAAGATGTTTAACTGAATTAGGGAACTGCCCAATGTCCATTTTCTCTTCTGGTGAGCGCATGCTCTCCTAAAATGTCCCGCAGCAAAGCGCATGCAATTAGGTACCCACGTGTACTGCTCTGCACACACGCTAAGGATTGCAATCATGATTGTTTAGCTGTGTGAACGTGTCAGTGTGGCCTTGTCCTAAAGTATAGAGCCATTTCCACTATATTCTGATCATGTGCTTTGACAATGTGGTAACTTTACATGTCTCCACCTACAGAACAATTCTGGAATAGTATAGGAAAGTACCTTTTCTTTAAGAAGGTTTTTAAAGGTTTTTTTAAACAACCTTCTTGCATTTATAGTTAACAATTCGGGTTTTCCATAAATCCTTTATAAAGCTGAGAAAACCTACCTTAATAGGTGCAATCTACTTTAGCATAATTCATGCATTCTGGGTTAGTTTGTAGAACAGTACAGCCTAGGGGCATATTGTATAAAGAATCTATAATATCTCAAAAAAATTACCGCCGCACATCGCGGCCGCGAAGATAGCGCTATCGCCGTGATTTATAACGGCGAGCGTCTATTCCCGCGATACCCGTATCGCGGCCGCGATGTGCTCGGTAATTTTAAGCCCCTTCGGCGGCGAATACTGTAGAGTTCTCGCTGGCGAATGGACTTAAATCCCTTCCCAGGCCGCTCCTACCCCAGCCACACCCCCGCTCTGCAGCGTGCGACCACCCGCCGTCCTGCCGCTTCCCCAGCAGCCCTCCCAACCCGTTCTCCCCCGTGAGGGGGGATCGCGTCAATCTCGACGGGAGCTAGAGGGCTGCCGTGAAGGGGCCCGCAGCAGGTGGTTGCGACCACCCGCCGCGCACCCCCTCCCCTGCAACCCCGCCAAGCCCCCCCGCCCCGGCCTGCCGCTCCCTGGAGTGTAAGGGAGGGAGCCGCTGGGGGGGTGGAGGCTCCCTCCAGCGGGCCTGATAATAGGCTTTTGTGGGGCTTAAGGGGTCCCGCAGCTCGAACCCTGGACCCCCCCGCAAAGGGCACTTGTCATGCGCGCAGGGCCCTTGGAAGGGCCGGGTAGGGGGGTCCTGTTTCGAGCTGCGGGACCCCCTTAATCCCCCCAAAAGGCTCTTCTCAGGGCCCCGCGCGGGAGCCTCCACCACCCCCAGCGGCTCCCTCCCTTCCTCCCTCCCCGGGAGCGGCTCCCGCACTGAAACCGGGACCCCCCCAGTGCGGCTCTTAAAAGAGGTCCCTTGGCGCTCTTCTTTCTCCAGTCCTGCGACACCAAGCTCCGGCGCCGCCGGGAGGAGAGGGTTTCCTTCTTTTACTATTCCGATGTTTCCTTCTTCCTTTGACCTAACGCGCGCTTCTTCAGTTCTGGGCACACCAACCCCACTCAGGTCGCCTATGCCAGTCGACTCACAGGCGGGCCACGCCAGTGAGCCTGCTGGCACCAGCCGTCCTCAGCGGAGCCGCTGTTTGCCAGCCGCGTTCTTTTCTTCAGCCATCTACTGCGATGGCAATCTGAGTTCCGCGGCGAAAAGCTCCCTCTTTATATAGGTTTTGCCAGAAATCCATAATTATCCTTCTTCTGATTTGTCAATTTTTTAATACTTGCCTTTACACTTAGACCAATCAATATTTCTGGAAAGTTCTGAAATCTGATTGGTTAATGTAAAGCAAGTTTAAAATTGACCCTAGACAAGGATTAGGATTTCTGCAAACCTATATAAAGATGGAGCTTTCCCGCCGAGAAACTCAGAATGCCATCGCAGTAGATGGCTGATAAAGACAGAAAGAGCGCTTGGTCCACATCTGCTTCCGCTTAGGCCGGCGGTGCCATCGGGCTCACTGTCTGCCGCAGTGAGTCTGGCCTGGCACATGGCGACCTGAGTGGGGTTTGGTCGCCAGCCCGAAGTACGTCCGCCCAAGGCTTCTTTTTAAGAGCCCGCACTGGGGTCCCCGTTCGAGCTCGGGACCACCCCGCCCCCCCCCCACACCCCGAGGCACTATTAGTGCCGCAAGGCGAACTTGTAATTGCGCCGAGGGGCCCTTACAGAAGGCCGGTGGGTAGGGTGTCTGTTTCGAGCTGCGTGGACCCCTACCTAACCCAAAGGGCTTCTTATAGAGCCGCAAGGGCACTTGTCCGTGCCATAGGGCCCTTATAAGGGCCGGGGGAGGGGGGGTCCCGGTTTCGTAGCTGCGGGACCCCCCTAAGCCACCAAAAGAAGCCCTTCTCAGGGCCCCGCTGGGAGGGAGCCCCTCCCCCCCACGACCACCTCAACCACCCCCGGCTCTCCTCCCTCCCTTCCCCCTCCCCTCCCCGGGAGCGGCCGTGGCGGGGGCTTGGATGGGTTTGCCGGGAGGGGGTGCGCGGCGGGTGTCGCGACCCAACCTCTGCGGGCGGCCCCTTCCCCGGCAGGCCCCCTCCTAGGCCGCCTCTGTTTCCGATATTGCCGCTGAACGGGTAAGGGTTTGGGAGAGGGGCTCGTGGAAGTGGCGGCGGCGGGTGGGTCTCGCGCTGCGGCCGGCCGTCGGGGTGTTGTGGGCGGGGTGGGCGGTAGTCTCCCGGGGGGCGGGGTGCTACCACCCGCCGCTGAGTTGCCTGCCCATCCCCGCGCGGGAAGGTTAGTATGTGGCTGAACTCGCCTCCTTCAAGGGGGTGATAAACCAGCCGATACTAGCCCCGCACGCTGAGAACCAGTACCCGCCCACCGCCCAGCTTTATAAAATAGAGCGGCGGTAACCGGTAGTATGCGGCGCGAAAGTTAACGCTTTCGTTAACTTTTTCGCGGCCGGTTGCTTCGACCTTTATAATCGGCGGTAACGCGATTTATTATGCGTTTAAATGCCGCGAAAACGGCCGCGAAAGAGTTAACGACCTTTATAACTATGCCCCCTAGTTTCATGGTGGTAATTAGATGAGGAACTGCACAGTAACTCTGTGGTAGTGTTTCCACCTAGTTTTTCGGTACAGTTTTTGCAACACCTTATTCACTTTATTGGGTATTAGTTTTAAAGGACAAAACGGAATTGTTTCAAAAAAAATGTTTTACTGTTAATCTTAACCAGAGGCCTTATACATACATGAAACCATTAAAGGCATGATTTTAACATTTTTTGCAAATTTTTTTTGTACAGATTTTAAGCCAAAAAAAAAAAAAATTGCATTTTGACTATTGTAGCTTTAACCCGCTACAATTCTTTGGAGCAAAAATACATACTGGGAAATTGTTGGGCGGGGTTAGAAAACTTTTACCAACACCTCATTTGTCAATACAATTGAAAGTTGAAATCTTTAGTTCACGTGCGTACCCTAAAATCTTTTTACTATAATGAATTTTCTACCCAAATTATGCTTTATTTTTGTCTATACAGAAAAATCTTCTAATCTACTACATACAACTACCTATATGATAGGATACTTCCTGGATTAAAAAGAGCAATAAAATCACTACTAATCCGGAACCCCAGAATGGAACACATTTTCCTTGTTTGAGAGGATATTAATGAAAAAATCTGGGAAATCCATGCAAATCTCTTGTGTGTGGATTGTCATTGCGCCTCAAGCATGTCCACAATAAAATAATAGATTTTCTGAGAATACAGTAATTGATAAGGGTGGGAACACACTCCTTTCTACCATTTACTGCTTCCAGATTTTAGGGAATCTGATCAGTGGGAGTTTATACCTTAACTTCCCTTCTTTGAACCAGTATGTTTCTTAAGGACCCTCGTTAGTGTGATTACAAGAAAACGTGAAATAGCATCTTAATGCCTTCTGTGTTTCACCTAATGTAATAAGCTAAATGGTGCTGTATGGGACTCATGATCCTTTTCATAAACCATTGCTGTTTGTTCTATTTTCTTTGCATATGTCTCTGAAAAACACATACAGTAATACTTGAACAACTGAACAAACAATTGAACTAACTGAACAATTCTATAAGTATTCATACATAAAAAATCTGAATTTCTTTTTGGATTTAAATAACTTTGTAAGCCTTATGCAACAATAATATTTCAGTATATTTCAGAATTCCGTACTGCCACTCATTCCTGATTGATTATGATACATTATCTTTAAAAATTCATCTTGTAATGCAATAAGTTTCTATGTCAAGTGAAAAATGTCTGATTTAGCTCAAACAATCACTGCTAAATATTAGCCAAATATTCTCTGTAACAACATTTTAACAAATAAAACACTCATTTTTGTGTATTGATCGTGACGATGACCTTCATTCATTGTGAAGTTGGATGTAATTCCGGTGACTGCTGATCATTCATATTTATGGTTACGACTAGCATGTTAACATTATTTCCTCACAATCATTCTGACAATATCTTTTACAGTTTAATTGAGAGAGAAGCTGTGGACTAAAAAGTATTTTGCTGTGTAGTCCTGCTGTTTTTATATCATCATGCGCTTTAAACGCACAACTCAAGCCCCCTCCGCCCCCGCCGCTGGCCAGGGAGGGGAAGGGCCCGCTGGGATGGGGGCAGGCAACCCTCCAGCGGAACCCTAAGAAAGGCCTTTGGTGGGCTTAAGGGGTCCCGCGCTGCTCGAACCGGAGCGTCCCCTCCTCCCTGGCCCTATCATGGCCTTTGCGGCACTTAACAAGTTGCCCCTTGCGGCTTCTGACAAGAGCCTTTTGGCTTAGGTCCGCAGCTGGAACGGGACCCCCCTCACCCCCTCCGGCCCTTGTAAGGGGCCCTTTCGGCCCTGACAAGTGCCTTTGGCGTGGTCCCGCAGCTTGAACTGGGACCCCACAGTGAGTGGCTCTTAAAAAGCCGGGCTGGCGTGTTCTTCTTCCCGGCCCGTCACACACCAGATCCGCTGAGGGCCCGCCGACCCCTGCAGAGTACCCCAGTGTTGGCCACGTCTCTGATGTTGACCAGCGTCTTGATGAGCTGACAGTCTTGTGCTTGGCGACACCAACCCCACTCATGGGTCGCCGATGCCAGGCAGCTCACTGCGTGCCCTCAGCACAGAGCCGATGTTGCCGCCCCTTCTTTTCTTCTCTATCTCAGTATCTAACCTTGCAATTGCATCTGAGTTTCCGGCAGCGTGAGTGCACCTCTTTATAATGTGTTTGCGAAAACCTAATCCATTTCTGATTGGTCCATTTTTTAATGGCATGGTTTTACATCTTTTACAATGTAACCCCCAGATTTCAGGAAACTTTAACAACCAAACCTGGTTGACTTGCAATGGTAGTTTTTAAATGCTGTCTAAACAGTGTAAAAATTGTAAAATATTTTAAAAATTCTAAGAAATTTAGAAATTATATAGAGCAAATAGCATATGGCTATTAAATATTTTTTTCCAATTGCCATGAAACAGTATGTTGCCATTAAGGCCTGCAATCCAAAAGAGTGCGGAGCTATAACATGTCTCCATCACCGAGTGTTTAAATCATGATGTTCGATCATGTTGAATTGGGACGCTTAGGAAACTTGATAGTCAACAAAAATCTCCTAAGGAAAGAGACTAATTTGATCGCACACTAAAAACACATAGCCCCCTTTTGGTCTTAATAGAGATTTTTTGAGCTGCAGGCTGTTTTTTTGCGACTAATGAGTTATGTGATTAATATTTGTTGACACATGACCTGCTATTTATAATAAAGTATACTGATAGCTAAATTTCAATATACAGGCCTACACCGATACTAAGGCTGAATCGTGTATACTCTTTAGAATTTCTTGCCTAATTAATCATAAATTAAAAGTAAAGTGTTTGAAAAAAGCCTTAATAATGCTACAGCCGTCAGTTTATATCCAGTAACTTGTTTGTTTGTGTTGCTGTAAGATAGCTCCTTTGTAAGCCCTCAGTCGGAATATGTGGTTTATAATGCATATATTTGAGATTAACAGGAGATGCAATATCCCGCACTAATGAGAAAATAAGACTAAAATCACGCTAACCGATGTACTAACAACGTGTCATCGAAGGTTTTGCACTGCCTGCACCATGTCGCAATTCATTTTTTTTTCTTTGCACAGCTGCTTCTCTGTCAACTATGGGAGCCATGATTTTTAAAAATACTGTATGGTATCATGTGGCTTGCTAGTGTAGTAACAAGGTGCATGTTTCCCAACAGTGGTGACAATTAGGCACATGCCTCGCACCCCCCGCCCCCAAACTTTTAATTTAATGATTAATAGGCAAGAAATTTCTTAAAGAGTATACACGATTCAGCCTTTATGTATCGTATTAGGCTGTATATTGAATCTTATAGCATCAGTATCTTTATAAATAGCAGGTCAATGTGTACACAAATATTAATCACAACTCATTAGTCGCAAAAACAGCTCAGCTCAAAATCTCTATTAAGACCAAAAGGGGCTATGGTTTTTAGGGTGCGAATCCAATAAGCCTCTTTCCTTAGGAGATTTTTGTTACTATCCACTTTCCTAACCTCCCAATTCACATGATCGACATGATTTAAACCTTGATGGAGACATTTATAAGCTCCGCTACTCTTTTGGATGCAGGCCTAATGGTCACATACTGTTTCCTGCAATTGTAAAAACTTTTAATAGCATACTTGCTATTGCTCCTAGTAATTTTAAATTTCTTAGAATTTTTTAAATATTTACACATTTTACACCTGTTTAGACCGCATTTAAAACTACCATTGCAAGTCAACCAGGTCTCTGGTTGATAAAGTTTCCTGAAATCTGGTTGGTTAATTAATGTAACCATGCATTAAAAAATTGACCAATCGAAATGGATTAGGGTTTCCTGCAAAACCTATATAAGAGGTGCACTCCCTGCGGAACTCAGATGCCTTGCAGTAGATAGCTAAGATAGAAGAAAAGAAGTGGCTGGCCCATCGGCTCGCTGAGGCCAGTGACCTGCCTGGCATCGGCGACCTGAGTTGGGTTGGTGTCGCCGAGCCCAAAGACGTCGCGTCGGATCAAGACGCGGCAACATCAAGACGTGGCCCACAGGGGTACTCTCAGGGTCGCGGCCTCAGCGATCTTGGTCGACGGGGCCTGGAGAAGAATAAACGCCGCCCAAGGGCTCTTTTAAGAGCCACTCACTGGGGGTCCCATGTTCAAGCTGCGGGACCCCCGCCAAAGGTCACTTGTCAGTCCGCCAAGGGCCCTTCAGGGCCGGTGAGGGGTCCCGTTTCAGCTGCGGACCCTAGCCAAAGGCTCTTGTCAGAGCCGCAAGGGCACTTGTAGTGCCCGCAAAGGCCTGATAGGGCCAGGGAGGGGGTCCCGTTTCGAGCTGCGGGACCCCTTAAGCCCAAAAGCCCTTCTAGGGTCCGCGAGGGTGCCTCCACCCTCCCAGCGGCCCTTCCCCTCCCTGCCAGCGGCGGGCAGGGGCTTGAGTTGTGCTTTAAGCATGATGATATAAAACAGCAGACTACCTAAGCAAAATACTTTTAAGTTCCACACTCTCTTCTCAATTAAACTGTAAAAGATATTGTCAGAATGATTTCGTAAATCATGTTACACATCTAGTCTTAACCATGAATGAATGATCAGCAGTCACCGTAATACATCCAAACTTACAATGATGAAGGATCATCAGTCACTGAATCAAACACAAACATGAGTGATTAAATTGTTACAGAAATAGGCTATATTTAGCAGTATTTGACTACAAATTCAGACATTTTCACTTGAATGAAACTTAATTGCATTACAAGATGATTTTTAAAGATAATTGTATCTTACCAGCAGATGAGTGCAGTACGGCATTCCTGAATATACTGAATATTATGTTTGCAAAAGGCTAAAACGTCTATTTTAAAAATCCAAAAGAAATTCAGATTTTTTCATGTATGAATACTTATAGAATTTGTTCTATTTAGTTCAATTGTTGTTCAGTTGTTCAGTATACTGTATGTGTTTTTCAGAGAACATCTGCAAAAAAAGCAATGCTTTATGAAAGGATCATGGTCCCTACAGCACCATTTAGCTTTACAACTTAGTGAAACACAGAGCATTAAATGCTATTCAACTTTCTTCTTGTTCACACTAACGAGGGTCCTTAAGAAACTACTGGTTCAAGAAGGGAAGTTAAGGATAATAATTCCACTGATCAGATTCCCTAAATCTGGAAGCATGACGGTAGAAAGGATGTGTTGCCACCTTTATCAATTACTGTATTTCTCAGAAATCTTTATTTTTATTGTTGACATGCCTTGAGGCCATGCACATCCACACAAGATATTTGCATTGATTTTCCCATTATTTTTTTCATAATCATCCTCTCAACAGGAATCTGTGTTCCTTTCTGGGTTCCAGAGTGATTTATTGCTCTTTTTAATCAGAAGTTTATCCTATCATATAAGTGAGAGATTTTTTTCTGTAGACAAAATAAAGCATATTTGGGTAAATTCATATGTAGAAAGATTTTAGGGTCGCACTGAACTAAAAAGATTTTCACTTTCATAGTTGTATTGAAATTGAGGTGTAAAATGTTCTAACCCCCCCAACATTTCCCAGTAGTATTTTTCCAAAGAATTAGCGGGTTAAAGCTACAATTCCAATGCAATTTTTTTTTTTTTTTTGGCTTAAAATCTGTACAAAAAAAATTTGCAAAAATGTTAAATCATCCTTTAAGGGTTTCATGTTGTATAAGGCCTTAAGATTAACAGTAAAACATTTTTGAACAATTCCCTTTTTCCTTTAAACTAATTACCAAAAAGTGAATAAGGGTGCAAACTGTACCAGATAAACTAGGTGGAAACACTAACCACATGTCTATGTGACGTTCTCCATCTAATTCAACCCATGAACTAGGGGCATATTATAAAGGTTCGTTAACTTTTCGCGGCCGTTTTCGCGGACATTAACGCATAATCGCGTTACCGCGATTTATAGGTCCAAACGGCCGCGAAAAGTTAACGAAGCGTTAACCTTTCGCGCCGATACTTACCTGTTAACCGCCGCTTCTTTTATAAAGCGGCGGTACTGGTTTCGTCGCTCGGCTAGTTTCGCTGTTTTTACTTCACCCCCCCTTGAAGGAGGCGAAGTCAGCCAATCTACCTCACCTCCGCGGCGGGGATGGGCAGCAACTCGCGGCGGGTTTCGCACCCCCCCCGGGAGACACCGCCCACCCCGCCCACAACCCCCCCGGCGGCACGGCGACCACCCCCGCCAGCCACTTCCCGCACCCCTCCCAACCCGTTCCCCGTTTCGCGGCAATCTCGGAACGGGGGCTAGGAGTGCTCCGGGAGGGGCGCCGCAGCAGGTGGTGCGGACCACCCGCCCGCACCCCCTCCCCGGCAACCCCTCCAAGTGCCCCCCCCCCGTTCGCCTCCCGGGGGGGGGAGGAGCCCGCTTGTGTGGTGGAGGCTCCCTCCAGCGGCCTGAGAAGGGCCTTTTGGGCTTAAGGGGTCCCGCAGCTCGACCGGGACCCCCCCTCCCCGGCCCTTATAAGGGCCCTTGCGGCACTGACAATTGCCCTTCGGCTTTATATAGCCCTTTGGGGCTTAGGGGTCCCGCAGCTCGAAACAGGACCCCCTCCCCGGCCCTTGTAAGGGCCCTTGCGGCACTTACAAGTGCCCTTGCGCACTAATAAGTGCCTTTGGCGGGGGTCCCGCAGCTCGAACCGGGACCCCCAGTGCGGCTCTTAAAGAGCCCTTGGGCGGCGTCTTCGGGCTGGCGACACCAACCCCACTCAGGTCGCCGATGCCAGCAGACTCACTCGGCCGACAGTATGAGCCCGCGCCACCAGGCCGGCCTCAGCGGAGCCGATGTTGCCAGCTGCTTCTTCTTCTTTCTTCAGCCATCACTGGCGATGCATCTGAGTTCCTCGGCGGAAAGCTCCTCTTTATATGGTTTGGCAGAAATCCATAATCCTTTTCTGATTGGTCCAATTTTTAATACTTCTTTACATTAACCAATCAGATTTCAGAACTTTCCAGAAATCTGATTGGTTAATGTAAACAAGTATTAAAAAATTACACAATCAGAAACGGATTATGGATTTCTGGCAAACCTATAAGAGGAGCTTTCCGCCGCGGAACTCAGTATGCCATCGCAGTAGATGGCTGAAGAAAGAAGCGCTGGCAACATCGGCTCCGCTGAGGCCTGCGTGCCAGCAGGCTCACTGGCGGCCGCATGCGTCTGCCTGGCATCGGCGACCTGAGTGGGGTTGTGTCCGCAGCCCGAGTCGCGTCGGATCAAGACCGCGGCAACATCGGCCTCGGCGAGCTGGTGTCGCCGGACTGAAAAGAAGACGTCGCCCAAGGGCTCTTTAAGAGCCCACTGGGGGGTCCCGGTTTCAGCTGCGGGAGCCGCTCCCGGGGAGGGGAAGGAGGGAGCCGCTGGGGGGTGGAGGCTCCCTCCAGCGGGGCCCTGAGAAGAGCCTTTTGGGGGCTTAAGGGGTCCCGCAGCTCGAAACCGGGACCCCCCCTCCCGCCTTACAAGGCCCTGCGGCACTGACAGTGCCTTTGGCGGGGGTCCCGTTCGAGCTGCGGGACCCCTTAAGCCCCAAAGCTCTTCTCAGGGCCCCGCTGGAGGAGCCTCCACCCCCCCCGGCTCCCTCCCTTCCCCTCCCCGGGACGGCCGGGGCGGGGGGCTTGAGGGGTTGCCGGGGGGTGCGCGCGGGTGGTCGCAACCACCTGCTCGGCCCCTTCCCGCACCCCTCCTAGCCTCCCGTTCCGAGATTGGCCGCGAACGGGGAACGGTTGGGAGCTGCTGGGAAGCGGCGCGCGGTGGTCGCCGCTGCAGCCGCGGGGGGTGTGGGGGTAGGAGCGGCGTCGGGAAGGGATTTAAGTCCCTTCGCAGCGATACTATACAGTATCGCCCGCGAAGGGGCTTAAAATTACCGACGCACATCCGGCCGTGCGTATGGTATCGCGGAATAGCGCTCGCCGTTATAAATACGGCGATATCGCTATTTCGCGGCCGCGATGTGTGCGGCGGTAATTTTTTTGCGATATATATCGATTCTTTTAAATATGCCCCTAGTGGACTTTTCTACAAACTCAACCCCAGAATGCATGAATTCTGTAAAGTAGATTGCACTATTAGGTATGTTTTCTCAGCTTATAGGATTTATAGGAAAAAAAAACCAAATTGTTAACTATAAATGCAAGGAAGGTTGTTTAAAAAAACCTTAAAACCTTCTTAAAAGAAAATGTACTTTCCATACTCATTTCCAGAATTGTTCTGTAGGTGGAGACATGTAAAGTTACCACATGTCAACGCACATGATAAAAATCTAGTTAAATGGCTCTATACTTTTAGGACAAGGCCACACTGACACGTTCACACAGGCTAACAATCATGCTTGCAATCCTTTAGCGTGTGTTGCAGAGCAGTACACGTGGGTACCTACATTGCATGCGCTTTGCTGCGGTACATTTTCGGAGAGCATGCGATCACCAGAAAGAGAAATGGACATTGGGTCAGTAATTCAGTATAAACATCTTTCAACTTTCTAACATAATAGTTTTGGGGTTTGAGGGTTGATTTACCCACATACTATTTTTCATTTGAGGGGTAGACTTGCCCTTTAAGATGTGGATGTCTAAAACATTTTAATGTCGAAACCACACACAAAATAAAAACCCAATAACGTTGATTTTTCAAATATAGTAAAATATAACTAAACATTGCAGTCATCACTATTATGTTCTATATCAAGATTCAGCATTGTAATACAGAGGAGCTGATTTGTGTTTAGTCATTCATTCATTCATTCATTTAATCATCAGACACAATGTTCTACCCGTGTAACTGAATTTGCAATTTGCTTAAAACACTCTATTTCTATTTTAAAATGTTAAAGAAAAGCAAGTAATCTTTTTTATCAGGCCAATATATAATATATATATTTTTACCTTGAGCCATCCCTTTATTAATTGAGAAAATCCTGTTATATTCTAACTATTAAACATTTGCATTTCTTTCTATTGGTACAGGAACATCTGAATATATTAAATATTTTTCTCTAGAAAGGGATTTACTGAGCTTATTACCATTAAATGTAAAATGTCGTCTACCCTAAATTCATAAGCTTGGAATCATTTATGCTAAATCCTATCTGCGACTACAGCCAAGACTAAAAGCCTTTCTAGGTTTTAACAAACACCTCAATTACAGTTAACATGGACTTTAACCCGTAGTGAGCGGTGGCTGCGGAAGTATCACAAGAGGCACTTGCACAGCCCCCTATTAACAAGAGGCTGTGTGGCTGTGAGCCTGCTTTCTATGTGCTGGTTAGATTCACCAAGAAAACTCCACAATGGAGACTGCAACACACCTACACCGCATGGTGCAAAAAGGCTCTTAGCCTATTTTATTAGAAACACGCATAACGTTTGGGGGTATTTTCTACACCCTTCATCAGATGAAAGTGTGTAGAAATACCCAGAACTTTATGCGGGTTTCCAATAAATAGGCTAAGAGCCTTTTTGCACCATGCTGGTTAGGTGTGTTGCGTCTTCATTGTGGAGTTTTGTGGCAGACTGAGGACGTGGCCAGACGTCTGGGGACCAGCACCACCCTATGCGAATTAGCACCAGAGAGTGCTGGGTGTACAGGTATTTGTTTGAATTGTATAGATTCACCAAGAGCCATGAAGCCTCAGGTGAATCTCTTCTGGTAGATTTGCCCAGGGCAAGAGATATAAAAATATATACTTGGCTGCCTATTTTAAAGTCATTTGGATTCAATGGAGGTGCAACACCACCCATGTTAAAACCTTGAGGCTGACCACTTGAGGCTTCAATATATTTGAAGAATAAACCATTCATTAGTAGCCTGAGTAAAAATTGCTTTAGCCAGTTTTAATTCAATAAAACTGTAAATCATGCTGCCAATAAAATGTCCCTGATACAGGAAGAACTGATGAGGCATAGAAACAGAAGCCTTTGCTCTGATATAAAGGGCTGTTATTTTTAGCATCTGACATTCCATAATCTATATATATATATATATATGACAAGGGTTTTATAAAGCAGTTCTTACGGCTCCATGATTTAATTGAAAGGTTTGCAGACTATTCATATTTAATTTAAAAACCACCAATAACTATTAAATAAATATAAGTACTCTGCTGTATTAAATACATTAAAAATAATCTACTTGTATAATTACATTTCATTGTAGAGCAAGATGATTTGCTGGTCACAGCACTTTTGATTAAATGAACATCAATCATGGAATCCTCTGTCTGATTTCATAGCCTCCTAGATCACAACTAATAACTCTAACACTACAAGTTGGCAAATATAATTTCTTCTTGAGATGCACTAATTCACATATTTTATTTGCACACTGCATGCATGTTTTAGTATGTACAAAAGCTCTTAAATGTATCAAAATATTAAAGGGCATGTCCACCCTTTATAAAAAAAAAAAATTCTATAATATAGTTCATGTTCCCCCAGCCCCCCCCAGCCCCAACCCAATGGCCCTCTGTTTGCACGGAACTGCAAGCAGGGGGCGGGACCGGCAGCCGCGTCTGTGATTGGCTGAGAGGCAGCCAATCATGGACGCGGCTGCCAACTGCTCACAACGGCGAAGGAGAGAAGTAAGGTAAGTAATGATCGGGGGACTTTCTGATGATATAATTATAGTGGTTGGGGCTGGGGGAACATGAACTATATTATATAAAATTGGATTTACGCTAGGGGGAGGGAGACCAAAGCGAGTTGGAGGGGGGGGGCTCTCCTGCGCATGCCTCAAACCTTGTCAAGGTTGAGGCAGATGCAGGAGCAGGACAGATCCTAGCAGGAGAACCATTTGGAGCAGAAATGTAAGGTAATGATTTTATTAAACTACAGAGTGGGGCCAGTAGTGGGTTAAATTTCAGTTTTGGGGGTGGACATGCCCTTTAATATATCTTTGAAATGATAATTGATCTAAACAGCTTAATTAGTGTCATCTTTTAAATTTTCTGTCACATAATCATTTAAAACTTGAAAACTTTAAATTAAAGCTTTCTCCTAATACTGCAAAGTTTGTGCGTTATCTTAAAAACCCCACTTCTGGCTTCCTTTAGACATTTTAGGGGAGATGTACCCTTTGCGCTCCTCTTACTTCAGGGTTCTTGTGATGCAATCCTAACATAGCGTGAGATAATGCTTCTTGTAAACGAGGCAGTTAAGGAGCATGAAGGGTAAAGCGGCTTTTAAATAATGGTCATTTTGACACTACTACACTACTTTTTTGTGTGTGTGTGTGTGCTTGTATGTATATATGTGTGTGTCCTCACTTAAATACAAGTATTCCCCATAAGGATGGGATTAGAGACTGTAAAATATGTTAATACAGAGTGGAGATACAATGAGGGTCAAATGAGATTTTTTTTCTGAATGTTTAAATATAATATTGACATGGAGCTACTCGGTTTGATGACAAATACTGATACAATTGAGGGGGACTTCCATGGGATCCAATGTCGCCCTGTTTTATGCCTTTATGGCATGGCTGAATGAGGACTTCATCTATAGATTACCATTTCACCAGGCACTGATGTCCTGCTGGAGATACATAGACAATGTCTTCCTCTTATGCGAGGGTGACGTGGATTTCTTGCAGTCCTTCTATAATAATTGGAAGCAATACATCCAACTGGATTCACACATACATTGGACGTGAGTCAATTTGTTTTTTGGATGTCCTAGTAAAAATGCATCAGTTCAAATGCCTACAGATTTATATTCTAAGCCGACTACCAGAATCAATTGTTACTGCATGGAAGTTTTCATCCTATTCATGTTAAGCACTCGATTCCACGTCAGTTTCACGATTTAAGAGAATAGTGAGTGAGCCAGAGAAGAGAGACCCAGATTAGACAGATTATGAAATTTACATGAAGAACTATCCTAATGTAGTCCTGGACAAGGCTACATAGAGCGTTGAGCAAGTTAAATCCAAATAAGTCCAAAATGAGGTAAAAGTATCTCTCAAGTAATGGGCAGTGGGCAGCCACAAACTGAAAAAATGTGGTTAATTAAAAATTGTCATCTAATGAGGCAATCATACCTTGATGTGGAAGTTCATGCAGCCCCCTTTTATATCATACAGGAAGGATCGTACAGTTGAAGCCTTTAATTAATTCCCTTTTAGGCAAAAACAAAAAAGAAACAGAAAAAGTTTATGGGCAAATCGAAGACGGTATGTTTCTTTGTCTCAATCGTCCAATGCAAATATGTTAATAAAGCCCCTAGCTTTATCCACCCTAAACAAGGAAAAATATCCCATTAAAGAGTACTTACGTGTTACAAACACCCAAATATGCGGTATACATACTATGGTGGTCCATGTGGATTAATATGTGGAAACGATACAGCCCGAAAAATCTTGTTTTTCCCCCAGCTAGGTCAAACATGTCAGGGCATGTCATAGAGATGGAGATCTGAGGTTCATGGTTGATGAAAGGTGATGATCGTGAGGCACTGTTGAAAAAAAAAGATCATGCAGATCAATAGAATAAATAAATTGTATCCACATGGCCTCAATAAAAATTACAATTTATATCTGTTTTTATGAAGGTATGGGATGTAGCATGAGTCATCTTGCTTTGGAAGATATTGGAAGAGATAACTCAGATAGCTATTTTATTTCTATTATGTATCTAGGTTCTCCCATGAAAGATAGGAGCATGTATATTTCAGAAGTATGACGTCATGTCTTTCAAGTGATATAAAACAGATACGATAAATTGTAAGTAAAACTTATGTAATTTGTCCAACATGATGAAGAAGGAAGGTTTTACCCAGAAAAGTTGCAGTTATTGTGGACTGATGAATGTAAGAATTAAATGAAAAACAGCAAATCCTGTGTGTCCTTTGGAACTGTAAACAAGGCTATACCTATGGGCCCATTTATGAGCAGATTTCAGCATCACCATAGTGACATTAAACTGACACTGGCAAAATCTGATTCTAATTCTCAGAAAAATGAGGAAGCCGCGAGTAAAATGTCCATTATACCTATAAGTGAGTAATATCGAATATCGAAATCCGCAAGTAAAATGCTATTTTACCTATACATGTGTAAATATCGAATTCTCGAATCAGTGAGTAAAATGCCTATTATACCTATACGCGAGTAAATATCGATATCGAATCTGCGAGTAAAATGCTATTATACCTATACGGAGTAAACATCGAATCCGTGAGTCTTCATGGGATATTATCGAAATGTCAAATGCGAGTAGCTCGAATGTAGCGTGTGTAGAGTAAAATCGAGTTGGATATTCGAACATGTTCCCAGGACCATTTCCCAGGTCCCTGTTACGAGATCTTCAGGAGACGACCCCTGTGAGACCCCCCTGGACGCGGAATCTAAGTACCTGCCGGTCTTCACCAGAGCCTCTAATGTGAGGTTGTTTTGCGGCGAACAGACACCAGTCGCGGCTCCAGAGAAGAGAACCACAAAGGCCCAATCCCACAATGTGGAGAGGCAGCAGAATAGGTATTTGGACTGGAGGTAGAGGTTGTGGAATATGCAGACTGGAGACAAACTGGAGGTAGGAGCGTGGTAGATATTCAGACCGAGTTAGGAGCTGTGGAAGATATGCTGACCGGAAATAACTGGAGGTAGGAGCTGTGGTAGAAATTCGGACCTGGAGGTAGAGCCTGTGGAGGATATGCAGACCGGAGATAACTGGAGGAGGAGCTGCGGTAGATATTCGACCAGAGTAGGAGCTGTGGAAGATATGCTGACCGGAAATAATTGGAGGTAGGAGCTGTGGTAGATATTCGGACCAGAGTAGGAGCTGTGAGGATATGCAGACCGGAGATAAAGTGAGGTAGGAGCTTGTGTAGAAATTCAGACCGTAGGTAGGAGCTGTGGATGATATGCAGACCGGAAATAACTGGAGGTAGGAGCTGGTGGTAGAAATTCCGGACCGAACGTAGGAGCTGTGGAGGATATGCAGACCAGAGATAACTGGAGGTAGGACGCTGCGGTAGATAGTCGGACCGGAGGTAGGAGCTGTGGAGATATGCTGACCGGAAATATAACTGGAGTGAGGAGCTGTCAGTAATATTCAGACGCGGAGGTAGGAGCTGTGGAGGATATGCAGGAACACGAAAGCAAAGGGGGAGCTAAGGTTCAGAGCCAGAGAACCCTGAACTGGCAGCAAGGGCAACCTGCAGGAGGAGCCAAATAGGCCCCTGTGACCTAATCCTGCTGGCCGTGCCCCGGAAGGAGATGGCCGCAAGCAGGGTAAAAGCCTGCGCCACCCACGTCCTCCGCATGCGTCACTAGGACGCGCGAGCATCCGCGCGAGCGGGGCAGAACGCGTCATCGGTGCCTGCTCCGCTTGCGACGCCGCCGAGGAGGACCCCAGGCTCGAGGGAAGGTAAGTGCCTGACATTGCCCCCCCCCCACGGGCACCCCCGGGTGCCCTTGGGCTTAGGTTTGTCAGGAGTTTGGAATGAAAAGTCTTGACCAACGAGGAGCATGAATCTGCTCTGACGGCTCCCAAGATTTTTTCTTTGGTACCAAATCCCTTCCATTATCAGATATCTTAACTTCCCAGCAGAAATCTTGGCATCTAAAATGTTCTCCACCTCGTATTCGTCAGTCCCATCAATCAAAACAGGCCGGAGGAGGCTCCGCGCCGAGTCTGTAACATATCTTAAAACAGGATACATGAAAGACTGGATGTATCTTATGACGGGGAGCTCCAGTTCAAAGGCGACCGTGTTGATTACTCCCCTAATACGAAATGGCCCGATGAACCCGGGACCCAATTAGGAGAAGGAATCCTCAATTTCAAATTAAGAGTCGACACCCAAACCATCTCCAACCTTAAATATCGAAGAATCTTTTCTAATAGATTAGCTGACTTACGGGCTTGCTCTTAAGCTTCAGAGATTGAAGGCCTTCAGCTCTAAAGTCTTTCTCCTAGAGATGTATTCTGGTGAAAAGGTCAGGAATAGTGATTCTTGGAAGGAATACCGGTAAGGAAGTTGGATTATATCCATAGTTAACTAAAAAGGGAACACTTGATGGAGGAATGAACAGCGTTGTTTAGCAACACTCCGCAAATGGTAACAGAGAGGACCAATCTTCTTATGACGGAGGAGTAACAACGAAGATACTGTTCAGTGTTTGGTTTGTTATTTCTTGTTTGTCCATTAGATTGTGGATGGTATCCGGAGGAAAAAGAATTGTGGATATGCAAACACTTGCACAACTCCTCCTAAATTGAGGTGAATTGTACCCCCCTATCTGATACGATATCATCGGGAACACCAAGAAGACGCACAATCTCTCTAATAAACACCTCCGCAGTAATGGGAGCTGAGGGAATTCCTTTTAACGGAATAAAGTGAGCCACCTTCGTTAACCGATCAACAACCACAAAGATTGTGTTGAAACCCTTGGAACTAGGTAACTGAACAATGAAGTCCATGGTAATCATGCCCCAAGGGCGGTCAGGAACAGGCAGAGGAGACAGTATCCATATGGTCTTCTGTCTAGTAGCTTGAATCTAGCACAAGTAAGACAAGAAGCCACAAACTGTTTACAATCCTTAGACATACTTGGCCAAAAAAATTCTGTTAACCAAATCCAACGTCTGGAAAAATATTTTGTTATTTTGTGTATATAAACCATCTTGGGAAAGAGAGGAAGATTGGAGAGATGCTTCTTGATGGTTTTGACTATATTAGTAGTTTAATAGTAGAAAATTAGATTTGGAAAGAACCATATTTAGGTTTTGTCAGACTTATTGACCTCAGAAAATTGTCTAGAAGGGCGTCGACCTGGACGAAAGGTTATATGGAAATTAAATCTTGTAAAGAAAAGAGCCCATCTAGCTTGACGGGGTTTAATCTTGTTAGCAGTCTTATGTATCCAGGTCTTATGATCCGTGAAGATGGTAATAGGATGATTGGCACCCTCAATAATATCGCCCACTCTTTAAGGGCCGACTTTATGACAATAACTCACGGTCTCCTACATCATATCTATTCATCAGAATCAGAAAGTTTTCTTGAAAAAAAAGCAATGGATGTAGTAAAGCCTTGGGTCGGTTACGTTGCGAGAGTAAGCTCTCCTAGAGCAACTTCAGAAGCATCAACCTCTAATGTAAAAGGAACAGTTGGATCTGGGTGAATAAGGATGGGGCTGAAAGTAAAAGCAGATTTCAGACGCTCAAAAGCTGTTTGAGCGGACTTTGTCCAAGAGAATGGGACATGGGTTCTGGTCAGAGAGGTCAACGGCAGTATGATAGTAGAAAATTCTTAATGAATCTACTGTAGAAGTTTGGCAACAATCCAATTAATTTTTTAACTTGTTTCCGTAGTTGGAGTAGGCCATCCTGAATAGCGGAAACCTTTGAGGATCCATAATTAGCCCTTGGGATGAGTATGATGAACCCCAAGAACGGTATTGAAGTTTTTCGAACTCACATTTTCCCAATTTGCGTATAACCATGAATTACTAAGACGAGAAGAACTTTCTTCACCTGGGTACGATGTTCCTCTAGGTTAGAAGAAATAATCAATATATCATCTAGTAAACGCCAAAAGTCATCTACAAAGTCACGGAAAATGTCATTGACAAAATGTTGGAATGTGGCAGGTGCATTGCACAGACCGAAAGGCATGACCAAATATTCGAAATGACCATATCTGGAGCGGAACGCCGTTTTCCATTGTCCCCTTCTTTATTCTGATTAAGTTATAGGCTCCCGCGAAGATCCAACTGGTAAAAATTTTGGCGGTTCTCAATCGTGAAACAATTCGAGGAATAATGAAGCGGGTATCTATTCTTCAATCGTGACATTATTGAGAGCTCGGTAATCAATACAGGGCCTAAGCGAACCATCTTTTTCTTAACGAAAAATTACCAGCCCCTGCTGGAGACATGGAATGACGAATGAAGCCTTCTGAAGTATTCTCTTCTATTATCTATTCTTAAGAACCTTGCTCAGGTTCTGACAAAGGATATAACCCGCCCGAAAGGAATCTCTGCACACAGGTAATAGTTCAACTGGACAATCATAATGCGTGTTTGGTATATTATTAGCAGCTTTCTAATCTAAAACATCTGCGAAGTTCTGATAGACACTGGGTAAAAAAGTTTCAGAATGAACCTGATTAATACTTAACAACGAAGAGGAAAGACATGACAGCCGACAATGCGATGAGAGAAAAGAGATCTCTCCAAAGATCCAATTTATTGAAGGGTTGTGTGTCTTCAACCATGGCATGCCTAGTAAGAGGAAAAGAGAAAAAGGCAATACATCAAAACATATAATTATGAATGATGATTGATGTTGATCAATACTGGAAAAGTCTCTCGTAGTACAGGACCAGATGAAATTTAGACCCATCTGCCAGATGAAAAAGAGAGGAGAAGATTTGGACGAGTGGGAATCTTCCATTCCTTGGTAAGGGATTCCAAATAAAACAGCTACAGGCCCCGGAGTCAATAACGGTGAACATTGGACCGGTTCCCTGTAATAAGACATCAATAGACAGGTAAGATGCTGAACCAGAAAAGACAGACCAAATGTAGTAGGAACCTTACTCGTAGGTCTGATTGGACATCCCTGAAGCAAAGACCAGACTCCCCACAGTATAGACACAGGTTTAAGCGGCGTCTTCGGATCCTTTCCCAGGAGAGAGAGAAGGACGAGTTAACCCTAATTGCATAGGGACAGGTTCCAAAAATCCTGAAGAAGGAGAAGTTGATAAAACATCGCAGATGGACGAAGCGCCCAACCTTTCTAATCTCCTTTCTCTTAGTCGGCGGTCAATTTGGACCGCTAGATCAATAAGATCTTTCAGCTTCTCGGGGACTCCAGTGCGTGCTAACTCATCTTTAAGAGTCTCCGACAGTCCGATTCGGAACTGATGTATAAGACCGCCTCGTTCCATTGAGTCTCTACACTGATCCTGCGGAAATCGGACACATAATCTTCCACCTGTCTTTCCCTTGCGACAGGTTACGAGTGCCGCCTTTAGGTGAGACAGTTTACGTGGATCATCGTAAATTTCTCTCCCAGGGCAGAGAAAAAGGTACCTACAGAGGCTACCGTAGGACTGTTTTGATCCAACAACGAAGGGCCCAAGCTTGGGGCTCATCCTGAAGCAATGAAATAATGAACCCTACTTTCACCCTTTCTTCAGTGAAACTTTGGGGCAAGGGAAAAATACAAATTACAGGAGCTTTTAAATTGACCAAATTTGGAACGATCACCGGAAAACCGGTCAGGAGCGGAATCTTTGGTTCAGCAAGAGCTGGA
Source organism: Hymenochirus boettgeri (assembly GCA_019447015.1). Classification (NCBI taxonomy): domain Eukaryota; kingdom Metazoa; phylum Chordata; class Amphibia; order Anura; family Pipidae; genus Hymenochirus; species Hymenochirus boettgeri. Next base: position 111,181,976 of record CM033473.1, read on the forward strand.
TTATGAGGCGTTCCAGGGGACATGGTCGCTACTTAGCGTCTAGTTGACAGAATCCCTGTCTAGCTTCTTGCAAGGCTCCACGAAGTTCAGCAACTTGTCGATACAGGTCTTCTGCTGGGCTGACATCTCCAGTGGGATTCATCTGGCTGCCAGTTACTGTTACGAGATCTTCAAGAGACGACCCCTGTGAGACCCCCTCTGGATGCGGAATCAAAGTACCTGACGGTCTTCACCAGAGCCTCTAATGGTGAGGTTGTTTTGCGGCGAACAGATACCAGGTCGCGGCTCCAGAGAAGAGAACCACAAAGCCAAATCCCACATGTGGAGAGGCACAGAATAGGTATTGGACTGGAGGTAGAGGCTGTGGAAGCTATGCAGACCGGAGATAACTGGAGGTAGGAGCTGCGGTAGATATCAGACCAGAGGTAGGAGCTTGTGGAAGATATGCTGACCAGGAAATAACTGGAGGTAGGAGCTGCGGTAGATATTCGGACCGGAGGTAGGAGCTGTGGGAATATAGCAGACCGGAGTAATGGAGGTAGGAGCTGTGGTAGATATTCGGACCGGAGGTAGGAGCTGTGGAAGATATGCTAACTGGAAATAACTGGAGGTAGGAGCTGCGGTAGATATTCGGACCGGAGCTAGGAGCTGTGGAGGATATGCAGGAACACGAAAGGCAAAGGTAGGAGAGCTAAGGTTCAGCGCCAAGAGAATCCTGAACTGGCAGCAAGAGGCAAACTGCCAGGAGGAGCTAAATAGGCCCCTGTGACCTCATCCCTGCTGGCGTGCCCCGGAAGGAGACGGCCGGCACAGGGTAAAAGCCTGCGCCGCCATGTCCTCGCGTCACTGAGGACGCGCGGGCGCGCGAAGCATGGGCGCGCGAGCGCTCCCGCTCGCGACCGCCGGAGGAGGACCCCAGGCTCGAGGGAAGGTAAGTGCCTGACAGTCCCACAGCCATTTACATTAAGTTAACATTGATATTTTAATTGTATTCCATTCAAACTTTTCAACTAATTGACTCCATTGACTTTAATGGGTCCGTTTTCGAACTTTTGAACTTTTAAACTCCATATTGTTTGAAAGTTCGAAAACGGACCGAACTTTTGAAAGTTCGGCCATCTCTACGATTACTGTAAAACAGCTGGGCACAGACTGGTAGTTTTGGAACCGTAGCAAAATGGGGTCCCTTTTTGGCTTTTTTCTTGAATACATTTAGTCTTACCCTCACATATTGGTTTGTGCTTGTACTTCCATGCCTGATTCTGCTACTGTGCTCATTCCAACTATTGGATCTCTCATTTTCAGGGCCCTATTTAAAAAACCCTTGGTATCACAAATTTTTGATACCGCAGGGTTATAGACTATGGTATTTTTGGCCAATTTGTATATACAAGCACGATTGTATTTTACGACCTCTGTCGAAAAAATAGCGATTGTGGCTTATAAGTAGGAACCTCAGTCTCAATATTATTTCTTTATTACCTGATGCAGCTGTGTCTGGCTGACTCTGACGGGGCAATTCACCTAGGAGCGCTGCAGACGCACAGCGCTCCTTCTTCCCCTTAACATCGCACTAACCGTTTTACAATTGGTAGCGCAACGTTAAGTTTTGCTTGCGTGCGGCGTGCACAAGTCCCGAAGAGGCACTCCCGCCACGGCGCAAAGTGATTTACGAGAGGCTGCACAGGTCTTAGCACAAAGTATTTAACGCCAGCTATAGCTGGCTTAAATACTTACTACGGGTGAGATTCACCCACACCGCGCAGCCTCTGGTAATCCCGTTCGTGGGATTTGCCCAGAGCATTGTGGCTCTGGGTGAATCTCCTATAATATTTAGTCCCTTGATATCTGCTGACTCAGATATTAGAGGACTAAAAGGAATAAAGAGCAGGAAGCAGTCATGGTAGTTAAATTCCTCTGCGACAACTGCTCACTTTGTAATAGTATCAAAATTGGCGTGTTTTAATCCACCTACAAAAAGTTACGAAGTCAGAGTTAAAGGTTTTTGCCAACTTAATATTCTAACAATTTATTTTTTCCTTAATGTCTTTGTTGCCTGAATATTGGGTGGGACAAACTAGCAGAGCCACCATGAAGATGTGGTTAGTTGAACATAAGAAATACCTCAAGATTTACACACCAGATAAATTTAGGAAGAAACACAGATAATTGGGGAAAAAAACAAACAGGGAGATGTAATAAAAGTTCTTATCATTAAAATGTTGCTAATTTTGCCCCAACCAATCAATCTTTTTAACATTTGAAAGCTAACATCTGAATGGTTGGGGCAAAACTATAAGAATTTTATGAATCTCCCTGAAGGTGTCACAATCTGAGATGGCAAATACTTGAAAGGGCAGCAGTAAAGGTGGATTTTGAAATGTTTACTAAAGGCTTAATTAATTTGTTCCTTGTTCTTGTTATATATATTGGTACAGCAACAGTTAATAGTATAAAAATCCAAATTTAATTTCTGATATCTTTCTATTTTCATCATATTATATATACTAACAAAGCACTTTGGTATGGAAACATTATTTCTAGGACTAGAATGCACTTCCCAAAATGTGTATGTAAATAGTGATGGCCCAGTTCGCGGATCCGAACCCCAGGCAGATTTACCTCGTTCGCGAATGGCGGATATCGCGGTATTTCCGTGTTTTTCCGCTCTTCTGAACTTTTCCTAACCGCGTTTTCGAAATTACGAGGATTTCACGGATTTTTGAAAAAGCGTGAAAATACGTATTTTAGAAAACTATTTTCGGGATTTTTACATTTAATGGGTCCGCTGCGTGGATTTTCGAATTTTTCCGAAACTTCCGGATCCTCGGCGGACTGGATTTTGCGAATTTCGGACATCTATTATTGTAAATGCACATGCTCCTCTGCTGGTGATAACACCATTGTGATAGTCAAGATATTCATTTGGCACTAGCTATATAGACTAAAATAGGGCAGGACATCACCATGGAAAAAATGAAGACAGTCAGTGTTAATAAGAGATTGTTTTTTTGGTACACAGTACTCAAGTAATTTAACAGTTCAGGTCCAAAATAATTATCTATTTTTATCACTCTGCACTGTTCCCATCCCCCCCAATGGTTTTATCGTTATCCTTCTCAAATAAAGAATACTCACTTCTGCCACCTCTCAGAGACTTTTTGGGGGGGGGGGGGGCGTACAAAATGGGGATTTTTTTGGGGCAATGTCCAGTTACCTTTAACCTTTATACCTTTATTCACCAGACCACTGCTTCTCACAGTCATACTTTTCTGGTTACTTAATAATTACATACGGTATTTTTTTTTTCACCATATAATATATACTTTTTTATGTACACATTGTTGTTTACTCTTTGCTATATTATACATCCCTTTCTTATTTTCTCCATTTCATGGCAAATATTTTTAATATATTTGTTTTTTTATATTCTTCAAACTAAAGTTAACCTTTATAACACAGTTGTTTTATTTATTAATTGCCATTTATCAGGTTTCATTTAATTCCACTTAAATCCTAAATAGCCCAATAGATAGAAACACTAGGGGGCCGATTTACCTAGACTCGCTGGGCAAATATATGGTGTTAAGGTCCCGCTACTGGTTCGCTAACGGTTAGCGCGACTTTAACTCCATATCTGCGTTGGATGCACGGAATACGCAAAAAGCACCTGCACATCCGACGTTCGTGATTCAATATCGCATTTGCGCTGGTTTTTAGCACAGGATTTTAAAATCCTGCAGTGGATAGCGCAAATGCAATATTGAATCGCGAACAGGACTTTTACACCGAGCGATAGCGGCTCTGGGTAAATGAGCCCCTAGGGGCTTGTTCACACCGACCCTGAGTTTGGCAGATCCAGATGTTTTGCTTTGTTAAATGCTGCATGTAAGAAGCCACAAGTGGGAGAGAGAGTCCAAATCTGCATTTTTAATGTTGCTTTTACTTAACTTCAGCTAGTACACACTTGAAAGATCTTAGATGGGCGTAAACTGAGATTGCAAATTTTTGTACCATATTACTAACCCCTGTTAACACCTTTAAGTGTTAGTAGGTAGTTTTATTTATATAAAACCCAAATGGTTGTGCTTTAGAATAAATAAGGTATTTATGCAAACTACCACAATATAACAATAATGTACTGTGGGTACAGAATTCCTTTTCGTCAGGTACAAAAAGACCTTTATTATGAAAACCTAGCACCAGAAAAAATTAAATACATAAATAATGAACAGGGGAAAAAAAAAAAGCAATTTAGTCCCAAAGAAGAGGCGCCTGCAGAATAAAATTGCATGAGAGTGAGAAATTCATTATAGTTTGTATGAATATAGCTCTACCACATAATGGAAGTTGCAGATACTTTTTCAGTATGCTTTTCCTATGATTTATTTCTTTATTGACTTTTAGTTACATAAATAGGAAAGTAATGATTGCAAATAGAAAGGGAAAAGACAGTGTGTCATAAGCAAAATTAGAATGTCAAGAAGTTAACTATTCAAATGTAATATAATTTGAATATGATCATGCCGTTTGCATTTATATATGCATATTTAAGTCTTATTCAATTTAACAACATCATAGGTAGGTAAATTTAGAAAAATAGTTATATTCAGACAAGATGTTATTGATAAGATTAAACAGCCCAAGGACTGATCCAATATATTATATATATATATATATATATATATATATAGAAATTCGCATCACGGAGTCACTCTCGGGTCTGTATAAACATAAAATTTTATTGCAAGCAGTTTAAAATAAAGCGCTGCAAACATCAACGCGTTTCGGCTCAACAACGAGTACATGATACTACCGGATGGATGCCGATCTTACATATGCATATATAAATATATATATATATATATATATAAACTAGAAATGGAACTTGAAGCATCAGGATCTGATGACGGCCGTGATGGGCGCAGAAACGCGTTGATGTTGTGCAATAAAAATTCTTTTTTGATACATTATGAAGTCCCAGGAGTGCTTCCAAGTTCCATTTCTAGTTGCATATTTTCGTTGGATATAGAACCTGGGCGAGACTACTAGAGAGTGAGTGCCTCTTAATTCCCTTGCTTATATATTAATATAAAGTAAGTGAAATAAAGAGGAAGTGCCTATGTAGGTGTCTGTTTTTCTCTGTTAGATAGATGTTTGCATCGAAAGGTTTAAACTTTGAATTTTCGACTTTTTTTTCACCCCCAAATATACTATGTTTTATCTTTTGTCTCTTATTTCTGGTGGCATGTGATACACTATCTAGATCTGATTATATGAGAATAAATTCATAACTTTCACCATGGTCGTTATGAATCTTTAATTTGAAAAATCTACCACCAAACAATGTCAACAGTGGTGTTGCTAGTTTAAAACATTCTGGGCATGTGCCCTGATCTTGGCAAAGTCCCCGGAATTTTTTAATAATTACCCGATCACGTTGCCCCAAATATCCTTTCCCAGTAGTTCTTTGAGGCTGCGCGATGACGTCACCACATGCATCCTCCGGCGCGATGACTATTGGGAACTGCCACCCATGCGCTGCCTCTGTATGTCTAGAAAAAATTCTGGCCTCCAGCTGCAAATGGGGTAAGTAAATAGCCTACCCAGTCCCAGTATATTATGAAATTGATAGTTTGCTGCCATTATGTGATGTAGCCATGGGCATTTTCATTCATAATGGTAGCCATGGGCATTTCATTACATGCTTGTAGTCATGGGAATTTTACACATAATGGTACTGACAAAATGCCCATGGCTACCGTTTTGATAGAATTCCCATGGCTACCAGATGTAATAAAATGCACATGGCTTGCAGTATGTATAAAATGCTCATGGCTACCAGTATGTAATGAAATTCCCATGACTACCAGTATATAGTGTATATAATGAAATTGCCAGTGTGCTACCAATATCTAATGAAAATGCCAGTGTGCTACCAGTATATACGGTAATGAATTGCCAGTGTGGCGACCAGAATGTAGTGACAATGCCAGTTTGCTACCAGTGTGCTACCAGTATGTAATGGAAATACTAGTTTGCTACCAGTATATATTGAAATTGCCAATTAGCAACCAGTATATACTGAAATTGCCAGTTTACTGACAGTATACACTGAAATTGCCATTTACTACTGCCAGTATATACTGAAATTGCCAGTTTACTGCCAATAATGAAATACTGTGTATTTGTATATCTCTGTCTACAACTTAATGGCTGTGTATGTATCTCTTAGTTTGTCTCTCTATCACTATTAAGTACCTAGTGGGTGTGGTTCAATTGGGGCAGGGGGCATGGCCTAAAATATTTTCTCTGCTGGGCACTTAGAGTGCCCACTGGTGCCCTGATCTTCTAGAGACCCTAGAGACGCCCTTGAATGTCAAACAATAGAGCTGAATATTTTATCTAAATACCGGGTTCAGATCCGCGATCCGGCCATCTCTAATAAGATAGCACAAAAATGAACATTTGCCATTTTACATCAGGTGTCTGTGTCAATAATACAAAATGGTGCAGGCCCCAAAGTACAAGTTAAACCCATGCTATCACAGTGGTTTGGTAGCACATTAATTAGGGGATAACATTCCCGACTGCCCACAGGATGAGCTGCCTATGGGAGAGCACGCATCTTAGAGTACAGCAGGAGGCCCCTACCATGAACAAACTGAAATATTTGCTCATGGCACCTCCTTGTGATCACCTAGACAGGAAGCAGTTAAAAAATACTCCTTTCTACTACATGGAGTTTAGTACTTAAAAGGAGAAGAGAAAGTAACTAGTAAAAGAAAGAATATTATACAGGGACTGAATTCCACTCACACTATCTCCACACTGGCAGTGGGTGGGACTAACAGACTTCCTCATGATTGGGGATGACAACACATGGGGGGGGGCTGGATTCAGACAATGGTGTATATGCATGTGTGTGTCTGTATCGGTGTGTGTGTCTGTCTCTAAGTATATCTGTGTATGTCTATATTTATGCATGTTTGTCCTGTCTGTATGCATTTATTTACACATGCAAGTGTATCTGTATGCATGTGTGGCATTATGCATAGGTGTGTGTGTCACTCTGTATGTGTGGGCATCTATATATTTATCAGTCTGTATTGTGGGCATATTTACCAGTTCACCAGCACTCCAGTCCACCAGCCAGAATTCCCCATCCACAAGCAACCCCCACTTTCCAATGAAGCCACACACACTTTCCCGAGGAAAACGCCCACTTTAACATTATGCACTTTGTGCACAGCCAGGGGTGTCCCTAGGGTTTTTGGCACATGAAACAACTTTTAATGCGGCCTTAGAGGCGGATGCAGCATGCGCACCATGGCAAAGTGGGCGTGACTTTGTGTGTGGTGTGGCTTATTTGCTGGGTGTGGCAAACTTTTGATAATTTGTATTTGAATATACATATAAAGTCTCCATTGTTTATGACATACAAAAACATGTTAATGCAATGGTATGTTACATTAGAAATCCCTACCATACTTTATGTAGAATAAAAGATGTTGGCCAAATCATTTGTAAGCCACCACTTCAAGCCTGCTGCTTAAATATCCAAAGTGCCTAGGTATTGCAAACAATACCATTGATAAGGACAGAAGGTGTCAGAACCTTAACTGTAGAGTTTCAGCCACACAGGCTGGGTCATGGTCATGGTTCTCTTTTAATTCTCTACTTTACAATGACAGACACTCCCAACATAGGGTAACCCTGTGAGATTGATACATCACCATGGTGCAGAGAATATGATGGGGAATCCTGGGAATTGTAGTTTTCATCTACAGAAATGCAAGTTGCACATTAACTTTAATTAATTCATGTAACAATTAAAATCCCCCAAATTATCCAATAAAAAAAGACTTTCCCTATAATTTAAAGGGCAACTATAAAAGAAAAATGTTGATATTTTGAAATCCATTAAGCCCCATCAGCTTAGTAATACAAAGACATATGTGTGTGCATTATTAGCAGCTTGGACATTATCGGTTAAATTACGGGTATTCAATAAAAGTTCTTATCGTTTAAACGGTGTTAATTTTGCCCCAACCAATCAGATGTAGCTTACAAATGTTAAATAAGATCTGATTGGTTGGGCAAAATTAGCACCATTTTAAAGGACACTAATGCAGAGAACAACACTGAACCAGAAGCAGAACACCATGATTTAAAACCAGTAATCTGTGTCTTACCTCTCATTTGATATGGGCACTGGGAAATTACCTAAATAACATATGGTTTGTGTTTTACTCACAGCATTCTATATCACACATCTGCACATGCTCAGTCCTCGTTAAGTGTAAAACTTGTTACAGTTGGTCACACCCATTATTATCTCTAGCCAATCCTTTTACAGGACAGATAAAGCAAGAGCATGTGACTGAGGTAGCAGGTGTGGTCTGACACTGCACATAGACACAGATATGTCATCCAGTTCTTAAAAGGCTTACATTTACTTTAATACAATTTACTATAGTGGTATTTCATAGCTTATTGATGTTTTAGGGGGGTTATTTTCAGATTCTGGAATTAAACAATTAGGTTTAGTTTTCCTTAAACGATAAGAACTTTGTTGAATCTCCCTGTATATCTTTATATACAATTCATACCAATAAACTCATATACAATTCTGGCTGTCAGCGCTTGTGGTCTTCTGGCTGGTGTGACTCCACACTAACCAAACCCCCACAAGCAGGGCCACTTCTACCATAAAGTGGCATAAATATATGCTCATAACCCATACCCCAGTGTATGTAGGTGAACCCCAGCCCCCAAGTAGGTAGATATGTAGCCAGCCCCAAGTAGGTAGGTCCCAGTACCCAAGTATGTAGGTAGGCCTAGCCACCTAGTAGGTAGGTCGGTGGGCTCAGCCCCATGTAGGTAGGCAGGCTCCGGCCCCAAATAGGTAGGTAAGCCCCAGCACACATGTGATAGATATGTAGCCAGCCTCCAAGAAGGTAGGTCCCAGCCACCAAGTAGGTAAGTAGGTATATGCCTCAGCCCCATGTAGGTAGGCAGACCCCAGCCACCAAGTAGGTAGGTGAACCCTAGCACACAAGTAGGTAGTTGAACCCCAGCACACAAGTAGTTAGGTAGGCCCCAGCACACATCGTAGGTAGGTAGCTAGGTATGTAGGTAGCTACTGCCTACCTACTATCGGCTAAGGTCTAACTCTATACTTGGTGGCTGGGACCTACCTACTTGGGGACTGACTACATACCTCCTATATGTGTGCTGGGGTCTACCAACCTACTTGTGTGCTGGGGTTCACCTACCTACTTGGGGCTGAGGCCTCATTCCTACTTAGTGGCTGGGGCTAGGTGGGACCCATTTGTGGGCAGGGCCCTCAACACACTAAAGTCTTCCTGGTTCTTGAAGCTCCAAGCACATCACCTCCAGCGCAGGGGAAAAAACTCTGACAACTACCACCTTTCTTAATTAATCTGGGGTGCGTGCTGTGATCATTTTTTATGCCACTTTATGGTATCAGTGGCCCTGCTTGTGGTGGTTTGGTTAAGTGTGGCTCTTTCTTGTGTGCAGGGTCCTTTTGTGTGCAGGGCCTTCTTTCGTAAACCTATCTAGGTAGGTGGGAGGTTCTTAATCTGTGGACAGAAATACTAGTTTCTCCTTTTAATCTGCAGTAGCACATGCTCAGTGCAGGAGAAAGCAGGAAAAAAAAGGCTGAGATCGGGTTACAGTGACTTAAGAGGAGTGGGGAGGGCCACAGGAGGTTTCAAGGGACTGCAAAGGTAGGGGCCATAGGGGTCCACGAGGAGGGGGAGGCACAGGACACAAAGAGACTGTCACATGGTTGTAAGAGGAAGTGCAGGGGACCTGGTGATGCTGCTACCATATCACACATAAAATGTAAATATCTCAAAACTATGTAAAAAAAATTATGAAAGTAAATGCAAAAATTCGGAAAGCAATTCCTGTCAATTTAATAATTTAACTAATTTTGGACCACAGTTTTTAAAATGTATATATTTATTTTGCATTTCTTATACATTCCTAGATTTGTGATTTATTGATCTGTAGTTAATATTTAATGGATTTATATTTTAAAAATGTGTTTCACAAACATATCATTCTGTTTGAATGCAGTAATTATCATATGATTGGTACTTTCAGTAAATGTTGTAAAAAACATAACTTATAGCTGCATTAAACCATAATACTGTCTTACTTTTGTAAATGTTAATTCATAAAAGAAATACTGTAGGAGAAATTCGACTATAATAATCTGTGCTGGTGTTTAACGGCTAAAGTTAATCATTAGCCTTTATTCTGGTACAGTTCCCATTATGATTTTATATGCCGTAAAGGAAATTAGCTTATACTGGCAAATTTAAAAAAGAAAAAATAATTAAGCCACATGAAAAACCAATCAAACAAATATACAAGCATTACTGTAAAATTAACTAAAACCAGTAGATTCCATTAAAAATAATTAAGAATCACATTTCTCTTACAGTTAATACATGTTCTCACAACCAGTTACACTCTCACAAACATGAAAATGTCAAATTAGTAAAAGGGAAGTATAGTCACTGGGCACATTGCTCCAGTAGACAGAGTACATTCACAAATATCCAACAAGTTGTGTTTCACCTCCCTTACCTCCCATATTTCATCTCTTTATGTTACTGGGAGTCTACAGCTGACAGCCAATCTTTAACAACACAGACATCTGCATCTCTCAGACACAGAACAGGGATTTTACAGTGTATCACGCCATTGCAAAGATCCCCCATATCTACACCACTAATTTGCATTTCATACAAAAAAATAATAGCCAGTGTGAATAGGAGAAAGAATATTAAAATGCATAAGTAAGTCTAGGGATTTTATCATGTTAACTCATACATTCTGTCTTTCTAAAATTAGAACATTAATTCACTAAACCACCAGCGAACACATAGACAATAGGTACAGTAAATCTAATATTTTGCTAGGAAAAAACAAAAGCAAAAAATTACCTAAGTTTTTGGTATTATTCCTGGTAGGCTTTCTTTCTTTGTACCATTAATGCTGGCTAAAAATAAACTACAGTAGCCTTATCTGGGATTTCCATACTTGTGTAGAAATTTCTGTATGAAAAGCTCTGTGACATTGAATACTGAGGTCAGGGTACATGGCTCACAAAGATTTTAAAGACTGCATGGACTGTGGGATTTACTGTACTCTCGGGAGCCTTGCTCACCAATAATAATTTCAGAGGACACACAGTAAATGTTACTTTACAGAAAGAGAACAGTTAAACTGTGGAACTTCTTGCTGGGATGTCTCCCAGCAAGAAAAATTTCATATTTTGTTTTTTTGGGGTTTTTTTGCCTTCCCCTGGGTTCAACTGGGTTTGGGATTATGTCTTGCTGAAAGGTCCCCCTTAATTTCCTCTTCAATATTCTGGGAGATGTCAAATTAAGAATGCCTAGTGACATTTCATTAATCATCCTTCCTGAATTCAGCCAGTACTACATGCTAAACCACCCCAAATAATGATATTCCTAACTTTAAAATGTACTTTTATGGAGTTTTTGAGAAGATGGGCAGTGCCATTTCTCCCCAAACATGGTGTGTGACATCCAAAGATTTAATTTGTGTTTAATCTGACCAAACTATATTCTCCCAATATTTCATTGGCTTGTCTTAATGAAAAATAGTGTAGCATACTGTAGTATTTGAGGTTGAATAATAACATACATCCAACTATTCCAACATACTCAGAAATACATTTCCTGTCTAACAATTGATCAGTTGAACAGTTGAACTATCTAGACCCACCTGCAACAATTTCAGATCATCTGTAGCACTATTAATGGTCAAAAGTTTTGTGTTGTATGCAAACACAGAGACTTTGCTGACAATACTAACTGTCACATTATTAATAAACAGATTGAATAGTGGCCCCCACAAAAACCTGTTGGCAACCACAAAAAATTCAATCCACATTACAACTACTCATCATCAACCAATTTTCTATCCATGTACAAATGTTCCATCCAAGTACAACGACCTTAGCTTATACAAAAGTCACCTATGGGGGACTGTATGAAAAGTCTTAGCAAACTTTAAGTATACAACATTTACTGCTATGCCAGAGTCCAAATTTCTACTCACTTCCTCATAAAAGCCAAGCAAATCAAACTTTTAGTAACTTCCTGAAGTTAAACTTACAGTTTTGTATTACCCATCTGTGATTGAAGACCTTTTTGAATATTGGAAGTACATCAGCTTTTTACTACAATTCAGAAGCCCATTTCTGGACATGTGGATTCTGAGAAATAAGAAACAAAAGCCTGGATAAAATTAGTTCCCTAAGGAACCAAGGACTATTTTATCCAGTCCAGGAGTTTTATTGATATTACCCTTATTTAGTCTTTTCTTAATCGTATCCTCAATTAGGCAAATGGCAATTGCATCCTGAATACAATTTTGCTACTATACTCTATTCTAACTGTACTTGGATTTTCATAGTGAATACAGAAGGAAAAAAAACTTGTTTAGACATTGTTTGCTTAAGCATCATCCTCTATACCATCTATACCCATTATTTAATTATTCAGTCCTCATCTTTTTTACTATTAATATACTTTAAAAAAAAATGTTAGGTTATTTTTGCTTGTTCAGCTATCCCAATTACTTTTTTTAAAATCGTTTTAAAAACTGTCCACTTCTGTTCAGTATCTTTAACTGAGAATATATCATCCTGTTTACATGCTGAAGAACTATTTTTATCCAGGAAATTTTGCTTTCCTAAAACTTAAAGGCTATGTCCCCCCTAAATGAGACTTTTAATATTATGCTCCCCCATGTCCCCCAGCCCCAACCGCATGGTTTGTTTTTTAAAAAGCTCCCCAAACTCTTACTTCCTCCCCTCGATCCTCCGCCGCACTGCCGGCCCTCTGCTTGCGAGAATGCAAGCAGAGGGGCGGAACCGGCAGTCGCGTCTGTGATTGGCTGAGCGGCAGCCAATCACGGACGCGGCTGCCGGTCATTCATGCAGCGGAGGAAAGCGGAGAGGAAGTAAGAGTTTGGGAGCTTTTTTAAAAAAAAAAAACATGCGGTTGGGGCTGGGGGACATGGGGAGCACAATATTAAGGGGGATTTGAGCTAGGGGGAGGGATAGTAACGGGGGGGAGAGGGAGGAGAGAGGAGGGAGAGGGAGGGGGAGAAGGGTCTGCAGTACGCATGGCAAAAATCTACCTGAGGCCAGCTAGCAGGCAGTGTCCTATATGGACTGCTAGCCTCCTGGTGGGCAGTTTTTGAACTTTGGGGGGGACTACAGGAGAACAGATGGAGTTGGGATGTGAGGTAAGGATTAAACTACACTACATGGTGGGGCCAGTAGTTGGGGGGATTTGTTTTGGGGGTGGACATGCCCTTAAGGTCTTGTTAACACCAGTGCACTTTTCCTTTGATAACATACATTAAATGACAATATTTCATGGTCACTATTCTCTAAGCTTTCAGTTACCTTCATATCTATAAGCTCTGTGTCAATAGATAATATCAGATCAAAAAGAGCACCTGTTCTAGTAGGGAATTCAACCACCTGTAAGAGAAAATGGTCATGTAGCAAATTTATGCCTCATCACCCTTCCCGTGTTGGCAGTTCCACTACTCCATCATTGTCAGGAAAATTAATGTCCCCTAATCTGAACGTGCCCCATACCTAAAGCCCATGCTATCTGCATAAAAACCTGATAATTTCATCATTGTTAGCATTAGGTGGCAGACACCAACAATAACTTACCCATTTCCACCCATTTGCCCCTGCTTAACATCAATATCTACAGTTATCTCTCTTTTAAATTCATCTTCATCCATTGTTTAACATAAATACATAACCCTTCCTTTCCTATTTTCTCTATCATGTCTAAACAAGGAGTATTCTTCTAAATTTACAGCCCTGTAATGAGAATTATTAACCTGTTTCTGCTATACCCATTAAATCATACATTTCAGTCAAAGCCATTATCTCCAATTCTCCCCATATTTTAGCAAAGATTCTTGCATTTGTATGCATACATTTTAGAAAATGATCCTTTGATTTATTTATAAAACTTTAAACTAACTTCCTATCCATACATGCTTTCCTATCTCTATGCTAGCCCCTCCCCGCTTTCCTCTCACCACTGGACCATCTACACTCACTGTTTATCCTTGTTCTATATTCCCAGTGAGATGACAGTAACCTTTCCCCAAAACACAGGGAGATACAATAAAAGTTCTTATCGTTTAAAATGGTGCTAATTTTGCACCAACCAATCAGAACTGTATGTAACATTTGAAAGCTAACATCTGATTGGTTGGGGCAAAATTAGCACCATTTTAAATGATAAGAACTTTATTGAATAACCCTGCTTAGTTAAAATCTCTTCCAACCCTCTAGCCATTTTCTCCCTCAAAACAGCTGCACATCACCATTAGTGAGGTGCAGCCCATCCCTACTAAAGAACCTGTAGCCGACTAAAAAGTCATCACAGTTATCTAAAAACCCAAACCCCTCCTCCTTGCACCACCTCTTAGCCACACATTAATACTCCAAGCTCCTGTTGTCTCAATAGCATAGCAGGTGGCCTGCGGTACTATTTCCAAAAATACCACCCAGGAGGTCCTTGCTTTCAACTTGGCCCCTACCCTGGAAAGTCATTTTAAGTACCTTCCCTCCTCAGTACCCAGATGGTAGTTCTGTTGGTATGGAGTAGGTGGAAAGAAGTAGCCCTACACATCTGCCCCCACTCCCCATGTCACCTTACAAAACAACCTCCTCTCAACCTTCCCTGCCCCATATCCACCTCCTTTAGACTAGCCCCAGCCAGTGCCTGCTGTCCCCCAGGTTTGCTGAGCCCCTGCTGAGCTGAGTCCTTAGGTTCTCCATCTCAGATTTCAAATGGGCAATCCAGTAGAAACCGAGGGATCATGCTCATGAATCCTGTCGTAGAGAAACTAGTGTGGTTGGGTGCAGCAGTGAGTGGCAAGCATGTCACAAGAAGGGAAAAAAAACTGCCCACAACCAGACTTGGTGCAACTGGTGTTTATTTACCATGCAGAAGCACTTATCAGACACATACAAAGATCAAAAACCTAAGGGCGAACCCTTAAGAGACTGCACCTAGTGGTAACTATTAAACAAACAATCAGAAAAGCACATGATGATTGATACAACGTAAATAATATCGACACAGCTAACATAGATATTGTATGTCAATAGTATAAATCCAATACATCGTATAACGTTCACCTTTTTGGTGAAAAGCAAGATAATCGCAGGTTCACATTCAGTCCCCTAGGTTGGACCGTTTCCAATGTAAAAATCCAGTATGCCTCTCTGCAAAGGAGGGTATACCGACGGTCACCACCCCAATGCAGTGGTGGGACATGGTTGATCAACATCCCACGCACGATCGGACACCTGGTGTTAGCTGTCCTGAAATGACTGGCACAACCACAGAGATGGACTAAACTCGAAACCGAGCCATCGAACCCGAGCCAAAACTATTAGAGTTCAAACAGACTCGGACTTCTCAAAACACTATTCCTGCGAACCCCGGTTTTCAATATTTTCCAGACTTTCGATAATTATCGAATGTTCGAACATTCAAGGCATGCGAATATGTGAGTAGAATGTCTATTATACCAATACACAAGTAAATATCGAATTCTCGAATCCGCGAGTAAAATGTCCATTATACCTATAAGTGAGTAAATATCGAATATCGAATCCGCAAGTAAAATGTCTATTATACCTATACATGTGTAAATATCGAATTCTCGAATCAGTGAGTAAAATGCCTATTATACCTATACGCGAGTAAATATCGAATATCGAATCTGCGAGTAAAATGTCTATTATACCTATACGGGAGTAAACATCGAATCCGTGAGTCATTCATGGGATAATTATCGAATGTTCAAATGCGAGAGCTCGAATGTAGCGTGTGTGAGAGTAAAATCGAGTTTGGATATTCGAACATGTTCCCCAGACCATTTCCCAGGTCCCTGTTACGAGATCTTCAGGAGACGACCCCTGTGAGACCCCCTCTGGACGCGGAATCTAAGTACCTGCCGGTCTTCACCAGAGCCTCTAATGGTGAGGTTGTTTTGCGGCGAACAGACACCAGGTCGCGGCTCCAGAGAAGAGAACCACAAAGGCCAAATCCCACAATGTGGAGAGGCAGCAGAATAGGTATTTGGACTGGAGGTAGAGGCTGTGGAAGCTATGCAGACTGGAGACAACTGGAGGTAGGAGCTGTGGTAGATATTCAGACCGGAGTTAGGAGCTGTGGAAGATATGCTGACCGGAAATAACTGGAGGTAGGAGCTGTGGTAGAAATTCGGACCGGAGGTAGGAGCTGTGGAAGATATGCTGAACGGAAATAACTGGAGGTAGGAGCTGTGGTAGAAATTCGGACCAAAGGTAGGAGCTGTGGAGGATATGCAGACCAGAGATAACTGGAGGTAGGAGCTGCGGTAGATATTCAGACTGGAGGTAGGAGCTGTGGAGGATATGCAGGAACACGAAAGGCAAAGGTAGGAGAGCTAAGGTTCAGAGCCAAGAGAACCCTGAACTGGCAGCAAGAGGCAAACTGCCAGGAGGAGCCTAAATAGGCCCCTGTGACCTCATCCCTGCTGGCCGTGCCCCGGAAGGAGACGGCCGCAAGCAGGGTAAAAGCCTGCGCCGCCCATGTCCTCGCGTCACTGAGGACGCGCGGGCGCGCGAGCATGCGCGCGAGCGGGCAGAGCGCGTCATCGGCGCGCTCCCGCTTGCGACCGCCGGAGGAGGACCCCAGGCTCGAGGGAAGGTAAGTGCCTGACAGTCCCACAGCCATTTACATTAAGTTAACATTGATATTTTAATTGTATTCCATTCAAACTTTTCAAACTAATTGACTCCCATTGACTTTAATGGGTCCGTTTTCGAACTTTTGAACTTTTAAACTTTCCATATTGTTTGAAAGTTCGAAAACGGACCGAACTTTTGAAAGTTCGGCCATCTCTACAGATTACTGGTAAAACAGCTGGTGCACAGACTGGTAGTTTTGGAACCGTAGCAAAATGGGGTCCCTTTTTGGCTTTTTTCTTGAATACATTTAGTCTTACCCTCACATATTGGTTTGTACTTGTACTTCCATGCCTGATTCTATTCTATTGGATCTCTCATTTTCAGGGCCCTATTTAAAAACCCTTGGTATCACAAATTTTTGATACCGCAGGGTTATAGTGGAAGTACAGTCGTACAATACCAAGTGGTAGTAGACTATGGTATTTTTTGGCCAATTGTATAATTACAAGCACGATTGTAATTTTACGACCTCTGTCGAAAAAAAGTACGATTGTGGTCTTATAAGTAGGAACCTCAGTCTCAATATTATTTCTTTATTACCTGATGCAGCTGTGTCTGGCTGATTCTGACGGGGCAATTCACCTAGGAGCGCTGCAGACGCACAGCGCTCCTTTCTCCCCTTAACATCGCACTAACCGTTTTACAATTGGTTAGCGCAACGTTAAGTTTTGCTTTGCGGCGGCTGCACAAGTCCCGGAAGAGGCACTCCCGCAGCCGGCGCAAAGTGATTTACGAGAGGCTGCACAGGTCTTAGCACAAAAGTATTTAACGCCAGCTATAGCTGGCGTTAAATACTTACGTACGGGTGAGATTCACCCACAGCCGCGCAGCCTCTGGTAAATCCCGTTCGTGGGATTTGCCCAGAGCATTTGTGGCTCTGGGTGAATCTCCCTATGAATATTTAGTCCTCTTGATATCTGCTGACTCAGATATTAAGAGGACTAAAAGGAATAAAGAGCAGGAAGCAGTCATGGTAGTTAAATTCCTCTGCGACAACTGCTCACTTTGTAATAGTATCAAAAGTTGGCGTTTTTAATACACCCTACAAAAAGTTACGAAGTCAGAGTTAAAGGTTTTTGCAACTTATAATTCTAACAATTTTATTTTTTTCCTTAAATGTCTTTGTTGCCTGAATTATGTGGGACAAACTAGCAGAGCCACCATGAAGATGTGGTTAGTTGAACATAAGAAATACATCAAGATTTACACACCAGATAAATTTAGGAAGAAAAAACAGATAATTGGGGAAAAAAAACAAGCAGGGAGATGTAATAAAAGTTCTTATCATTAAAAATGGTGCTAATTTTGCCCCAACCAATCAAATCTTTTTTAACATTTGAAAGCTAACATCTGAATGGTTGGGGCAAAACTATAAGAACTTTTATTGAATCTCCCTGAAGGTGTCACAACTGAGATGGCAAATACTTGAAAGGGCAGCAGTAAAGGTGGATTTTTGAAATGTTTACTAATTAAGGCTTAAATGAACTTTGTATCCTTTGTTCTTGTTATATATAATTGGTAAAGCAACAGTTAATAGTATAAAATTCCAAATTTAATTTCTGATATCTTTCTATTTTCATCATATTATATATACTTAACAAAGCACTTTGGTATGGATAACATTATTTCTAGGACTAGAATGCACTTCCCAAAAAATGTGTATTGTAAATAGTGATGGCCCAGTTCGCGGATCCGAACCCGAGGCAGATTAACCTCGTTCGCGAACGGCGGATATCGCGGATTTTCCGGTTTTCCGTCTTCCGAACTTTTCCTAACCGCGTTTTCGAAATTACGAAGATTTCACGGATTTTTGAAAAAGCGTGAAAATACGTATTTTCGAAAACGATTTTTCGGGATTTTTACATTTTAATGGGTCCGCTCGTGAATTTTCGAAAATTCGTGGATACTCGAGCGGACTGGATTTTGCGAAGTTCGGACATCTCTAATTGTAAATGCACATGCTCCTCTGCTTGTGATAACACCATTTGGATAGTCAAGATATTCATTTGGCACTAGCTATATAGACTAAAATAGGGCAGACATCACCATGGAAAAAATGAAGACAGTCAGTGTTAATAAGAGGATTGTTTTTTTGGTACACAGTACTCAAGTAATTTAACAGTTCAGGTCCAAAATAATTATCTATGTTTTATCACTCTGCACTGTTCCCATCCCCCCCAATGGTTTTATCGTTATCCTTCTCAAATAAAGAATACTCACTTCTGCCACCTCTCAGGACTTTTTTGGGGGGGGGGGGGGGGCTTACAAAATGGGGATTTTTTTTGGGGGGGCAATGTCCAGTTACCTTTATACCTTTATTCACCAGACAACTGCTTCTCACAGTCATACTCTTTCTGGTTACTTAATAAATTACATACGGTATATTTTTTTTTTACACCATATAAATATATACTTTTTTATGTACACATTGTTGTTTTAACTCTTTGCTATATTATACATCCCTTTCTTATTTCTCCATTTCAATTGGCAAATATTTTTTAATATATTTGTTTTTTTATATTCTTCAAACTAAAGTTAACCTTTATAAACACAGTTGTTTTATTTATTTATTGCCATTTATCAGGTTTCATTTAATTCCGACTTAAATCCTAAATAGCCCAATAGATAGAAACACTAGGGGGCCGATTTACCTAGACTCACTAGGCAAATATATGGTGTTAAAGTCACTCTAACCGGTTCGCTAACGGTTAGCGCGACTTTAACTCCATATCTGCGTTGGATGCACGGGATACGTAAAAAGCACCTGCACATCCGACGCTCGTGATTCAATATCCCATTTGCGCTGGTTTTAGCACAGGATTTTAAAATCCTGCAGTGGATAGCGCAAATGCAATATTGAATCGCGAACAGGACTTTTACACAGAGCGATAGCGGCTCTGGGTAAATGAGCCCCTAGGGGCTTGGTTCACACGACCACTGAGTTTGGCAGATCCAGATGTTTTGCTATTGTTAAAATGCTGCATGTACAGAAGCCACAAGTGGGAGAGAGATCCAAATCTGCATTTTTAATGTTGCTTTTACTTAACTTCAGCTTAGTACACACTTGAAAGATCTTTAAGATGGAGGATAAACTGAGATTGCAAATTTTTGTACCATATTACTAACCTCCTGTTAACACCTTTAATGTGTTAGTAGGTTGTTTTGATTTTATAAAACCCAAATGGTTGTGCTTTAGAATAAATAAGGTATTTATGCAAACTACCACAATATAACAATAATGTACTGTGGGTACAGAATTCCTTTTCGTCAGGTACAAAATATGACCTTTATTATGAAAACCTAGCACAGAAAAAAATTAAATACATAAATATATGAACAGGGGAAAAAAGCAATTTAGTCCCAAAGAAGAGGCGCCTGCAGAATAAGAATTGCATGAGAGTGAGAAATTCATTATAGTTTGTATGAATATAGCTCTACCACATAATGGAAGTTGCAGATACTTTTTCAGTATGCTTTTTCCTATGATTTATTTCTTTATTGACTTTTAGTTACATAAATAGGAAAGTAATGATTGCAAATAGAAAGGGAAAAAGACAGTGTGTCATAAGCAAAATTAGAATGTCAAGAAGTTAACTATTCAAATGTAATATAATTTGAATATTGATCATGCCCGGTTTGCATTTATATATTGCATATTTAAGTCTTCTATTCAATTTACAACATCATATGTAGGTAAATTTAGAAAAATAAGTTATATTCAGACAAAGATGTTATTGATACAGATTAAACAGCCACGAAGGACTGATCCAATATATATATATATATATATATATATATATATATATAGAAATTCGCATCACGGAGTCACTCTCGGGTCTGTATAAAACATAAAATTTTATTCAAGCAGTTTAAAATAACGCTGCAAACATCAACGCGTTTCGGCTCAACAACGAGTATAATGATACTACCGGAATGGAGTGCCGATCTTACATATGCATATATATATATATATATATATATATATATAACTAGAAATGGAACTTGGAAGCATCAGGATCTGATGACGGCCGTGATGGGCGGCAGAAACGCGTTGATGTTTGTGCAATAAAAAATTTACTTTTTTGATACATTATGAAGTCCCAGGAGTGCTTCCAAGTTCCATTTCTAGTTGCATATTTTCGTTGGATATAGAACCTGGGCAGGACTACTATGAGACGTGAGTGCCTCTTAAATTCCCTTGCTTATATATATATATATAAAGTAAGTGAAATAAAGAGGAAGTGCCTATGTAGGTGTCTGTTTTTCTCTGTTAGATAGATGTTGCATCGAAAGGTTAAACTTTGAATTTTCGACTTTTTTTTCACCCCCAAATAACTATGTTTTATGCTTTTGTCTCTTATTTCTGGTGGCAATGTGATACACTATCTAGATCTGATTATATGAGAATTAAATTAACTTTCACCATGGTCGTTATGAATCTTTAATTTGAACACATCTACCACCAAACAATGTCAACAGTGGTGTTGCTATGTTAAAACATTCTGGGCATGTGCCCTGGATCTTTGGCAAAGTCCCCGGAATTTTTTAATATAACTTACCCGATCACGTTGCCCCAAATATCCTTTCCCAGTAGTTCTTTGAGGCTGCGCGATGACGTCACCATGCACTCCGGCGCGATGACTATTGGGAACTGCCACCCATGCGCTGCCTCTGTATGTCTAGAAAAAATTCTGGCCTCCAGCTGCAAATGGGGTAAGTAATAGCCTACCCAGTCCCCAGTATATTATGAAATTGATAGTTTGCTTCCATTATGTGATCGTAGCCATGGGCATTTCATTATATAATGGTAGCCATGGGCATTTCATTACATGCTTGTAGTCATGGGAATTTTAACACATAATGGTACTGACAAAATGCCCATGGCTACCAGTTTTGATAGAATTCCCATGGCTACCAGTATGTAATAAAATGCACATGGCTTACAGTATGTAATAAAATGCTCATGGCTACCAGTATGTAATGAAATTCCCATGACTACCAGTATATAGTGTATATAATGAAATTACCAGTGTGCTACCAATATCTAATGAAAATGCCAGTGTGCTACCAGTATATACGGTAATGAAATTGCCAGTGTGCGACCAGAATGTAGTGACAATGCCAGTTTGCTACCAGTGTGCTACCAGTATGTAATGGAAATACTAGTTTGCTACCAGTATATATTGAAATTGTCAGTTAGCAACCAGTATATACTGAAATTGCCAGTTTACTGACAGTATACACTGAAATTGCCATTTTACTGCCAGTATATACTGAAATTGCCAGTTTACTGCCAATATAATGAAATACTGTGTATTTTGTATATCTCTGTCTACAACTTAATGGCTGTGTATGTATCTCTTAGTTTGTCTCTCTATCACTATTAAGTACCTAGTGGGTGTGGCTCAATTGGGGCAGGGGGCATGGCCTAAAATATTTTCTGCGTGTAGCACATAGAGTGCCCACTGGTGCCCCTGATCTTCTCAGACCCTAGAGACGCCCTTGAATGTCAAACAATAGAGCTGAATATTTTATCTAATACCGGGTTCAGATCCGCGATCCGGCCATCTCTAATAAGTAGCACAAAAATGAACATTTGCCATTTTACATCAGGTGTCTGTGTCAATAATACAAAATGGTGCAGGCCCCACAAAGTACAAGTTAAACCCATGCTATCACAGTGGTTTGGTAGCACATTAATTAGGGGATAACAGGAGTGCCCCTACCATGAAACAAACTGAAATATTTGCTCATGGCACCTCCTTGTGATCACCTAGACAGGAAGCAGTTAAAAAAATACTCCTTTCTACTACATGGGAGTTTAGTACTTAAAAGGAGAAGAGAAAGTAACTAGTAAAAGAAAGAATATTATACAGGGGACTGAATTCCACTCACACTATCTCCCCACTGGCAGTGGGTGGGACTGAACAGACTTCCTCATGATTGGGGATGACAGACACTGGGGGGGGGGGCTGGATTCAGACAATGGTGTATGCATGTGTGTGTCTGTATCGGTGTGTGTGTCTATCTCTAAGTATATCTGTGTATGTCTATATTTATGCATGTTTGTGCCTGTCTGTATGCGTTTATTTACACATGCAAGTGTATCTGTATGCATGTGTGGCATTATGCATAGGTGTGTGTCACTCTGTATGTGTGGGCATCTTATATTTATCAGTCTGTATTGTGGGCATATTTACCAGTTCACCAGCACTCCAGTCCACCAGCCAGAATTCCACATCCACAAGCAACACCCACTTTCCTAATGAAGCCACACACACTTTCCCGAGGAAGATACGCCCACTTTAACATGATGCACTTTGTGCACAGCCAGGGGTGTCCCTAGGGTTTTTGGCACATGAAACAACTTTTTAATGCTGCCTATAGGCGGATGCAGCATGCGCACCATGGAAAAGTGGGCGTGACTTTGTGTGTGGGTGTGGCTTATTTGCTGGGTGTGGCAAAACTTTTGATAATTTTGTATTTGAATATACATATAAAGTTCTCCATTGTTATGACATACAAAAACATGTTAATGCAAGTGGTATGTTACATTAGAAATCCCTACCATACTTTATGTAGAATAAAAGATGTTGGCCAAATCATTTGTAAGCCACCACTTCAAGCTACATTGCTGCTTAAATATCCAAAGTGCCTAGGTATTGCAAACAATACCATTGATAAGGACAGAAGGTGTCAGAACCTTAACTGTAGAGTTTCAGCCACACAGGCTGGTGTCATGGTCATGGTTCTCTTTTAATTCTTTACTTTACAATGACAGACACTCCCAAAATAGGGTAACCCTGTGAGATTGATACATCACCATGGTGCAGAGAATATGATGGGGAATCCTGGGAATTGTAGTTTTCATCTACAGAAATGCAAGTTGCACATTAACTTTAATTAATTCATGTAACAATTAAAATACCCCAAATTATCCAATAAAAAAAGACTTTCCCTATAATTTAAAGGGCAACTATAAAAGAAAAATGTTGATATTTTGAAATCCATTAAGCCCCATCAGCTTAGTAATACAAAGACATATGTGTGTGCATTATTTAGCAGCTTGGACATTATCGGTTAAATTATCAGGGTTATTCAATAAAAGTTCTTATCGTTTAAAACGGTGTTAATTTTGCCCCAACCAATCAGATGTAAGCTTTCAAATGTTAAATAAGATCTGATTGGTTGGGGCAAAATTAGCACCATTTTAAAGGACAACTAATGCCAGAGAACAACACTGAACCAGAAAGCAGAACACCATGATTTAAAACCAGTAATCTGTGTCTTACCTCTCATTTTGATATGGGCACTGGGAAATTTACCTAAATAACATATGGTTTGTGTTTTACTTCACAGCATTCTAGTATCACACATCTGCACATGCTCAGTCCTCGTTAAGGTAGAAACTTGTTACAGTTGGTCACACCCATTATTAATCTCTAGCCAATCCTTTTACAGGACAGATAAAGCAAGAAGCATGTGACTGAGGTAGCAGGTGTGGTCTGACACTGCACATACACACAGATATGTCATCCAGTTCTTAAAAGGCTTACATTTACTTTAATACAATTTACTATAGTGGTATTTCATAGCTTATTGATGTTTTTAGGGGGGTTATTTTCAGATTCTGGAATATAAACAATTAGGTTTAGTTTTCCTTTAAACGATAAGAACTTTTGTTGAATCTCCCTGTATATCTTTATATACAATTCATACCAATAAACTCATATACAATTCTGGCTGTCAGCGCTTGTGGTCTTCTGGCTGGTGTGACTCCACACTTAACCAAACCCCCACAAGCAGGGCCACTCCTACCATAAAGTGGCATAAATATATGCTCATAACCCATACCCCAGTGTATGTAGGTGAACCCCAGCCCCCAAGTAGGTAGATATGTAGCCAGCCCCCAAGTAGGTAGGTCCCAGTACCCAAGTATGTAGGTAGGCCCTAGCCACCTAGTAGGTAGGTAGGTGGGCCTCAGCCCCATGTAGGTAGGCAGGCTCCGGCCCCCAAATAGGTAGGTAAGCCCCAGCACACATGTAGATAGATATGTAGCCAGCCTCCAAGAAGGTAGGTCCCAGCCACCAAGTAGGTAAGTAGGTATATAGGCCTCAGCCCCATGTAGGTAGGCAGACCCCAGCCACCAAGTAGGTAGTTGAACCCCAGCACACAAGTAGTTAGGTAGGCCCCAGCACACATCGTAGGTAGGTAGCTAGGTATGTAGGTAGCTACTGCCTACCTACTTCGGGCTAAGGTCTAACTTCTTACTTGGTGGCTGGGACCTACCTACTTGGGGACTGACTACATACCTACCTATATGTGTGCTGGGGCTTACCAACCTACTTGTGTGCTGGGGTTCACCTACCTACTTGGGGCTGAGGCCTGCATTCCTACTTAGTGGCTGGGGCTAGTGTGGGACCCATTTGTGGGCAGGGCCCTCAACAACTGAAGCTCCTTCCTGGTTCTTGAAGCTGCCAAGCACATCACCTGCCAGCGCAGGGGAAAAAAACTCTGACAAGCTACCACCTTTCTTAATTAATCTGGGGTGCGGGCTGTGATCATATTTTTATGCCACTTTATGGTATCAGTGGCCCTGCTTGTGGTGGTTTGGTTAAGTGTGGCTCTTTCTTGTGTGCAGGGTCCTTTTGTGTGCAGGGCCTTCTTTCGTAAACTTATCTAGGTAGGTGGGAGTTTCTTAATCTGTGGACAGAAATACTAGTTTCTCCTTCTAATCTGCAGTTAGCACATGCTCAGTGCAGGAGAAAGCAGGAAAAAAAGGCTGAGATCGGGTTACAGTGACTTAAAGAGGAGTGGGAGGGGCCACAGGAGGTTTCAAGGGGACTGCAAAGGTAGGGGCCATAGGGGTCCACGAGGAGGGGGAGGCACAGGACACAAAGAGGGACTGTCACATGGTTTGTAAGAAGGAAGTGCAGGGGACCTGGTGATGCTGCTACCATATCACACATAAAAATGTAAATATCTTCAAAACTATGTAAAAAAAATTATGAAAGTAAATTGCAAAAATTCAGGAAAGCAATTCCTGTCAATTTAATAATTTAACTAATTTTTGGACCACAGTTTTTAAAATGTATATATTTTTATTTTGCATTTCTTATACATTCCTAGATTTGTGATTTATTGATCTGTAGTTTAATATATTTAATGGATTTATATTTTAAAAATTGTGTTTCACAAACATATCATTCTGTTTTGAAATGCAGTAATTATCATATTGATTGGTACTTTCAGTAAATGTTGTAGAAAACATAACTTATAGCTGCATTAAACCATAATACTGTCTTACTTTTGTAAATGTTAATTCATAAAAGAAATACTGTAGGAGAAAATTCGACTATAATAATCTGTGCTGGTGTTTAACGGCTAAAGGTTAATCATTAGCCTTTATTCTGGTACAGTTCCCATTATGATTTTATATGCCTGTAAAGGAAATTAGCTTATACTGGCAAATTTAAAGAAAGAATAATAATTAAGCCACATGAAAGAACCAATCAAACAATAATATACAAGCATTACTGTAAAATTAACTAAAACCAGTAGATTCCATTAAAAATAATTAAGAATCACATTTCTCTTACAGTTTAATACATGTTACTCACAACCAGTTACACTCTCACAAACATGAAAATGTCAAATTAGTAAAAGGGAAGTATAGTCACTGGGCAACATTGCTCCAGTAGACAGAGTACATTCACAAATATCCAACAAGTTGTGTTTCACCTATCCCTTACCTCCCATATTTCATCTCTTTATGTTACTGGGAGTCTACAGCTGACAGCCAATCATTTAACAACACAGACATCCTGCATCTCTCAGACACAGAACAGGGATTTTACAGTGTATCACGCCATTGCAAAGATCCCCCCATATCTACACACTAATTTGCATTTCATACAAAAAAATAATAGCCAGTGTGAATAGGAGAAAGAATATTAAAATGCATAAGTAAGTCTAGGGATTTTATCATGTTAACTCATACATTCTGTCTTTCTAAAATTAGAACATTAATTCACTAAACCACCAAAGCGAACACATAGACAATAGGTACATTGTAAATGTAATATTTTGCTAGGAAAAGAACAAAAGCAAAAAATTACCTAAGTTTTTGGTATTATTCATGGTAGGCTTTCTTTCTTTGTACCATTAATGCTGGCTAAAAAATAAACTACAGTAGCCTTATCTGGGATTTCCATACTTGTGTAGAAATTTCTGTATAGAAAAGGCTCTGTGACATTGAATACTGAGGTCAGGGTACATGGCTCACAAAGATGTTTAAAGACTGCATGGACTGTGGGATTTACTGTACTCTCGGGAGCCTTGCTCACCAATAAATAATTTCAGAGGACACACAGTAAATGTTACTTTACAGAAAAGAGAACAGTTAAACTGTGGAACTTCTTGCTGGGATGTCTCCCAGCAAGAAAACGTCATATTTTGTTTTTGTTTTTTGTTTTTTTTGCCTTCCCCTGGGTTCAAGCTGGGTTTGGGATTATTGTCTTGCTGAAAGGTCCCCCTTAATTTCCTCTTCAATATTCTGGGAGATGTCAAATTAAGAATGCCTAGTGACATTTCATTGATCATCCTTCCTGAATTCGGCCAGTACTACATGCTAAAATAACCGCCCCAAATAATGATATTCCTAACTTTAAAATGTACTTTTATGGAGTTTTTGAGAAGATGGGCAGTGCCATTTCTCCTCCAAACATGGTGTGTGACATCCAAAGAGTTTAATTTGTGTTTAATCTGACCAAACTATATTCTCCCAATATTTCATTGGCTTGTCTTAATGAAAAATAGTGTAGCATACTGTAGTATTTGAGGTTGAATAATAACATACATCCAACTAGTCCAACATACTCAGAAATACATTTCCTGTCTAACAATTGATCAGTTGAACAGTTGAACTATCTAGACCCACCTGCAACAATTTCAGATCATCTGTAGCACTATTAATGGTCAAAAAGTTTTGTGTTGTATGCAAACACAGAGACTTTGCTGACAATACTAACTGTCACATTATTAATAAACAGATTGAATAGAAGTGGCCCCCAACACAAAACCTGTTGGCAAACCACTTAAAAATTCAATCCACATTAACAACTACTCATCATCAACCAAATTTCTATCCATGTACAAATGTTCCATCCAAGTACAACAGACCTTAGCTTATACAAAAGTCACCTATGGGGGACTGTATGAAAAGTCTTAGCAAACTTTAAGTATACAACATTTACTGCTATGCCAGAGTCCAAATTTCTACTCACTTCCTCATAAAAGCCAAGCAAATCAAACTTTTTAGTAACTTCCTGAAGTTAAACTTACAGTCTTGTAATTACCCATCTGTGATTGAAGACCTTTTTGAATATTGGAACTACATCAGCTTTTCTACAATTCAGAAGCCCATTTCTGGACATGTGGGATTCTGAGAAATAAGAAACAAAAGCCTGGATAAAATTTAGTTCCCTAAGGAACCAAGGACGTATTTTATCCAGTCCAGGAGTTTTATTGATATTACCCTTATTTAGTTGTTTCTTAATCGTATCCTCAATTAGGTAAATGGCAATTGCATCCTGAATACAATTTTTGCTACTATACTCTATTCTAACTGTACTTGGATGTTTCATAGTGAATACAGAAGGAAAAAAAACTTGTTTAAGACATTTGTTTGCTTAAGCACCATCCTCTATAACCATCTTATACCCATTATTTAATTATTCAGTCCTCATCTTTTTACTATTAATATACTTTAAAAAAAATGTTAGGGTTATTTTTGCTTTGTTCAGCTATCCCAATTACTTTTTTTTTAAAATCGTTTTAAAAACTGTCCACTTCTGTTCAGTATCTTTAACTGAGAATATATCATCCCTGTTTACATGCTGAAGAAACTATTTTTATCCAGGGAAATTTTGCTTTCCTAAAACTTAAAGGCTATGTCCACCCCTAAATAGACTTTTAATATTATGCTCCCCATGTCCCCCAGCCCCAACCGCATGGTTTGTTTTTTAAAAAGCTCCCCAAAATCTTACTTACCTCCCCTCGATCCTCCGCCGCACTGCCGGCCCTCTGCTTGCGAGAATGCAAGCAGAGGGGCGGAACCGGCAGTCGCGTCTGTGATTGGCTGAGCGGCAGCCAATCACGGACGCGGCTGCCGGTCATTCAGGCGAGCGGAGGAAAGCGGAGAGGTAAGTAAGAGTTTGGGGAGCTTTTTTAAAAAAAAAAAAACATGCGGTTGGGGCTGGGGGACAGGGGGAGCACAATATTAAGGGGGATTTGAGCTAGGGGGAGGGATAGTAGAACGGGGGGGAGAGGGAGGGAGAGGGAGGGAGAGGGAGGGGGGAGAAGGGCTGCAGTACGCATGGCAAAAATCTACCTGAGGCCAGCTAGCAGGCAGTGTCCTATATGGACCTGCTAGCCTCCTGGTGGGCAGTTTTTGGAACTTTGGGGGGGACTACAGGGAACCAGATGGAGTTGGGATGTGAGGTAAGGATTAAACTACACTACATGGTGGGGCCAGTAGTTGGGGGGATTATAGTTTTGGGGGTGGATGCCCTTTCAGTCCTGTGTTAACCCAGTGCACTTTTCCTTTTGATAACATACATTAAATGACAATATTTCATGGTCACTATTCTCTAAGCTTTCAGTTACCTTCATATCTATAAGCTCTGTGTCAATAGATAATATCAGATCAAAAAGAGCACCTGTTCTAGTAGGGAATTCAACCACCTGTAAGAGAAAATGGTCATGTAGCAAATGTATGCCTCATCACCCTTTCCCATGTTGGCAGTTCCACTACTCCAATCATTGTCAGGAAAATTAATGTCCCCCTTAATCTGAACGTGCCCCATTCCTAAAGCCCATGCTATCTGCATAAAAACCTGACTAATTTCATCATTGTTAGCATTAGGTGGCAATCACCAACAATAACTTTACCCCATTTCCACCCATTTTGCCCCTGCTTTAACATCAATATCTACAGTTATCTCTTCTTTTAAATTCATCTTCATCCATTGTTTAACATAAATACATAACCCTTCCCTTTCCTATTTTCTCTATCATGTCTAAACAAGGAGTATTCTTCTAAATTTACAGCCCTGTAATGAGAATTATTTAACCATGTTTCTGCTATACCCATTAAATCATACATTTCAGTCAAAGCCATTATCTCCAATTCTCCCATATTTTAGCAAAGATTCTTGCATTTGTATGCATACATTTTAGAAAATGATCCTTTGATTTATTTATAAACTTTAACATAACTTTCCTATCCATACATGCTTTCCTATCCTCTATGCTAGCCCCTCCCCGCTTTCCTCCCACCACTGGACCATCTACACCCTGTTTATCCTCTGTTCTATATTTCCCAGTGAGATTGACAGTAACCTTTCCCCAAAACCTACAGGGAGATTCAATAAAAGTTCTTATCGTTTAAAATGGTGCTAATTTTGCACCAACCAATCAGAACTTATGTAACATTTGAAAGCTAACATCTGATTGGTTGGGGCAAAATTAGCACCATTTTAAATGATAAGAACTTTTATTGAATAACCCTGCTAGTTTAAAGTCTCTTCCAACCCTCTAGCCATTTTCTCCCTCAAAACAGCTGCATCACCATTAGTGAGGTGCAGCCCATCCCTACTAAAGAACCTGTAGCCGACTAAAAAGTCATCACAGTTATCTAAAAACCCAAACCCCTCCTCCTTGCACCAACCTATTAGCCACACATTAATACTCCAAAGCTCCTGTTGTCTCAATAGCATAGCAGGTGGCTGCGGTACTATTTCCAAAAATACCACCCAGGAGGTCCTTGCTTTCAACTTGGCCCCTACCCTGGAAAGTCATTTTTAAGTACCTTCCCTCCTCATTACCCAAGATGGTAGTTCTGTTGGTATGGAGTAGGTGGAAAGAAGTAGCCCTACACATCTGCCCCCCACTTCCCCATGTCACCTTTACAAAACAACCTCCTCTCAACCTTCCCTGCCCCATATCCACCTCCCTTTAGACTAGCCCCAGCCAGTGCCTGCTGTCCCCCAGGTTTGCTGAGCCCCTGCTGAGCTGAGTCCTTAGGTTCTCCATCTCAGATTTCAAATGGGCAATCCAGTAGAAAACCGAGGGATCATGCTCATGAATCCTGTCGTAGAGAACTAGTGTGTTGGGTGCAGCAGTGAGCTGGCAAGCATGTCACAAAGAAGGGAAAAAAACTGCCCACACCAGACTTGGTGCAACTGGTGTTTATTTATCCATGCAGAAGCACCTTATCAGACACATACAAAGATCAAAAACCTAAGGGCGAACCCTTAAGAGACTGCACCTAGTGGTAACTAGTAAACAAACAATCAGAAAAGCACATGATGATTGATACAACGTAAATAAATATCGACACAGCTAACCATAGATATTGTATGTCAATAGTATAAATCCAATACTCCATCCATGGAGACTTGCAACACACCTACACCTGCATGTGCAAAAGGAAAGGCTCTTAGCCATTTTATTAGAAACACGCATAACGTTTGGGGGTATTCTACACCCTTCATCAGATGAAAGTGTGTAGAAATACCCAGACTTTATGCGGTTTCCAATAAAATAGGCTAAGAGCCTTTTTGCACCATGCAGGTGTAGGTGTGTTGCGTCTCATTGTGGAGTTTTGTTTGCAGACTGAGGACGTGGCCAGACGTCTGGGGACCAGCACCCACCCTATGCGAATTAGCACCAGAGAGTGCGTGGGTGTACAGGATTTGTTTGAATTGTATAATTCACACAAGAGCATGAAGCCTCAGGTGAATCTCTTCTGGTAGATTTGTGCCCAGGGCAGAGATATAAATATTACTTGGCTGCCTATTTTAAAGTCATTTGGATTCAATGGAGGTGCAACACCCACCCAGTGTTAAAACCTTGAGCTGACCACTTGAGGCTTCAATATATTTGAAGAATAACCATTCATTATACCTGAGTAAAATTGCTTTAGACCAGTTTTAATTCAATAAACTGTAAATCATGCTGCCATAAAAATGTCCCTGATACAGGAAGAACTGATGAGGCATAGAAACAGAAGCCTTTGCTCTGATATAAGGGCTGTTATTTTTAGCATCTGACTTCCATAATCTATATTATATATATATATGACAGAGGTTTTATAAGGCATTCTTACGGCCCCATGATTTAATTGAAAGGTTTGCAGACTATTCATATTTAATTTAAAAACCACCAATAACTATTAAATAAATATAAGTACTCTGCTGTATTAAATACTTAAAAATAATCTACTTGTATAATTACATTTCATTGTAGAGCAAGATGATTTGCTGGTCACAGCACTTTTGAATTAAATGAACATCAATCATGGACTCCTCTGCTGATTTCATAGCCTCCTGTCACACTACTACCTCTCTAACACTACAAGTTGGCAAATATCATTTCTTCTTGAGATGCACTATTCACATATTTTATTTGCACATGCATGCATGTTTTAGTATGTACAAAACCTCTTAAATGTATCAAAATATTAAAGGGCATGTCCACCCTTTATAAAAAAAATTTCTATAATATAGTTCATGTTCCCCCAGCCACCCCAGCCCCAACCCACACGGCCCTCTGCTTGCACGAACTGCAAGCAGGGGCGGGACCGGCAGCCCGCGTCTGTGATTGGCTGAGAGCAGCCAATCATGGACGCGGCTGCCAGCTGCTCACCATGGCGAAGGAGAAGTAAGATAAGTATGACGGGGGACTTTCTGATGATATAATTATGTGGTTGGGGCTGGGGGAACATGACTATATTATATAAAATTGGATTTACGCTAGGGGGGAGGAGACCAAAGCGTTGGAGAGGGGGGGGGGCTCTCCTGCGCATGCCTCAAACCTTGTCAAGGTTGAGGCAGACCGTAGGACGGACAGATCCTAGCAGAGAACCATTTGGAGCAGAAATGTAAGGTAATGATTTTATTAAACTACAGAGTGGGGCAGTTGTGGTTAAATTTCAGTTTTGGGGTGGACATGCCCTTTAATATATCTTTGAAATGATAATTGAACTAAACAGCTTAATTAGTTCACTTTTAAATTTTCTGTCACATAATCATTTAAAACTTGAAAACTTTAAATTAAAGCTTTCCTCCTAATACTGCAAAGTTTTGTGCGTTATCTCAAAA
Source organism: Hymenochirus boettgeri (assembly GCA_019447015.1). Lineage (NCBI taxonomy): Eukaryota > Metazoa > Chordata > Amphibia > Anura > Pipidae > Hymenochirus > Hymenochirus boettgeri. The sequence continues at coordinate 111,214,991 of CM033473.1, forward strand.
CCCACTTCGACTTCCTTTAGACATTTCAGGGAGATGTAATTCTACCCTTTGCGCTCCTCTTACTCAGGGTTCTTGTGATGCCATCCTAACATAGCGTGAGATAATGCTTCTTGTAAACGAGGCAGTTAAGGCATGAAGGGTAAAGCGGCTTTTAAATAATGGTCATTTTGACACTACTACTTTTTGTGTGTGTGTGTGCTTGTATGTATATATGTGTGTGTCCTCACTTAATACAAGTATTCCCCATAAGGATGGGATTAGAGACTGTAAAAATATGTTAATACAGAGTGAGAGATACAATGAGGGTCAATGAGATTTTTTTTCTGAATGTTTAAATAATATATTTGACATGGAGCTACTTCAGGTTTGATGACAAATACTGTATACAATTGAGGGGGACTTCCATGGGATCCAATGTCGCCCTGTTTTATGCCTTTATGGCAGGCTGAATGAGACTTCATCTATAGATTACCATTTCATCACCAGGCACTGTATGTCCTGCTGGAGATACATAGACAATGTCTTCCTCTTATGCGAGGGTGACGTGTGGATTTCTGCAGTCCTTCTATAATGAATTGGAAGCAATACATCCAACTGGATTCACACTACATTGGGACAGTGAGTCAATTTGTTTTTTGGATGTCCTAGTAAAAATGCATCAGGTCAAATGCCTACAGATTTATATTAAGCCACAACCAGAATCAATTGTTACTGCATGGAAGTTTTCATCCTATTCATGTTAAGCACTCGATCCACTCAGTTTTCAGATTTAAGAGAATAGTGAGTGAGCCAGAGAAACAGGAGACCCAGATTAGACAGATGTACATGAAATTTACATGAAGAAACTATCCTAATGTAGTCCTGGACAAGGCTACAAGAGCGTGAGCAAGTTAAATCCAAATAAGTCCAAAATGAGTAAAAGTATCTCTCAAGTAATGGGCAGTGGGCAGCCACAAACTGAAAAATGTGGTATATAAAAATTGCATCTAATGAGGCAATCATACCTTGAATGTGAGGTTTCATGCAGCCCCCTTTTATATCATACAGGAAGGATCGTACCATTGGAAGCTCTTTAATTAAATTCCCTTTTAGGCAAAAACAAAAAAGAAACAGAAAAAGTTTATGGGCAAATCGAAGACGGGTATGTTTCTTTGTCTTCAATGCGTCCAATGCAAATATGTTAATAAAGCCCCTAGCTTTATCCACCCTAAAACAAGGAAAAAATATCCCATTAAAGTACTTAACGTGTTACAAACACCAAATATGCGGTATACATACTATGGTGTCCATGTGGATTATTACATGTAGGGGAAACGATACAGCCCGAAAAATCTTGTTTTTCCCGCATAGGTCAACATGTCAGGGCATGTCATAGAGATGGAGATCTGAGGTTCATGGTTGATGAAAGGTGATGATCGTGAGGCACTGTTGAAAAAAAAAGACATGCAGATCAATAGAATAAATAAATTGTATCCACATGGCCTCAAATAAAATTACAATTTATATCTGTTTTATGAAGGTATATGGGATGTAGCATGAGTCATCTTGCGTTGGAAGATATTGGAGAGATAACTCAGATAGCTATTTTATTTCTATTATGTATCTAGGTTCTCCCATGAAAGATAGAGCATGTAATTTCAGAAGTATGACGTCATGTCTTTCAAGTGATATAAAACAGATACGATAAATTGTAAGTAAAAACTTTTGTATTTGTCCAACATGATGAAGAAGGAAGGTTTTTACCCAGAAAGTTGCAGTTATTGTGGACTGATGAATGTAATTAAATGAAAAACAGCAAATCCTGTGTGTCCTTTGAACTGTAAACAAGGCTATACCTATGAGCCATTTATGACAGATTTTCAGCATCACCATAGTGACATTAACTACACACTGGCAAAATCTGATTCTAATTCTCAGAAAAATGAGTGGCCAGTCATTTCAGGACAGCTAACACCAGGTGTCCGATCTGCGTGGATGTTTATCACCATGTCCCACCACTGCATTGGGGTGGTGACGGTCGTATACCCTCCTTTGCAGAGAGCATACGGGATTTTACATTGGAAACGGTCCAACCTAGGGGACGGAATGTGAACCTGCGATTATCTTGCTTTTCACCACAAAAAGGTGAACGTTTTACGATGTATTTTGACAAACACAAAAACATCAAGAGGTGCAATTGATTATTGGAGAAGAATGTATTGAGTTTTATTAAGGCTGAAAAATGTATGACAACTGGTATCCAATCTTGGAAATGCAATTATTTTGAACAGTACAAGAGAAATTGTCAATTCTATTTTAAACTAAAAACTAAACCCTCAAATAACAGCATTTCAGCATACTAATAAAGACAGATATTGAAATATATATCTTGTTTAACTTGTAGTCAGATATTTAATAAGAAACGCCTGATATAAGATTGATGGAGAATAATGTGATGGCAGGCTCAGCTAAATTATTCACTGTGTTTCTCTTTAGTTTAAATTAATCACTTTCTTATAAAATGACTAATACATTAACAACAATAACTAAAAGAAAGAGAAAATTTGCATAGTTTGCCTTAACTTTTAAAACAATGAGTAGCACACTTTTATCAAATTATGTAGTCCCCCCATTTAATGCAATTCCAACTCTGTCTGTTAGAATTGTAGTGAGGCAAAGCTTTACATTGGGTGCCAAATGCTGTTTCCAAAATGCGTTTTGCACAGGTTTTGGTGACAGCATGCTATCATTACATATCAAAACAAAAGATAGTGTCTGAGCGCCTCTCCAGTAATCCGTTTCAGTCCTGCCATTCAATCCACTGTTACAACCAGAAGGTAACAATCCTGCTCCTGGATACACTGTTGTAATAAACAAACAACTATGTATCATAGCGCTGGGGAAGCCGCCAAACCTACACGTGTTTCGCCATTGCGTTATTCATTGACAAAAACAGGCTTCGCCCTACACCAACTACGGCGAGAGAAGGGTTGAAAGCCCTGGTTTGAAGAGTGTGGTCCGTCCGTGAGAAGGTATCTATGAAAGTCGGACATGGCCTTTCTCACTATAAGTCCCGATAGCATACTAATACTGTTTGTCCTTATTGCTGCTACACTACCAGGAGGAGATTGGTTCTGGAGGAGGCTAGTCTTGTTTTTTAGTCAACCGGGGACGCCCGGTATTTGGGTGTATGTTTTATATGATGGTGTGGGCTATTTTTAGAAATTTGTGGTGTATCCAATAAAGTGTTTTTGTACTGAGACCCGATATATGGTTGTGCCATTTATGGGGGATCTTAGTAAATGGGGTGGTTTTCCCCAGACACTATCTTTTGTATTATTACATTTTGGTTTATCCCCCTGAGCATCACTTGATTGAAGTGTTCCATAAGGGTAAAAGGAGCTGTGCGGCTTTCTATTATAATTTTTATATTATTACATATTCTTCTAAGAGTTTAAAGGGTATGTCCACCCTTAAAAACATTTTTTGATATATGATTCCCCCTGTCCCCCCAGCCCCACTTGCTCTATTTATATTCTTAGAAAGTTCCCCAAACTTTACTTACCTCCCCTCTTTCCTCCGCCGCACTGCCGGCCGAGAAAATGCAAGCAGAGGGGTGGGACTGCCAGTCGCGTCTGTGATTGGCTGAACGGCAGCCAATCACGGACGCAGCTGCCGGGAGTTCATTGCGGCAGGGGGGAAAGAGGGGAGGTAAGTAGAGTTTGGGGCACTTTCTAAGAATAAAAATGGAGCGGTTGGGGCTGGGGGGACAGGGGGGAAATCATATATCTAAAGGGTTTTACCAGGGGAGGGAATCCTGAGAGGGAGGGAGGGAGGAGAGGGGGGGGAGGAGGGGAGAAGGGCTGCAGTACTTATGCCAAACTTCGCCTGGAGCAGTAGGCAGAGTCCTATATGGCCTCTGCTATCCTCCTGGTGGCAGTTTTTGGGCTTTGGGGGGGGGGACTACAGAGAACCATATGGATGGCTGGATGTGAGGTAAGGATTAAAACTACACTACACAATGGGGCAAGTAGTGGGGGGGATTATAGTTTTGGGGTGGACCTGCCCTTTAAAAGGTATCTCCACTGTTAAAATCCCTTTTTTTCTATTCAGTTTTATTGAAGAATGGGAGATAGGACACAACTCCTTTACCTCCCGTTCTTCAATAAAACTGAATAGAAAAAAGAGGGGTTTAACAGTGGAGAATCCCTTTAACACTTTAAAATCAAGTTTTCAGCAGATGCACAACAGACTTAGAATGCTAATATGTAGAGTAGGACTCCACTTAAATATGGGACCTTGACTACAGTGGGCTTACTAGTTTACTATTTTGTCCAAAGTGTGATACTAAAACTCATTATTATTAAAATGATTAATTTGGCTTGAAGAGCCAAATTACTGTTCTTTCTATTTCTTCTTCTTCTTCTTCCGTTTTATTCTTCCGCTTTTTTGGAATGTATCTCCTCCCACAGTTTTTGAGCTAGAGACATGAAATTTGGCACAGACGTACAGGGCATATAGGGGAAGTGTGCTATCTTCTAGCAAAGGAATCCGTGGAAGCGTTACGGCATTATGAACAAATTTTGGGATATTTTTTCCCATAGACTACTGTATATGGTAACAATCCTCAAATGTGGATATTTCAAAACAGTTTGTTTCATGGTCATAAATAAAAACGGTGTTACCCCCCCCCCCCCCCCCACACACACACACACACACAGGTACACCCACCTACTGACCTACCTTTCCATTCCCATGGAAGCCATACTAGGGTAACTATAGTCAAAAAAACTAATTTTTATCAATCATCAATGAAAGATAGTTTATTAGTCTACATGCAAAACACATACCCCCAACCTTACTGACCTACTCTTCCATTCCTGTGGCAGCCATACTTAAATAAAGTTAAAAAAACTTATTTTGATATATCCTCAATAAAAGTTAATTTTATGGTTGTAAAAACAAAAAAAGACATACCCCAACCTTACATAGGTACACACACCTACTGACCTACCCTTCCATTCCAGTGGCAGCCTTACTAAAGTAAAAAAAAAAGCTAATTTAGATTTACCCTCAATAAAAGAGTTTTATGGTTGTAAAACAACAAAAAAGACAATACCCCTCAATCAGACCCATGTACACACACCTACTGATCTCTTATCCATTACTGCGGCAGCCATACTTAAGGGTAACTAAAGTCAAAAAACTAATTTAGATTTATTCTCAATAAAAATAGTTTTATGGTTGTAAACAACACAAAGACATACACCCTCCAACCAGACCCGGTACACACACCTCTGATCTACTTATCCATTCTGGTGGCAGCCAACTTAAAGGGTACTAAAGTAAAAAAACTGATTTAGATTTATCCTCAGTAAAAGATAGTTTTATGTGGTTGTAAACACAAAACATACCCCTCAACCAGACCCAGGTACACACCCCTACTGATCTACTTATCCATTACTGTGGCAGCATACTTAAAGGGTAACTAAAGTTAAAAAAAACGAATTTAGATTTATCCTCAATAAAAGATAGTTTTATGGTTATAAAAACAAAAAAGACATACCCCCTCAACCAGACCCAGGTAAACACACCTACTGATCTACTTATCCATTACTGTGGCAGCCAAACTCAAAGGGTAACTATAGTAAAAAAAACTAATTTTGATCAATAATCAAAAAGGTTGATTTTGTAACCCCCAATTTGACACAGGTACATACACCTACTGATTTACTTATCCATGGCAGCCATACTTAAAAGGTAACTGAAGTAAAAAAAAAACATTTTGATCAATAATAAAAAAACTTTCAGGGTGATTCAATAAAAGTTCTTATCGTTTCAAATGGTGCTAATTTTTCCCCAACCAATCAGATCTTATTTAACATTTGAAAGCTAACATCTGATTGGCTGTGGTAAAATTAGCATCATTTTAAATAAGAACTTTTATTGAATCACCCTGCATGTTTTTTTAACCCCCACATGGCACAGGTACATACACTTACTGACCTACCCCTCCATTACTGTTGCAGCCCTACCTAAAGGGTAACTAAATTAAAAAAAAATTTTTTTGACCAATCATCAAAAAAGTTTGGTTTTTTTTATCCCCAACCTGACACAGGTACATACACCTACTGATCTATTTATCCAGCCATACTTAAATGGTAACTAAAGTCAAAAAACAAATTTTGATCAATAATAAAAAAAAATTGTTTTTTTAACTTCCAACCTGATCCAGGTACACGTGCGTACTCACCTACCCTTCCATTTTCATGGCAGCCATATTTAAAGGCTAACTATAGTCAAAAAACTATTTTGACTAATCATCAACAAAGTTTTTTTTTTTAACCCCCAACCATACCCAGGTACACACTGCTGACCTACACTTCCATTACTGTAGCAGCCATACTTAAAGGGTAACTAAAGTCAAAAATAAATTTTGATCAATAATCTCTTCTCTATGGAAAAATGAAAGTAATTAGTTATTAGCTGGGTACCACTCTACCAGTGCTTAGCTTTTATGAGCTAAAGAGATCCTTGCTCTGTGATTTGTCTTTCAGAAGCTGGAAGCCACTCTTCCCTTCAGTAAAATTAGTATAGTATAGTATTTGAGGTGGAATAAAGACATTTACGTCCATTCAGTCCAACCCATCTAGCAATATTCTCATTACCTGCCTAACTGTTGATCCAGAGGAAGGCAAAAAAAATGCCCTGGATCAACTCTACTTTATATATCAATACCAGTAACTTGCAACATTCCTTGTTTGCAGAAACTCATCCAGGTTTTTTTTTTTTGTCCAATGAACCTGCCATAACAACATCCACTGGAAGACAGTTCCATAGCTTTACCGTTCTCACAGTGAAAAACCCTTTCTGAACTTGAAACCTAAATTTTTTTTCTTCAAGTCTTAAGGGATGTCTGTGTGTCGAGTACAATAAGAAGCTACTCATTTCCCTTCATCTTAATACAATTAAAAACTAGTTTTAAAATACATTTTGTATGTTACATTTCAAAGCATGGTCATGTGCTTAGTTAAATAGGGTACTTATGGCTAATGATGAAACAAACCTGGTATCAATTTTGAACTGCCTGTTTCAAAAATACATGGATCTGACTCTTTTTTTAAAATTTTTGAAACTCGGAACGTATCATCAAGAAACTGAAAATGTAAAAATTAATTTGGGAAAACTTTGTAAATTTAAATTCGACATTACAATGGGGAAAACCCCCAGAAAATTTTGATTCAAATGGGTTTAAACCAAATAACTGCTGTCAGAACAAACCTTGCCAACTTTGTTCATCTCTGCTTAAGGCAGGAGAGCCAAACTCCAAGGCACAAAGCAAAGGCTTTAAGCGCATAATAGGCAATAACAAGGAAAGAAAACCTTGAATTTTATAGCTGGGTTTTAATATTTTGTATGAACTAATTGCTTTCATTTATACATATAAAGAGGCAGGCTTTTAAGCAGCATTACAAGGAGAATATAGCATGTAATTCATTTGACTTGAGTTGTGCACTAGAATCTCTCACTAGGGATTTGAAGGTTAGGAGAAGAATTTTGAACATTACTCTTTGCTTGGTGGGAAGCCATCATTAGGTAGGTAAACCCTGCCCACCCCCAACCACTGCAATATTTCTTAAAAAATCCCCCCGATCCATACTTACAAAGCCTTCTCTCCCGCTGCGTTTCTAATGATGTCAGACACGTCTGTGATTGGCTGCCTCTCAGCCAATCACAGACCCAGCTAAGGTCTGGCCCCTGCTTGCAAGTAAGTGGATCGGAGAGAAGGCTGTGAAAGTAGAAATCGGGGGACTTTTTAAAAGAAATATTGCGGTTGTTGGGGGTGGGTAGGGGTTACCTACCTTACCCTCAAAGTTGGTTTTGGGGGGTGGACATGCCCTTTAAATAAACTGGTAAAAATTGACCCAAAGTCAGTGCAAACATTTTTGAAAAGGCAGGATTGCGCTATTTGGTGCAATTCGCTGCTAAAGCCACGTGTCAATGCTAAACTGACGCAATTTCCAAACAGGAACTCTTGGTAAACCTTTGAGATGTCTAAAACATGTAATTTATAATATGATTTAAGGGGCACCCTCAGTGATTTACTTTCTTAAAGTTTAGGTTAAAATTGTGAGTTAAACACAAAAGTATAGTAACATTTATGTTTCAGTTGTATTACAGGTTTTTTATAACATTAATTTCTGTATTCTGTAACCAGGATTTAACAGCTTTAAATACTTGGATGTAGAATTTTTAAAATTATTTTATCTTGGAGAATACTCAAGGTATAGGTCAGAATTTCTGGTGAAATTTCAGTGCTGCTGAAATTTTGACAGGAGAAACTGTTTTTTTAACTTGGAATTTCATCTTAGGTGGTCCAAATTGCTTGTTTAACTTTTATCCAGTTCCATGAACCCACTGGCAGAACAAACCCCAGCTGGTTTGTGCATCACTATCAAGGTACATTTATCTGTCTATCACTTACAAGCATCCAGAAATTACTCAAATGTTCTGCTTCTTACAAATACAGTATTGTTTTTTGAATGTGAGAACATAATTAGTTCTCACATGTACACAACATTTCGGGGGGTCAAATGCCTCACCTTAGGAAGCTTTCTTGAGTGTGCCTGCCTATAAATATATATATATATATATATTTCTGATTTGCACAATTTAAATGAAATATGTCTATCTAAAATTCAAGGTACAGTATTCTTATTTCTTTCTTCCGCTAAAGATAGTAACTGTGGGACATATTTAAAAAAAAACAAAACAAGGGTATTCTTAAAGCTGCTGCTTAAATAAGAATAACCCTCCCAAAATCAGGATACCGATACTTAAATAGGAATATCCCTTCTTAAATAAAAATCCCACTACCAAAATAAGAACCAAAATAAGGATCACTATTTTAGAATTGTTTTTAGTTATTATTATTAAAGGATCTGCAGTGTTATTTAAAGTGTATCTCCACTGAAAAAATAAAGTTTGGTCAATTAGTTTTATTGAAGAACAGGAGGTAAAGGAGCTGGTACCTTACCTTCTCCCCTGGCTCCTGCAGGTTTTATTGAAGAACAGGAGGTTAGACACAGCTCCTTTACCGCCCGTTCTTCAGTAAAACTAAATGGCCAAACTTTATTTTTTCAGTCGAGATACACTTTAGATAACACTGCAGATGCTTTAATAATAACTAAAAAACAATTCTAAAATAGTAATCCTTAAAGGGTAACTGATCTCCATACAAGTGCCCTCTATTGAGCTCTCTCATACCTTTTAAACAAGGATGATGTCTCTAGCTTCCCTGGATCTTAACTTTTAAAGCTCCTCCTTTCCTCTACCTTACCTTAGGGACAGACAAAATATTTTTTCAGGCTTAAAAAATGAATAACAACTTTGGGAGTGGGGCTTATGATGTAGCTAAAGATGCTCTGTCCCAGAAGTAGGCATGCTCAAACCTGAGACTTGCGGGCAGAGCATTGGTGCTGGTAATGTCACAGCTTACAGAGCTAGCTGGAAAAAACACCCTTTATACTGCTGCAGCTAAAACTATGATATTGGAGTCATTTTAAAGGTAGGAGTGTTCTCTTTTAAATAAAGGTCACCTGTATGGAGACCACAGTTCCCCTATAAATAAGAATACTGTTCCTTAAATAGAGATACAAAACAGTATTGTACAGCAAAAGTTAATTAAGGGTACCCCGGATTTATAAATATGTACCTGTATATCATACACAAGTTGTAAACAGTGTTAATATTATAAAGCAACTGACAATAAACAGTTTAGGTTCCACACACTGGTAATTTTGAATAAATCAGCAAAATGGGTTTAGATTGATGTTCATGTCTTGTTTATTCGTACAGTACACACAGAAAGTTGGACTTTTTGGTAAAGGCTGTAAACATCTTCCAGAATGTATCTTAAGCTGGTCCAACATTAAACATTTATAAACTACCGTATTTCAACATTTTAGCTTATCTACTAATCTAAGAAGATGTTATTTACTTCATCTTAGAAATTTTTATTATAAATAATACTATTTTCTAAGATTCTAAGAATAATAAATATTTTTATTCTGATAGTGAAGTTCAATCCTGTAAGAGCAAGCTTACATAGAAAGAACCACCACAAAGAACCAGTGTGGTTCGAAACGTTGCACTATCTTTGCTGTCTGTAAGAAAACAGCCATGTGTTATGGCAGAAAATGTTTTTAAAGAACTGTAAATAAAATACTATGTTTTAAGGAAGTGCTGCTCTGGTCTATTTGGAGTTTCTGGATGTCCTTATCAAAAAACATGAAGGACATCTAGTTACCACTTTATTTAGGAAACCAACAGCTTCCAATGCACTGTTGAATTTCCAGAGTTCTCACCCAGAGACACTTAATAAATCAATTCCCAGAGGACAATATTTTTTGACTGAGGAGAAACTGCACCTTAAACAAAGACTATGATGAGGCAGCTGTAGATCTCAATAAAAGATTTACTGAAAGGGCTACCCAAGATCCCTTTTGGGTAGGGAATTTATGGCAGAAAGACAACTAAATCAGCAATCAATTTGATTTACTTGTCCCTAGGGAAAATAAATATGAGGGCCAGGCCAGATTTATCACCACATTTGGAGCAGAATGACATCTCTTAAAAAGTGTTTGTGTTGAAGAATGACGCTGTCATTGGTAAATTTCTTACAGTAAGACCTGTGATTACAGCAAGAAGATGTAAGAACCTTGCTGAGACATTTACCAAGAGCCACAATGTGAGATGTGCCATGGATCGACCATTGGGTCATAAATTGGAAGGGACTTCTCCATGTGGAAATTGCACATTCTGTGAACTTATGTATCATGTGTCAGAGGTATGTTCCTCCAAGAATGATTACAAATTTTACCCTAGGCACTATTTTAATTGTGAAACAAGTCATATGGTGTACACACTCCAATGTCCCTGTAATCTCTTATATGTCGGTAAAACTACCCAGAAAAAGTAGGGAAACATTTATCTGACATTAAGTTGGCCCAGAGACAGATTGCAGACCTCAAGACTACTATGACAATTGCCAGACATTTTCTTGAGAAACATGGAGGATCATATATATACAGTAAAATGCTTTGGCCTGGAGAAAATTAACATCTCAATAAGAGGGGGTGACTATGACATCATGTTACTTAGGATGGAAAGTTGTCTGATTTATAAACTTAAGACTTCAAATGGCCTCAATGAAGTAGATTTTACACCGTTTATCTAGCCTTTTCTCATTCCTCCCTCTGCTTGTTTCTCCCCTTTGGACGTAGGTCTTTGCATTTGTTTCTAGAGTGGTATGCGGTACACAAGCAAGTGGCTCACCATTTGCTTGTGAGGATGCCAAGACGGAACACTTTGCCATAGAATTATGAATGTTCTAAATAGTCACATTCCTGCTGTAGTACTGGATGTGGTAACGCGTTTTATGATGGATTATTACAAGCTGCCGATCTGCTAATGTCAACATATAAAGTCATCTGTACCATATCACGTAAATTTTGGTTACAATGAGGCTATTTTTTATCAGTGTGATAGATCCCGACTTTCTCGTGTATATGGAAATTAAGGATATAAAAGTTATGGAGATCCATATGTATACATTTAGATTGTCACCAGTCGGACATTTGGAAATATTTACCCCAGTCAGCCCTCACTGTCCTGACTCCTCCTCTAATTTGATATATTTATTGGACTATACCCCTACTACATGAGTATTCGAATGGTTTAGCCACATGTGCTGTATTTATAGACTGATATTTTGGAGTTTATTTATTCTGCAACTTATACTTACCTACTCCACTGACAGATGTTTTTCACCATACAGATGGAGTACATATAAGGGTGGAGTCCCTTCGTCAAGTTCAATCAGGACAATAATAGGTGGATTGATACCTTTAAATCTCGCAATATCAATAGGATCTATTTGATTACAACTTTGTACATATAGTGTGTTGCTTTATATGTATATTTCCTCTAAAGGTTCTGCTATATTAATTTGTGCAATATCCTGTGTTTGAATATCGGATTGTTTATATTTATATATGTGACTCACAGTGGGGGCGTGTTGTTTACAATTTAGGGCCCGCCTACAGCTTGTGATATTCTCATCCCTAGATGGGTGAGTGTTGGGATACACTGTCCCGTCATGATGCAGACGACTCGCTCCTCGTCGCCCACGCATGACGTCATCACCCTGCGACTAATATAGTGTTTAAATAGCCTCTGCTGTGAGTCATAATTACGCACAATTGTGAAATGCGTCCCACATCCTCACCCGCGATTCCTCTATGTGGTTTCTCTTGGTTGTTGGTCCCCCTAAATGCCATACTCTTTAAAAACCCAATTTGACTGGTGACAGTCGACTACTTGACAGATGAGTATATGGGTTTAGAGTTATACATAGGCTTAGGGGATTTACCACTCAGACTTCTAGGTTTATTATACCATTGAAGACACATATTATGTATGTTTTTAAATGTTTTTAATTGCTCACTATTGCACATTGTTTTCCCAATGTTTCACAATAAAGGGATTCCTTTCATATTTATCTCATATATGATGGTTGAGTGCCTGGTTCTTTCTCTTTAAGCTTGCTCTTATATACTATGGTTGCCAAGAGCACCTCCAGTCCAATTGGATTTAGACAACTCTGTGCACTGTATTGATCTGTTGTATAAGTTTAATCCTGTGTCTGCTCTATGGGGAATATTTATAAAGAAACAAGACAAACTTTATTTCTTTACTGTTGCAATTGCAGTGCATATTGTGAATTAGTGGATGAATTGTCACCGAATTAATAAAGTAGCAGAATTTTGCATAAAATACAGAATACATTTTTTGCTAAAAAAAAAAAAGTTTAAAACTGCATTCATTTTAGTGTAAGGTAAAAAAGTTATGATAATAGTTTGTACACTTCCCAGCTGAAAATGTATTAAACTCATGGAAAAAAAAAAAACACCCCTGGACACTTTCCTACATTTAAATTAATAAAGGTACAGCTGGTGCTAATTTTTCATTCAAAGTACACCATTTGTTCAATAAAAAAAACTATTTCCAGGCCATAAAATTCGGCCCCAAAATGCATTTACCCTATATTATATGCAGCAGATGATTTTTGCATAAATTACACCCCAAAAAAGTGAGGTTCACAGCTTTAATACATACCATTGTGAAAATTTGTCATACCTTACATTTGGAAGTGCAGCCTAAACCAAAGAACCAAGTGGGTCATTCACATACCTTGCTTAGGTCCAAATTCAGCATTCCATACCTTCAGCAAAGGCTTTGCAGCAGATATTAAATAGTGTTTCAACAATAAGCAATAAGACTAGGTCCCTAGCAGGAGTTACACATTACGGCAACTTAAACTATTGAATAAACACTAATTCAACAAGCAATTCAAAGCAAGTAATGTCTCCGCTAAACTGGGACATTTTTGCACAAAACTGGATATTTGCATTTCTGCCAATTTACGTGAAAACAAATTTTGTTAAAAGGCCAGAAAAAGGGTGGTGTCAAATTGAAACCAATGCATTCATATTTCTGCACATTACAAATCACCTTTTAAAAAATGTCACTACAAAAAGTTCTTCTGCAATATCTATTTGCCATTTTATAAATATGACCCTGCAGTTTATTTGCCCCTATTGACACTGCTATAAAACTATATATATAAAACTATATATATATTCTAAAATACTATAGTGACATTTTATGCACAAGATACGTTTTTAAATCTTTTGCATGCTTAAGCACGAATATCCCAACAACTTGTAATTTTACATGTTTTCTAAGATTGCAAATATTGTTTGGGCTCTATTCTTCATATTCATGCTTCATGCTGGGGTTTTAGTCCTCAATCTCTGGGGTGTTCTACTTCTAATCCTATAGAAAGTAAATCCAGCTATATTATAGTGAGAGACCAATAAACTCAAAGTCTCAACTGTAACCACAGTGTTTATTCAACATTGCAACACCGGATTTCCTCTTTAATAAAGTTGCTTGTTAGGCTTTAATTTAAAAGCTCTGTGGAAGCAAATCTTAAATTCATATTTAGCTCTCTAGTTCAGTGCAGACTAACCAACTTCTCAAAGGCAAAGGCATACTAAACCTCGTAATATCCTTGCCAATATCACTCAACACTGGCCTCAAGATCCAGAAATCCATCTTCAACAGAAATTGTGTTATCAAACATTAAATCAAATATATACTTGTTATTTATACAAATTAATTAAACTATTTAAATTATAAATGCATCTCTGGGTGCACACTGTGTGAGTTGTGACTGAAACTGGTTTAACTTTTTTACAACCAGGCACTTCATTATAAACATTCCCACCAAACACTAGCATCACTATGCTTGTGAAGGTTCTCATTTATCCAGGTCATGGTATATCTGTTGTATTCAATTAGATCAACTTGAAGACGTTTCGCTAGTCATCCGACTGGCTTTCTCAATTAAGAATTGAGAAAGCCAGTTCATTCTGAATTGAGAAAGCCAGTCGGATGACTAGCGAAACCTCTTCAAGAACTAAACTTCAAGTCTAGTTGATCTAATTGAATACAACAGATACTAGCATCACTAGTTATCTATATTGCTTTATATAACTTAAGAACTTAATTGATATGTGTTGGGGAGAGAAATCAAGCCAATCTAAGATTGATGTATAGTAATACCAGTGATATCTGTGTTTTGGTGAATTGCTATCCCTGAAGGTTCTATTAATAGTGCAAATAGTGCTGTGGACAAGGGGCATCCCTGCCTGGTGCCCCTAGCTATTCATTATGAAGTAACAGATGTGGAGGTTAATTTTAAATATGCTGTTTGAAGAGGGCAGGAAAATCCATTTGTTGTAGAACCTTGGACATAAATAGTCAAGATAGGGATTTCATTTTTTTTTTTTTAATATTAAGCATCAGGACATAGCCTAATATATTTATTTTGTTTATATAATCTCAATCTTAATCACAAACTCATTTGGTTTGTCTGCTTTAAATGAACCAACATTAGTCCAGGTGAATAGTTATTGGATAGACAAGATGTTGTCTAGTCAATTCGGTATTTTGCTAATATCTTACTATCTTGGATTAACAGTTTCTTCCTGTTTTTGGAATTCTGAAAAAATTAGAAAATCTGAAATCCAATAAAGTCAATAATTTAAAAGTTTGTGCTTTTAGATAATTACAATGAAAAAAAAAGAAAAAAGAAAACAGAAGATTCAAAGCTAGAAATTAATTCCAAACACACATTACCAGAAATCTCCCACTTACCATTGAATTGGTGGACACTGAGACTTAAGCTAGGTACACACAGTCCAGATTTCTGAAAGATGACAGACAGGATCTGCAGGATCCTGTCTGCCATCTTTCAAAGATCTGCATACACACAGTCCTGAGCGTTCTTCCTATGAACTTCATAGGAGAACGCTCGGGACTGTGTGTTTCCATCAGCCGCACTAGACTCCTCTATAGGGAGTCTAGTGCGGCCGATGGAAATTTTCGGCCTTTCCCGAACGAGCGTTCGGCTGACCCGATCGTTCGGCGGCCGCGCGCTCGTTCGGGAAACGAACGTACACACATAATTATAAAGCCCCGATACCGTCGGATCTGACGGTATCGGGGCTTTATCGTTACTGTGTGTACCCAGCTAACGAGATGAATCTAGAAACCCTTCCAGACAGTTTTTTAGTTTTAATGACAGGGATCCTTATCAACCAGATGCACAAAAGTTGTTAACAAACTATAAAATGCATCTGCCAAATGGAACTATGGAATATAGTCCCTAATGTCACCACATTAGTCTCTAATATGACCACAAAGGTTGTAAAAGCAAAAAACCCTACTTTTTAAGATTTAAAATAACAATAATGATTGGTCAACTTTTAAAGGAGAACTAAACCTAAATTTCTTTTAATGCAAATGTAAAGGCTTACCCCCCCCACCCCCAGAACACACATACATTCAATATATAGAAAATTGGGCTGTTGTACATCCATATTAAAGTTCAACTAGAGACCAAAAATATAATACATACAAAAAACAGAATTCTAGTGCACAAACAATTCTATTTGCATATTGGCTACCTCCATAAGGTTGCTACTACAAACAGCTTGCTAAACCCTGGATAAATAAAAGCAATTAGTTCAATAAATTGGCCAAATTATTTTAAAGGACAATTATACCATTTCCCCGATCCAGTCCTGCAAAGTACCTAGGGTGAGGACCTAAAACGCTAAGTCCTCACCTCCTGCACTACTTACTTGTAATCTCCTTTGTCGCTCCGGTCCGATCCTCCCGACTGGCACTATCAGTGACAGTCCAGGAGGCTACCAATGGGAAGACACGCCTCCTTGCAGAGCGCGTCTTCCCATTGGCTGCCTCGCGACCTATCACTCAAAGTGCCAGTGGCGAGGATCAGACCGGAGCGACGTAGGAAATTACAAGTAAGTAGTGCAGGTCTTTTGTAAAGTACTTTTGCAGTAAAGCACTCCTGTAAAGTACTAGGTACTCTAGGCAGTAGAGATGGCCGAACTTTCGAAAGTTCAGTCCGTTTTCAAACTTTCGAACTATATGGAAAGTTCGAAAGTTCGAAAACGGACCCATTAAAGTCAAATAGTTCGAAAAGTTCTAATGAAATACAAAGCTATGTCTTACCTCCCGTTCTTCAGTAAAACCTGCAGGAGAGAAGAAGAGACTTATCGTGGATCGCTCCACATTCTCCACCCACATTCTCTGGGGTGTCCACAGTTCTTTGCATTGCGCACACAGTGTAAGGGAGCGTGTATGCATCAGGACCTGTCAGTGAGAAGCTGGCACTGGAGAGATCCGTGGTAAGTTTCCTCTTTTATCCTGCAGGTTTTACTGAAGAACGGGAGGTAAGGCATAGCTCATTTACCTCCCGTTCTTCAATTTTTATGCTCTGTGGAGGGCTTTTTGCTCCTTTGGACCCACCTCTCCCTAAGCTATCTATTTGGCTTGTCTATTGCACGCCCACGTACTACACCATAGAGTCAAGAATCTGTATTTTGCACTGATGAGATCTAACAAGAAAATTGTCATGTCTGCAGGTCAGATGATTGTCTCTATAAAATAGGCTATATTGCATGTGCATAATGTTACATTAGTTTTATAACCAATCATATCTATGATAAATAAAACTGCATTTTAGCTAATCAGACATTTAGAAGCATTGTATATTTATGTTTTTATGTATTAATGTTTGCCAATTCCTAAAAAATAAAAAAAAGAAATAACATTTAGCCTAATTCCGAATTCTGTAATTGTTATTAAAAAAAAGAAGACATCAACTATACATTTATGTTATCAAAGGTATCTAATTGCTGCATCCTCTGATTGTTTTGCAAGCAATACGATAAATTCTGAGCCCAATCATCACGACAATATGGTCACTTGTGCACTGATCCCAGCTCTCCAATGAGATTTATGCTTTAAAATACAATGATGTGTGGGCTTTTTTGGTACATAAACATCTAACGCTGTACCCTACTTTAGGGCTAGGCCAGTGGCACTTCCAATCGTGCTTTGCGATCCGATCACGCATGACAATCTCATACCAGTGCAATTCAATGTGACAGGCCCCACCGTTTGGCTGCTCTCCAATCTGTTACTGGAGCACATGAAATCCCCTTTTTTGATGCAGATCGCATGCACTCCAATAACAAAATATTGGGAAAATTGCATTGCAAATGCATGAAAACACATGTGAAATGCACTGCATTGTACTTTATCTTACTTGTTTTTGGGGGTTGTGGGGTGTTTCCTTAATTTATTTTTATCATTTGAAGGGGGAACTTGAGCTTTAAGGAAAAGTCATAGGCCAGTGAGCAACATACAGGCCAATTTTGTCCCTTTTTTATGATTGACAGGTGTAACAATCATTATACCAATTGAAAATTGCACAATTAGCTATGGTTTATCAACACATATTTAGACCAATCAGCTTTGGTAAACAATTGATCAGAAGTGTTGTCCTAAATCACCGAAAATTACTCAGCTGATCCAATCAATATTTCAGCAAAAAAATTGATGGATATGTACCAAACCACAAAATGGTTCTTTAAACCAAGGTGCTGTGCGATGGTTGGGACCATGTTCCCTTCCTTGATCTCTGGCTAATGCCAGGAGTACAGGGGATCTCTGTATCTCCCTTTGTTGGGAAATCAGATCAAGGAACCCAACTGTCCCATCACAAATGTGAACAAACGTAAAACAAAATGAGGGTGAGGGAAATGTGATAAGATGAATAAATACATGGAATAACTTAGAATTAATAGGAAAGCTAAATTAAGGCCAGGCCTAATGGCCAGGTTAAAAATTATTCCAGCCTCCAAATGTACCAGGTCTAACTTTGTTCATACACTAAACACATACAAGATTGCTTCGATGTTCAATTGTCAATTCAATCTCATATCAGGCAGAGAAGTAATATCGGTATATAGTATATGGCCAGCATTCGTTTACGAAAGAGAGTTTGTTGAAATAATAACAAAAAATAAGTCATAGAGAATGAAAAAAGAAATAAAAGATAACTTAGTTTATGTTTTTTTCTGGGGAGGGGTGCATTAATGGATTGGAAACAATGGTATTGTGCATAGTGTTGGATTGTGTGCAGGGAAATCTAAAATGGGCAGATTCTGGCCTTGTGTTACAGTGAAAGAAGCAGGCTACTATTGTGTTAAATAACAGTTTTACAAAGAATCTGGATGGAACCAATACACACACATTCAGATGTGCGAGAATAAAGAAAACCGATAAAATCTCCTGTCACTATGTACTCTAAAACAAAAAGTGTAATTAATTAACAGCGCATTGCTGTCATTTGGGGTTTCCCTGCCTGGTTTCTATCTGCAGATTTTTAACCCCAATTAACAATGGTGTCCTTGCTACCACTAAAACCTGGTACTTGTACTGCTATGCTGCAGGTATTCAATAGTTAACGCTATTTTCTCCAGTTACTAGCACCACTCCTATGTGTTAAAGATTTGCAATCTTCTAGTGTTTTTTTTTTTTTAATATAATGCAATACGCTTTTAAATGTATTCACTGTAAAGGAAATTAATTATTCTCACAATGATTTTTGTCACCTTAATTAACACTTTCAAAATCTATTTTACAAATTTGTTAACTTTTCTTGCTGCTTTAGGGTGGGTACTGAGACTTCAAAAACGTTGCCAGGTTGGATTTGTATTTTTTACAGATATTATTATAACATTTCCTAAATGCCTAGCATGCATTATACTGTATAGAAAATGATGCGACCAATTCACTGGTAAGATGATGCCAAAGTAAATATGTAAATGGCTACTTATTCTATGGAAGTGTTTGTTTCACACTGTGGCACAGTTGGCAACTCAAATTTGCCATGCGGCACACCTGTGCTCTTAATTCCTAGTATTGTAACCAATTTACAGGAAACTTTACAGTGTACAGGGAAATATAATTATATAAGATACATCTAACCACCGTAGTGACACTGCATAAGTATTGACTACATTCAAATTATATTACAAAATATGTTTTTTTAAAAAGAGACAAATATTCAAATAAGGTACTGAAGAGCATTTTACACTACATAATGAAAAGCTGTGGTCTCATAACACACATCAAAAAATGTATCAGGATGGGCTTTACATAGGGCAGACCTGGGCAAAGTAAGGCCCGGGGGCCACATGCAGCACTTTGGCTGCCCTGAGTGGCCCCTCAATACTAGACCCAGACCCAAAAATATAATAACTGAATTTTATGGAATGGATCGAAAATATTACACACTTTTTATTAGAAATGCAACAAAAACATCTGATGAACCAGGAATATTAATTAATAAAATCCATTCTCTAAAATGAGTTGAACCATTTGACCCAGCCCTTCATGACAGTTAAAGTTGTGCCCCACTGAGAAATTTAATTGCCCAACCCTGACATAGGGAATGCATTACAGCATTCTCACTTGATGATTTTGGGGGTGGGATACAGGTGCCCAGAATTCCTCCTTTCTGTTGATTATTATTTTTACCTGCAGTTCGGTCACCTTAAGGTAATAGAAAAGTACAAAGGGTATTAGTGTTAAAGGGGATTAAATTAGTGGGAGTCAAGATATAGAAATTCATTTATCATCTCCAGGCTAAAGGTTTGTACACATGTGTGATTACAGGCCTGACCCACAAGGCATGATGGTGTACTAAACAGCCATATCAAGCAACTATCATTTAATGTATGGGTGCTGGGTCTGGCATGACAACCCTTTGGTCTGAAGTCGATGATCCACATCGATGATACACAAACCTACATACACAGGAATGATTGTTCCATATATTCTTTATAAAGAATGATTGTTCAATGTGCCCATATATGGTCTAATGATATCAGCTTATACTGCAAATTCTGTCAGATCCACCATCAGTGTCACAGCTCTGACTTTAAAAGACACTAATGGTAAAGTCGTGCCATGTGGATTTATCAGTAAAACAGAACATTACGCTGGGTACACACAGATAAATTTTCCGTCCCGACCTTTCGCCACAGCAAATGTCTCCTATGGACCACAGCGTTCACTCCCACTGCTGAAATCACCTCAGATTTTTTCTGCCCGACCAACCAATACACGGAAATATCTGTTAGTTTGTGTGTACCCAGCCTTAGTAAGTATATACTTTATAACAAAAGAAAAGGGAATATGTGTATTGGCCAACTGTGATGATAATCACCGTAATTAGAGAATATATATAATATTGTTATATGATCCATATATATAATAGGCTTGTTCAGTGGTAACCCATTTAAGAATCCCCCCCCCTTGAAAATCCTGCGCTTGCCCCTGCAGTGATAGATAGAATCAAAACGTGTATAAAAACAATATTGTTTTTACTATAATGAGGTTTGTACCTGTAACAAAGGATAGAAAAATTGTTTATATCAGTGGCGGAACTAGAAATCAATGCCCCACCCCACCCCCAAAACTACGATGGAGCCCCTACCTGTGCTTCATCTACAGTGGTTTTCTGGGAGGGGGCTATATCTTTCATAGGAAAAATTTGAAGATGGGGCCCTGTTGTAGTAAGGTCTGCTCCCCTGGTCGTTACTCCCCTGTACTATATATATATATATATATATATATATATATATATATATATATATATACCTATGACTCATACCTCTATATGGTTATGAACACCATGTATTTTTGAGTAATTGTGAGCATGATTTATACTGCAAAAACTGTAAAACTGTAAAACTGTAAGGGCAAGGAATGTATAATTAAAAGGGATACTTGAAATGGGAATGGCTTTGAAAGAGGGTGTGGTTAAATGTTGGTGGTGATCTCAGCATACTGTCCATAATAAACCTTTCAAAATTCCCTCCTTTAAAAGTTCTGTTCTTGCCCCTGGTGCAGTGCAGTGTGTTTCAAAAATGCACTACTGCACCCATTAATATCTGGAAATGATTTTGCTTCTATCTTTATATATGAATGCAAAACACAAACCATGTAGTTTGTTTCTTGTGAATTTTGTATGTGAGTAGTGTCTTATACGTAGCCTTATAGATTGTTGCCGGGGTTTTCCAAATTTGCCTTGTGTTAAATGAAAGGTGAAGATACTTTATTACATAACTGTAACATGTCCCACTAGTAAGGCCACTAGTATGGAGACCACAGTTCCCCTTTAAATAATTTTACAAGCACCAGATTGATTGACTGGTAAAATAGTGTGCGTGTTGCAACCTTAGTTGGCTCTAAAGCTAGGTACACACCTAGCGTTTTTTCCTTCTGACCGACCGTTCGGTACTTTCGACCGGTCAGCCAGGAGGAAGGACTGTCGGTTGCGGCAAAAGCAGCCGTGTCCGACAGTTACCGCGACCGATCGTGTGGCCCATAGAGGACCGCACGATTGGAAGAGGTTTTCCACCATGTCCGATCGTCCTTTCGTCGATTCGGATGAACGGTCGGTTGGACATGGCCACATTCGGATGTGATAATTTCGGTCCGATTGACTGATACACTGAACTATCGGTCGATCGGACCGAAATATCTCATCGTGTGTACCCAGCTTTAATTGAACATTATATGCACAAAACAGCTGTATAGATTGTCTGTTTTTGCAATTGAAGTTCTGCTGCTTGCTGAAAGACTATCAAATAAATGTGGGTTTATTTTCCATATGATTTGTCAGTGAAATCTTTTAAAACCCAGGAAAATGATAAATACCAGGCAAATAAATATTGTCAGCTCAGTCACATTTAAGGCTGGGTACATACTGCTGAGATTTGTCCTAACTGACACTTTGCCACTAGCAAGTGGTCTCCCAGGACAAATCAGAGTTGGCCGCGGCAAAAGTAGCCGTGGCCGGAAGTTCAGAGTGTCCAATCATGCGGGCCCATAGGGAACTGCATGATCAGCCATGATTTACCAACACACTTGATTGCCAGTTCATCCAAACCGGGCATATGGTCGGTTTCCGAACTTTAGAACTATCAAATAGTTAGAAAAGTTTGAACGAAATACAATTAAAATATAGATGTAACTTAATGTAAATGGCTGTGGGACCTGGGAAATGGTCTAGGGAACATGTTTGAATATCCAGGACTTTCGAAAAATCGATTTTACTCTCACGCGCGCTACTTTTGAGCTCTCGTGTTCGAACATTCGTTAATTATCCAGTGAATGACTTGCAAATTCGATAATTCGATATTTACTTGCGTATTGGTATAATAGACATTTTACTCGCATATTCCTTAATTTGATATTTACTCGCGTATTGGTATAATAGACATTTTACTTGTGGATTCGATATTCGATATTTACTAGCGTATTGGTATAATAGACATTTTACTTGCGGATTCAATAATTCGATATTATTGCGTATTGGTATAATAGACATTTTACTTGTGGATTCGATATTTACTAGCGTATTGGTATAATAGACATTTTACTCGCATATTCCTTAATTCGATATTTACTCACATATTGGTATAATAGACATTTTACTTGTGGATTCGATAATTCGATATTTACTCACGTATTGGTATAATAGACATTTTACTTGCAGATTCGATAATTCAATATTTACTCGCGTATTTGAATAATAGACATTTTACTCATGGATTCGATAATTTGATATTTACTCGCGTATTGGTATAATAGACATTTTATTTGCGGATTCGATAATTCGATATTTACTCGCGTATTGGTATAATAGACATTTTACTCGCGGATTCGATATTTCAATATTTACTCGCATATTGGTATAATAGACATTTTACTTGTGGATTCGATATTCGATATTTACTCGCGTATTGGTATAATAGACATTTTACTTGCGGATTCGATAATTTGATATTTACTCGCAAATTGGTATAATAGACATTTTATTAGCGGATTTGATAATTTGATATTTATTTGCGTATTGGTATAATAGACATTTTATTTGCGGATTCGATAATTCGGCTCGCCGTTTCGATGCTCGCATATAGGTTTTAATGGACACTTTTCTTCGATTCGATGCTCCGGTAAATAGGTGTTTTTAATGGACACTTTACTTGGTTGCGGATTCGATGGTCCGTTCGGGCCTAGTACCATGGACATTTTTTCTCGCGGTATTCGATGCTCGCGTTAGGTCTATAGACATATTACTTACTTCGCACATTCTCCACGGTGAAACATTCGATATTTTATCGACAGTCCGAAAATATCGAAAAGTCCAGGATGACTGGGATAGTTCAAGAAGTCTCCGAGTCCGTTCAACTCGAATAGTTCGGCTCCAACTGGGGTTCGAGTTCGAGTTCTATTCCATCTCTAACTTTGCAGGAGTGGGGGGAAAGGACAATGGGGAGTGAGTAAATATCTTGTCTTTTAAGCCCAGTCACCTGTCAACGACGCCTTACATTGTAAGATTCTTCTCTAGTGTGTTCCATTTAAGTGCATATAAATAATATTTCTATTCTCTCACTGAGAAGGCGCCCCATGTTTTGGCCAAGTACGCTCCACAGCCCATGTAGGCATCAAAAATCATGCCCCCCTGATCCCATGAAATCACTGTGTCACTATGTGCAATCTCTATGCAGTAATTTCTATACAGATGGTCGTCTGGCACCTACAGTGTCAGTTGATTTTACTGCTGATCTTTTTTTCCTTTTTTGCACTTTAACCTGTGATTATATCTATTATTTTGTTTTTTTTCCTTGTGTTTTTCTTTAGCTTGGTTTTGCTTTTAGAGTACATGAGGTACCAGCAGATCCGTTTGAAATCTTTGGTACACATGCGGGGTTACTGCCATACACAAGCCCTAGCCTCTCCATCCAAATACCTCGTATTTGGATTCCGTTGACGCATGTGCCACACAGTTGGCCAAGCATATCAGCTCTCTCTCTCAACATTAGAAAGAGCTGATACTGACCACCTGAAAACCGCATAGCATTTTCTGTTTAAAACTGTGGACAACGACATTGCATCACATCACAGGGTTAACATATCTGAAGATTCAGGTTCGTTAATTTTCCTCCTGCTTTTTTTTGTTTCTTAGTTTTCGGTATCCCTTATGATTGCTCAATTACTTTGTATGTACTCTGCTTTACATAATGTACTGAGTGTTGCAACCCGATTATTTCCTCTTCTGTTTGTGTGAATTTGGCCATCACTCGGTCCTGAAAACATCCCTGTAGTTGGATGTTAGCATCCATAAGCCTCCAATCCACACGATGTACCACAATACGTGAGGCCAGAAACATGGATCCACAGCGTGAGGCCATCCTATCTATGAGGCCCACTTATAGACTTAATCCCCAGACAAAGTTCTAATGACCATTTATTGTGGCCTCTACACTGGCATGGGCCATTCCATTATAAGTTCTACAGCAAAACATGGATAGGCCCATGGGATCTTCAGTTTTCACTCATCTGACAAACCTGGATATGGAAGAAAGCTTTAAAGGGAGGTCCACCATCTTAAATCAATGTTGATATAATATTCCCCCTGGTCCCCCAGCCCCAACCGCTATATTTTTATTAAGAAAGCCCTCCCAAACTTACTTACCTCCCTCTTTCCTCCGCCGCCTCCGGCCCTCTGCTTGCGAGAAATGCAAGCAGAGGCGGGACCGGCAGCCGCTCTGTGATTGGCTGACGGCAGCCAATCAATCATGGACGCTGCTGCCAGTGTTTCATGCGGCGGAGGAAGAGGGAAGGTAAGTAATGTTTTGGTCACTTTCTGCTAATAAAATATCGCTGTTTGGGCTGGGTGGACGGGGGAGATATTATATCAAAAGGATTTAACGCTACGGGGGAGGGAATCTCAATCGGGAAGGAGAGGGGGGGAAAGGAGGGTGGAGAAGGGCTGCATGGGCAATGCCAAACTCTCCCTTAGGTGAGACGGAGTCATAGTCCTGTATTGACCTGCAGTACTCCGGTGGGCATTTTTTGGGGCACTTTTATGGGGAATAGTAGAAGAACCAGATGGGCTGATGTAGGTAGGTTAAAACTAATTACACTACACAATTGGGCCTTATGGGGGGGATATAGTTTTGGGGGTAACACCATAGCCGCTTACTAACGCTTTAAATCCCCTTTTAGGGATGGACCCACACCCACTGGTTAAAATACATGGGATACACCCTGGGTTAAAATCCACCAAGAAAGGATCATTGGTATAAACATTTAAACAGTGGACGTATGTGCATGTCCGGACTGCAACCATGACAACATCTTGCCAAGAACAGGATTGCTTCTTGGTGTAAGAAGAAAGTACTTTAGGTCTAAATAAAAATCCACTCTGAATTGAGATGCAGATGTGCTGTGGTGTGGGGGGGGTGTTGTCGGCCATGTACACGTACGTGTTTTGAGTCCTACTCGGGAGTTTTGCTAAACTCTTAGCTCAACAATGCAATCAAACCTTGATTCAGGACGTCTGCAACGGCTGTTTCTGCTGAATTGAGAAACATTCCAGGTATTTTGACAACATCTGGAAAAGTCATTCTAAAATGAGAATCTCGTCTGATGAACTGCAAATATTACCAATAACACCATAATAAATTAAAACAATAATGGAAGAATCAGCTAGTAGAGTGTTTGATCTATTAACTATGCTCTAGCAAATTTCAGACAAGCTCAATATTTCCTTAAAGGACAACAATAATCAAACAAAATAACATCACCCTCATTACATGTCCACACTTCAAGCAGCTAATATCGCTTACTCACATTTAACACCATGCTGTCCTCATTTAGCAATCACACAGCAAAGATAACTGCTAACAGATCCGCCTCCTAGACGTCCCAGCCTCATTCACATAAACACTTGTCATGGCTGATGGAGTCTGTTTACACAAACACAAACTCTCTCTCTTCTCCTCTGCCCAGTCAAACAAACTTGACATAGTTTTGTTGCTGGTCGGCTTTGGGGACCTATATAATTCAAGCTGATCATATAGGTGGGTGGAGGAGTGTTTTCTTGCACTGCTAGCTTTGAGTGCGTTAGAGTAAGAGAGATGTTACAACCCCTTCACAGCATGGCTAATTTAAGGCTTAATTTGAAGGCAGAGGGGCTCGAAATCAGATCACGGGGCAAAAGAAGGAGAGGGCTGCATATCTTTCTCTCCTTAAAGCAATTTTGTTAAAAAATGCATTGAACATATGTTACGTATCCTTTAAAGTATCAGGTTGTCTTTAAGTAGCCTTCTTCACTTGTAAAAGGAACATTATTGAATTCAGTTTCTCTTTCACTCTTACCCTCACTCCCCCTTATATTTTAACTTTTTTCCATTATTTTTTTCCCTTCTTCTTACCTACAGGTATTATTGACAGCTGCAATCAAGTACCTACAAAGGCAGGCTCGGAAAGGAACATAATCAAGGTCCAACCAGACTTTTCAAGATGTTTTAATACCTTTTAATCAACAGTTAATAATGATTACACTATTTTGTGCATGATAAATAATTTTGCTATTTTTATTTAAACCAATCACATGGTCCTTCACAACAAAATAAAAAAAAATTTGTTCTTACATTTATTTGTTTTTTCTAATCAACCTTTGTCCTGTTTAATAGGAAGTAGAGTTTTTTTTGTTTTTTTTTTTATGACCAAGACATTTTTCATTGAGTAGTGCCCAGACTATAACTACACAAATCCAAATAAAATGGTCTTGCCGATTCTTCATGTATGATTGTATAATATGAAACAGCTTATATGCTTCTCTTCTCTGCAAAATTGTGCAAAACGTTTATACCCCTAACAACAATGTGACTCCTCTTTTACATAAAGGTCTCCTAAATTGCCATTCTATCTGGCATCATGATATGTGCAAATACCAATCCTGACTCGCCTAAGTGATATATGACTAGTCACCGCTAGCAAAGTATGTTACCAATTAACTTTTCCGGTTGGAAAAAGGATTAGATAACGTCTTTTTCTAAGTGTACACCTCTGGCAAACAAAACAAAAAGACCTCACAACCGCAAACATTCAATAATGTGTTTTATTTATTTATTTAAAAGATAGTCTATATCCAATCGAATGACCACCGGCGACATCTTTTAAACAAATATATTGTGGCAGAAACCTATCAATTGTTTTACTGTAATGCACTAATGTTCCTTGTAAATCAGCATTTAAATATCTATTTTATTGGTAAGTGTTTTTAGGTCTAAAATAAATACTTTCCTCTGTCTTTTTTTGTCTTGTTCCTGTGATGTAATACCCTTATCCTTTATGTAACCGGCACTCATCCTCTTCTTAACCAGAGAAGACTCAATCGGTTGTTACGATGACAATCTGAGCTCTGCTTGACGCAGCCACTAATTAACGGGCAGGTTTCCCCCCTCCACTAACCCGGAGGATCGTCACTTTGGACTCCAAAGCATATCGGATTGGTGCCCTGCCGATTTAAAACAAGTACAGAACCTATAATACTAAAATTGGGGGTGATGTACCCTCACTCTCACAATACAAAAAAAACGGTGAGCTATTAGCAAACTATAAATTATACCTAAATAAAAATCTAAACTACCATAAAATACCTAAACCTAATACTAAACCTTAAAAAAAAACAAATAACCTAGCTTACAAAATACCTACTCATAATTACCCTACTAAAATAGTATATAACTATAAAAACTAAAAACATATACTCTAAAACTAATTCAAAACTATACTATTAATACTAAACCTAAACTATAATACTTACATAAAGGAAAGGAAAATAGTATAAAAAACATACCTTACACGATAAAAAGCCTGAAAATACATATAAAAACACTACCTACGTAAAAAAACTAAAACAAAATTAATAAAATCGAACCGCTACCTCTAAACCTAAAAAACGTCCTCCTAAACCTAAAATACAATTATAACTAAAACCCCGATAAAGCCTACTAAACCCTGACAAGCTGTAGGCTAAGCACACTCCTTCTGTGTCCCTTTTAACTTCCGAGATTTGCAGACTAGGAGGAGAATGACGTCACTCCTAACACACATGGCGTCGGCACATAGAGGCAAAGGTGGGGCTTTTGCCCCCCTGCAATTTTGTACCATTTATTTTTAATAAACCATCATATTCATGGACAGATCTAAAATCAGTTGTGTCCGTACTGTCCATAAAAACTGGCAACATTCTGTAACCTAAATGACATTTAAACTGAAATTATTCACGATTGCACACTGGTGGGTAAAAGTGTCTAACTTCATTACGCATGCTACATAATGTGAATTATGTGACGTTCCTGTCTGCTCCTCTTGCTCTTGGCGTTCTTTTTGACCGTCAAAACAAACACGAGGGAAAGACAAATAGAGCAATGCCAGACAGAGTATTCGTTGGTTGCGGTTCGCTAATGTTATAAAGCATCAACAATCCTTCTACCCTACCTAGGAGGCACTGACTGACTGATCCTGAGTACACCGGCCAGCTGTAGTTCACATCTAACCCCACCAGTCTCACACACAGTCTGTCAGTCAGTGTGTGTGAATTACCTTCATCACCATTCCCAAAGAGTCAGAGTGAGATTCAACCTCTGGGTTAATTTACATGCTATAGTTTAGGTAGGTAGGCCTGGAATCCTAGAAAAAAAAAGTTCCTTGAACTATAATGAAGCTTGGGGGTTAACATATGTATTATATAATAGGTGTTTTTATTATTGATAAAATGAGGGGTTTATTTTAAGATTAAAAACTGATGAATTGATTGAAAATAGTAACAGATCAGAAATGGTCTTTTCATTTATGATTAAAAAGAGATGGGGGCATGGGTTATTTATTTATAATTAAAAGGGGTAGGTTGACTAATGATAAAATAATGGTTTATTTATGATTAATTATCATTTCAAAACGAATTTTATGGTTAAAAACAGATAAGATGGGGAATGGGGCATTTATTTATGGTTTAAAAACAGATGGGAATTAATTGATTATAATCAAAGCAATACACAGCTGCAGTGTAATATATGGGGTCAATTTTATGGGCAAGTTCACCCACAAACCCCAAAAACGCAATAGTTGGAATCTGAGAGATGTAAGACTAACCTGAAATCCTGCCACAATGTTCTGTTACCTCTATTTCTGCTTTCAGGTTCTTACGTTAGCAGCTGTCAGTCATGGATGTAACAATGACATCAAAGCCAATAACTGAATGCTATTCCCCTAGATCCTCCTCTGAGCATGTGAGAGCTTGGATAAAACAAAAGCTTGGAGATCTTAAGAGGAGACAGACACTTTAGAGAAGCAAGGGATTTTGCAGTATAGAGATTAACCCTAGTCTGTCAGCTTTCCAATGACTGTAGTTGTGGGTTTTGGATTAGTGGGCCTATTTTAAAGTTATTCAATCGCAGTCGTAAATGTACGATCGCGCACCATACATTTACAAACCGAAATGTTCGTTATACTTCGAATGTACGATCAAAGAATACCAGGCGGTAGTAACTACCGCAATGGTATTCTAGGGGATTGTAAATCTCCGATTTCGTTATCGTAGATTTATGATTAGTATTGTAAATGTACAATCGATATCGTAAATTTATGATCGTTAATCGATCTTAATCTCCGATCGGTTTTAACGATCGTAAATTACGATACCGATCGTTTTAAAAGGGGAGTATCGCTAAAAAACGATACATCGGCTTAATAAATAAGGCCAGGATTACCTATAAAAAAATATATACTGCATATTCCTGCATATAAGACTCTTTTAGCCCTATAATGTTACTGAAATGTTGGGGGTCATCTTATACGCCGGGTGTATGCTACTGCCTTAAGCCACAATTACTGCAGTGGAGAAACGAATGGTGCGGCAAATAAAGCCCCTGAAACCAGATAAAATACATTCTCGGGGCCTTAGGGAACACAATTTCCTTTTATCCAGGCCATTGTTCTTATTTCTCAGATTCCTCATGTCTGGAAACGTGCCTGCTGTATTGGAAAAAAGCTTATGTAATTCCTACATTCAAAAAAGGTAACTCGTCACAGCCTGGTCTTACAGGCTGTGAGTTTAAATTCAGTGGTGGGAAGATACTGGAAAGTTTGATACAGGAACATATTCTACAGTATGTTTTACGGACTGACATTACAAATATTAATTTTATGGATTTTAGGAGGGACAGATCTTTCAAACTTGCTTGGCTTTTATGAGGAAGTGAGTAGGCATTTGGATTCTGGCCATAGCAGTAGATGTATTGTAAATACTTGGATGTTCATTAGGCTTTTGATACAGCGGGCCCTATTTATAAAAGATCGGTATCGTTATCGTAACAACCGATCGTTACGGTAAAATAACCCGGGTTTTTACGAGATAACGACCGTTATTTACCATAACGATCGTTATTACCGAAACGCCGTTATTAGAATGGTCGTTATCGGTACTAACTACCGGTTATCGTAAATACGGTCGTTAATCGGTAAATCGATAGTTACGTCTGTAAATAACGATCGTTATCGTTAAATAACGGTCGGTTACGGTAAATAACGTCGGTAAATAACGGTCGTTATCGTATAAAACCGGTCGTTATTTTACGATAACGATCGGTTGTTACGATAACGATACTGATCTTTTACAATAGGGCCCAGTGTACCATAGGTAACTTATGTAACACTAGAGACAGGCGCTTTGTATGGGTATTTGATTACTGTGTATAATACATTAAGCCTACAATATCTACATGTATACATGTAATTGTATCACTTGTATCGCCAGTGCCATTACAATTCTGATGCCAGTCACTGTGTGGAAGCTGGCCCATAAGGTCAAACACCTTACACTCTTATTGTACAGTGTTTTAAGTGACTGATTTCTTTTGACGGCCCTTAAATTGGCAATATATTTGTGGAGCCTGAAAGTTTTTTACTTGCACAAATCTCCAACCACTTTTCAACACGTAGTCTGTTGTGCATTTGTTGTGTGAAACATACTGCAGTGTGATAAGGAAGATGGTGCTGTATATAACGGCTGTCTGTGGGGGGAGTTTCCTTTTAATTTTTTTATACAACTGTCTCTGTTTTATCTGAATTCTAAAATAATCTCATCTAGGACAAAATCTGATATCACATCACAGTATCCTTTCCTTCTAACAGAAAGAAAGAAAGGAAGTCAGGTACATTCACAGTTATCCACACTAATTCCGCAAATCGGGGTGGTGTCCTGCATCTCCGCGACCCACCCCGATCTCCCACAACAGAGAGGAGTCCTGAATCTCCTCCCGTTACGCCTATTTTATGTGTGTCCGCCCCCAGACCGCCCACACCCCCCCCTATACCACACCCTTAACCCTGCCTCCCCCACCCCTAGCCTACGCGTATGCCCCACCACTGTGTGATGTCCAATGATGTCACACAGCATAGCCACACCCCTTCACCACGCCCCTCGCCCACCCTGCCCAAGGACGAAGAGGCAGGGTGGATGTCTGATCATATGTTCTTTAACTTCAATAATATATTAATGCACATTATTCTGTTTGTAACTCCCCGCTGGTAAGAGATACATGTGGTGAATGTTCAAGCTGATGACTGATCTCTGGGAGGAAACAGCACAGAGTACCATCACAGACATTCTTGTTACACATTGCCTCCTTTACTGTTCTGCTTGGTTTTTTTTCTCATTTGTGGGACTTTTTTCTGTTTTCTGTCCAGAAAGGGATGTTGGGAACTGTAGTATAATTTTTAACTAAGATGATCTGTGTGTTGTTGGGACAATTTGTTGCTGCTCCCAACAATTTTCTCTATTATGGTTGTCTGAACTACAACTCCCTATTACTGTACATATAACTACAATTCACAAATAGCTGGGCTGTAGTTGCAGATTTCCTT
The DNA here is from genome assembly GCA_019447015.1 of Hymenochirus boettgeri. Lineage (NCBI taxonomy): Eukaryota > Metazoa > Chordata > Amphibia > Anura > Pipidae > Hymenochirus > Hymenochirus boettgeri. The sequence continues at coordinate 111,247,271 of CM033473.1, forward strand.
GTTTCTATTTATTGGTTTCTTTAAATACCCAATTCTCGTTTAGGCACCGCCTATTACAACAAACTTCACTCCACGATGTCTTAGCATCGACGCGCTACATGTACCGATAGTTCTGTCCCTGTGCCCCCATGCTAACACATTCCCTCCTCCTCAGTTGCGAGCTGGTTACAAGCAAAATGCTGCATGCTCTGCGGGTTTCTTCCCCCTCCCCTTCCAGAACATCAATGCTGTGTTTGGTCTCAAGCCACTATTTCAGCCAATCGGAACTAATAGATTTCCCTCAATATCAGGCAGAGTACAGAAACCAATGAGAATGCTCCAATTTCGTCTGGATTAAAATCTACTACACAATGGGTAAACACAACCTAGAGAATGGTGCTGGACAGACTTTTTGTGCTACATATGTTTGGACCTACATTTATTCATTTCACAGATATCTATATGTTATTTACACATCTATACATATGGTTATCCATAGTGGGGGATCTGTAGTAGGCAAAGATCAGTATTAACATATATGGTGATCAGTTAGATAAGGGGGATCTGTATATATGGGGATACTGTATGTAAATATATGGGGATCATATATATAAGGGAAGCTTATAATTGGGAGTCTTTATATCTAGGGGATCTGTATAAATGGGACCTGTATAATGGGGGTCAGTATGGTACATATAGGGGGATCAGTATATATAAGGGGGATCTGTATTATGGGGGATCTTTAATTTAGGGGGATCTGTATAATGGGGGATCTGTATATATGGGGGGTCAGTATGTACATATATGGGGGATCGTATCAAATATAAGGGGGGATCGTATATATGGGGGATCTGTATCATGGGTAGATCTGTATATAGAAGGGAGATCTGTTATATGGGGGATCAGTATATATAGGGGGATCTGTAGAAATGGGGAGATCTGGATACTGTATATGAGGGATCTTTATAGATAAGGAGATCTGCTTAAATGGGGAGATCTGCATATATGGGTGATCTGTGTTTATATAAGGGGGTCTGTATAAATGGGGAGATCGCATATATGGGGGACAAGAAACTAACTAAAAACATTGGCAAACTGAGAATGGATAATGGTGGAAAGTGTAATATATTAGGCTTAGGCCCCACTGAACTAACCAAAAGCACTGTGCATTTCTGAACACTTGTGCAACGTACTCATTTCCATTAGTATAGTAAAGTATTTGAGGTGTGAATAAAGATATTTATTGATCTAGTCCAACCTGCTCATGCAATACCCACATGTCCTGCCATACCAGTTGATCCAGAGGAAAGCAAAAAAAAAAAAAACGAATGTGTAGGGTTAAAAAGGAGGATGAAAAGGTTAGACTTCATGGACGTATGGCTTTATTCAACCTCAATTACTATGTGACTTGGGGGAAGTCTGCTTAATACTAATTAATATAATTTTACATGCCCTGTACCAATCTCGATAGTCACTCAATTCAAATATTTGAGAATAACTATAACCAAATCATATCTGTTATATTATATCTGATTGCACTCTTCCACTAAAATGTCTCCCTTTCAATGTGTGTGTCAATGTGTGTTCTATTCTTTACCTGTATTTAAAAATTGTGTTCTCATATGTTTTCGATCTGGACACAGGTCTTTCAGAATATCTGTTGTATTCAATTAGATCAACTGGACTTGAAATGTAGTTCTTGAAGACGTTTCGCTAGTCATCCGACTGGCTTTCTCAATTCAGAATGACTTGTACAAGAATCTGTGGCAATTATGTACCTGGAAAAACCCAATAGCATATCACAGCCAGGTGTTAAGGGTGTGATTAGATAGTGGCTAAGAGGTGTTTATGAATGCCCAGAGTAAGGTGTTAAAACAGCATTGTACATGGCAGACAGTTGGTGTCGAACCCCCCACCTCATTTAGGCTTGGTTTCTTATTTTCACATAAATGGCCTCCTTAACATCTCTTGAACCAGTCACGTTCCTCGCCAGTATGTAACATTACAATCTTCAAAGGTATGTCCTTTATCCTTAAGATGCAGATACACGGCTGAGTCCGACCGAGGAATTGGCTCTTCTGTGCTGGGCCATACATTGATGCAGTTGCTGTTTGGTCTCCCCACATACAAATCAGAGCATTCTTCACTGCACTGCACCGATATATGATGTCGCTTTTCGTGTTTTGGTATTGGGTCTTTTGGATGTACCAATTGCTGCCTCAGTGTGTTGTTCGATTTAATGCAGACAGGGATACGATGTTTTTTGAAAATTCTTCTTAATTTCTCGGTTCTGGAGGTTGTAGCCATTGACTGTGTTATCAGTACGTCACCATCACCAGTTACCTGACAGCTAGATAACTTTCTGCAGGAACTGTGGGCACAAGTTAGTGCCTAGGGTTGGGGTATCCTGGTGGTATCCATGAAATTCACTGTGGGGGATGGACCCCATGGTCCTTTTTTTAGCCATATTCCAGTACAATAAAGATGTTCCTTTTAAGCAGAGCTGAATGCAAGATGAAAGCACAGAATAAAACAGCCAAATTAGCAATCTAATTAACAAGGCATCATGTTTTCACAACAAATGAATGGCCAATTTGACTACAATGATTTTCAGATACTGGACATTTTCAGACAAATGAAACAAACTAAATATTCCCTCTTGATAATCTTCATTACCACTATGTTTTTTATCTTCTGCTGCACCCTCCATTCATAAATAGGAGAGCGATGCAATTGACATCAGTGCGACAGAGGGGAAAGTGGAGGAAAACGATTAAACCCCCGTGGAAGAGTTAGATTGTTTTCACTATTTCCCTTGAATCCTTGCCATAATTAGCTGAAGTAAAATGAATATTAGCCTATGCTTAATGTCTTTCCAGCATGTTACCTTGCTTTGACCCAGCAGAGCTAAACCAATTATTTTTTGAACTTCATGGCTTTAAATAATCCTCGCTCTAAAACTCCCTCTACCCACAGCTACTTAACTGTAGGCCTGGCTGCCCTAAATCCCTTTCTTATACTTTGTAGCTTTTAAGCAAGGCCTCTCTTTAAGCAGACATAATCCTTTCTCTGTAGAAAACATGAAAGACCTTGAACAAATCAAGATTTCTCTATGGAGAATTCAGCTAATCCTGTGCTTAGTTCCAACAAGAAAATCCATCTCTCTACCAAGTACCCCATTACTAGGACTAATGCCTGACTGGAATAATAAGTAAATTATTGTGCGTTAATTGTAGCATAGCTTTGTCACATGGACAAATTCAGAAATAAAATGTGATTTCAGTTTTCCCAGAGGCAGTCGGATCACGCCTTATGTTTTTTTTCCCCATTCGTGGAAATGTTATTATTTCAAATTAGACAAATTTGAGTGACTTAAAAAACACAGTAACTATGCTGAGGTTTCTTAGAACACAGCAGCCAGTTATTTTCTGCCACATAAGTTGGTGCACTCCGACGATGATTATAATTCATTACATGTACCACAGTGCATAGGTTATTCATGTCACCCTGGATACATAAAGTTCAGGGAGAGCATACAATGAAGTTCTTAGATGTCGTGAGATGCAAAGAGCGGATGCATTATGGGAAAAAGTCCTGCTGAGTTCACTTCTCAATATGAATGTTCTTTTCATACATAGGATCTAAAAAGGTAATTGACTGTGATGTGGTGATCAAAGAGCTCATTGCTGATTCGCTTCTATTAAGGGTATTAACCTTCATTCACAATTTCAAACTCATTTGCCATTTTGCACACGTAATTAATTTAGCGATCCACCCTCCGTCGTAGAGGAACTAGCTGCAGCCAACAATGAGAAGTGCAGACTGCACAACATTCATTCTATTTTTGGATTTTGTTCCATTTTTTTTTCATGACTCTCAATTAACATAACCTCTGTGACGTCTTTATTTTGATCAGCGTTCCGAAAAATGTAATAGGCTGTATGTTTAAAACTGTTTGGCATATAATAGCTGCAGTGAAATAGTGGCTGCATGAAAATAATCTATGTGATTCTTTCTTTAATAGTGTTTGCATTCTTTTTGTCAAGTTGTGATTTATTGTTCGGTTAAAGGGAGAGCTTTTTTTAGTTTTTTTGAGAATTTTGCATGCATCACTGGAGATTGTAAAATGATCTCTTAGAATGTCATAAATCACCCGGCATCTGTTTCCCAGGTGACATGTTATCAGAAAGGACAATATCAGAGTGTACATGATAATGCTGCAGGAAAATACAATGTATAAGCAAAAGAATAGAGGAGTAATATATCAAAAACAACAAAAAGATTGTATACATAAACTTAATTGCCACTAGATGGTGCTCTACACCATCCTATCTGTACATGGGACTAATTGCTAGAGGGCTTCTCTCGCACACTGCATATGAAACAAAGCATAAAAGGCCAATATGCTGCATAACCTTGAACATATACTGAATTCTTCTTAAGCTTTGGGAGAGCTGATAAGTCAATACATCATAGCCGGAATGTATGCAAACAACCTAAGGATACAATAAGTTGTACGGAGTTATTCCAAAGGCCCTTAAATATACAAGTGGTTTTATGGTTTTGAAAGCATTCATTTCCTAATTTAAATTCAAGTTGGTGGCTTTCATTGGTGCAATTTCATCTTTAGTGACTCATAACCAGAGGATAACAGCCCATTCTTCCTCAGGTCTGTATGAACTGTATGGCAAAGGGGTTGATGTATTTTAGCTCGGGGAAAAAGAATTAAATGGAATGATTAATTACTACATATTTCTAGTACTAGAAGGTAAACAAAGCTTTGGCACATAGCAGATGTTTGTGTTCGTATGTCCATACTAAATCATGTTTAAAAAAGCAGCTCTCATGCTTTTATACATGATTAAAGGGCAAGTCCACCCCCAAAACTAACTTTTTATTTTTTGGCCCAAATACGTGCTCCAAAACAAACTTACAGCATGTAAATCGGTCCAGTGGTTCAAAAGTTACAGACCTTTGTAGCTGGCTTAATCCTGCAGACATGGACCAATACAGCGATGAACAGAGCAGGTTACATTACCTGCCTCTGTTCTTTTCATGTTCTTGAGCATGTCTGTTAGCTCCAGCAGTGAGAACAGAGAAGTTGCATCAGTAATGGTCTGACCCCTGGATCCCTGGATTTCCCTCTCAACCAATCACAGCTGTAAAGAAAGACTGAAGAAATCCAGGATCAACAGCTGCAGCCAGCCAGCCGAGAGAGAGATAGAGAGAGAGACACACACAACACAGGCAAGAATTTTTTTTTTTCCTAAGCTGCAGCTCGGGGTCATCTAAAGTGGAAGTGAGAGGAAGTGCAGCCTGATATATATCTCATTAAATATCAGGCAAAGCAAATGATTTTGAGAAAAATGAACATGGCGTTTGAGGTTGGTGCTATTATATAAAGAACATATAAAAAGTTATTTTTGGGTGGACATAGCCTTTAAAGAAACACTATACATGTGCAGTAACTGCCAGATATTGGTTCCTTCCCCAGTCAGCTCCTCTTTCATGAACATTTATTTCCGGTTTCAGAGATGGAGGAGATTCAATGACTCTGACTGGGGAGGATCCAGTTACTGCAAGAGTATCGCACCCCTTTATATGAAAAGGGAGCAGACCCCTATCATATGATATATGTTTAAAAGATTTAAGACCCCCATAAATATGTGACTGCTGTTTAGTGGAATCTGTGGTATACACATACACTCAACAGTCCAACCTACCATACTCTTATAGGAAACGGGGGTTGGGTGAGCATACCTGTAATTGTATAGGCTTTCTCTACTTGAAGTAAAGGGAGCCAACACAACCAATAGAAAATGTATGTACCGACCAGACCACAATGGCAAAAGCAGTTGTCAGCATCGTAGTGTGGTGTGTTTTTGCCAACATCATAAAAAAAAAACTATCAGACCCTGCAGGATTTCCCATATCGGGAAGGGTATGGGCATCTTTAAGCAGTTTACATGTCTAGGCAAAACCTTCCCCAGGTTAAAAGCAATAGATCAAATAAGATAACACAGTGTCCTACGCTACCTTTTGTTAAAAATTTAAAATAGGACTTAAGCTGGGAATACACTATACAATATTTCTGGCCGACCAACTGATTGTTCCGCGTATCAGTCAGTCAGACAGAAACATTGTGTGGGTGCAGCCACAACCAATCTCGTATGCTAGAGATGGACTAGAACTCGAACTCTAACCCCAGTTTGAGCCGAACTATTCGAGTTTGAACGGACTCGGACTTCTCGAACTATCCCAGACCCGGATTTCTGGACTTCGATATTTTCCATAGTTTTGATAGTTGTCGAATGTTCGAACGTTCGCGGCATGTGAATATGCGAGTAAAATGTCTATTATACCAATACGCAAGTAAATATCCAATTATCCAATCTGCAAGTAAAATGTCTCTATACCAATACGCTAGTAAATATCGAATTATCGAATCCGTGAGTAAAATGTCTATTGTTCCAATACGTGAGTAAATATCAAATTATCAAATCCGCTAATAAAATGTCTATTATACAATACGCGAGTAAATATCGAATTATCGAATCCGCAAATAAAATGTCTATTATACCAATACGCGAGTAATATCGAATATCGAATCCACAAGTAAAATGTCTATTATACCAATATGCGAGTAAATATTGAAATATCGAATCCGCGAGTAAATGTCTTTATACCAATACGCGAGTAATATCGAATTATCGAATCCGCAAATAAAATGTCTATTATACCAATACGCGAGTAAATATCGAATATCGAATCCACAAGTAAAATGTCTATTATACCAATATGCGAGTAAAATATGAAAAAAAAATGTCGATGGTATCTAGGCGCGAACATCGAATATGAGTAGTGGCCATTAAAGCCTATATACGAGCATCGAATCCGCGAGTAAAATGTACATGGTACCTAGGCATGAAAGAGCTCGAAAATAGCACGAGTGAGGGTAAAATTGATTTTCGAATGTCCTGGATATTCAAACATGTTCCCCAGACCATTTCCCAGGTCCCACAGCCATTTACATAAGTTACCCATTGATATTTTAATTGTATTTCATTAGAACTTTTGAACTATTTGACTTAATGGGTCCGTTTTCGAACTTTCGAACTTTCCAATAGTCGAAAGTTTGAAAACGGACTGAACTTTCGAAAGTTCGGCCATCTCTACTGCTAGAGTACCTAGTACTTTACAGGAGTGCTTTACTGCAAAAGTACTTTACAAAGACCTGCACTACTTACTTGTAATTTCCTACTCGCTCCGGTCTGATCCTCGCCACTGGCACTTTGAGTGATAGGTCGCGAGGCAGCCAATGGGAAGACGCGCTCTGCAGGAGGCGTGTCTTCCCATTGGTAGCCTCCTGGACTGTCACTGATAGTGCCAGTCGGGAGGATCGGACCGGAGCGACAAAGGAGATTACAAGTAAGTAGTGCAGGAGGTGAGGACTTAGCGTTTTAGGTCCTCACCCTAGGTACTTTGCAGGACTGGATCGGGGAGGAATGGATAATTGTCCTTTAAAATAATTGGCCAATTTATTGAACTAATTGCTTTTATTTATCCAGGTTAGCAAGCTGTTTGTAGTAGCAACCTTATGGAGGTAGCCAATATGCAAATAGAATTGTTTGTGCACTAGAATTCGTTTTGTATGTTATTATATTTTTGGTCTCTAGTTGAACTTTAATATGGATGTACAACCGCCCAATTTTCTATATATTGAATGTATGTGTTGTTCTGGGGGGTGGGGGGGGTAAGCCTTTACATTGGCATTAAAAGAAATTTAGGTTTAGTTCTCCTTTAAAAGTGACCAATCATTAGTTATTTAAATCTTAAAAAGTAGGGTTTTTTGCTTTTACAACCTTTGTGGTCATATTAGAGACTAATGTGGGACATAGGGACTTATTCCATAGTTCCATTTGGCAGATGCATTTTATAGTTTGTTAACAACTTTGTGCATCTGGTTGATAAGGATCCCTGTCATTAAAACTAAAAAACTGTCGGAAGGGTTTAGATTCATCTCGTTAGCTGGGTACACACAGTAACGATAAAGCCCCGATACCGTCAGATCCGACGGTATGGGGCTTTATAATTATGTGTGTACGTTCGTTTCCGAACGAGCGCGCGGGGCCGCCGAACGATCGGGTCGCGCACGCTCGTCGGGAAAGGCCGAAAATTTCCATCGGCCGCACTAGACTCCCTATAGAGGAGTCTGTGCGGCTGATGGAAACACACCAGTCCCGAGCGTTCTCCTATGAAGTTCATAGGAAGAACGCTCAGGACTGTGTGTATGCAGATCTTTGAAAGATGGCAGACAGGATCCTGCAGATCCTGTGTCATCTTTCAGAAATCTGGACTGTGTGTACCTAGCTTAAGTCTCAGTGTCCACCAATTCAATGGAAGTGGGAGATTTCTGGTAATGTGTGTTTGGAATTAATTTCTAGCTTTGAATCTTCTGTTTCTTTTTTCTTTTTTTTCATTGTAATTATCTAAAGCACAAACTTTTAAATTATTGACTTATTGGATTTCAGATTTTCTAATTTTTTCAGAATTCCAAAAACAGGAAGAAAACTGTTATCCAAGATAGTAAGATATTAGCAAAGTCCTATTGAATTGACTAGACAACATCTTGCATCCAATAACTATTCACCTGGACTAATGTTGGGTCATTTAAAGCAGACAAACCAAATGAGTTGTGATTAAGATTGAGATTATATAAACAAAAAAAATATATTAGGCTATGTCCTGAGGTTAATATTAAAAAAAAAAAATGAAATCCCTATCTTGACTATTTATGTCCAAGGTTCTACAACAAATGGATTTTCCTGCCCTCTTCAAACAGCATATTTAAAATAACTCCACATCTGTTACTCATAATGAATAGCTAGGGGCACCAGGCAGGGATGCCCTTGTCCACAGCACTATTTGCACTATTAATAGAACCTTCAGGGATAGCAATTCACCAAAACACAGATATCACTGGTATTACTATATCAATCTTAGATTGGCTTGATTTCTCTCCCAACACATATCAATTAAGTTCTTAAGTTATATAAAGCAATATAGATAACTAGTGATGCTAGTATCTGTTGTATTCAATTAGATCACAGAACTTGAAGTTTAGTTCTTGAAGAGGTTTCGTAGTCATCCGACTGGCTTTCTCAATTCAGAATGAACTGGCTTTCTCAATTCTTAATTGAGAAAGCCAGTCGGATGACTAGCGAAACGTCTTCAAGTTGATCTAATTGAATACAACAGATATACCATGACCTGGATAAATGAGAACCTCACAAGCATAGTGATGCTAGTGTTTGGTGGGAATGTTTATAATGAAGTGCCGGTTGTAAAAAAGTTAAACCAGTTTCAGTCACAACTCACACAGTGTGCACCCAGAGCGATTTATAATTTAAATAGTTTAATTAATTTGTATAATAACAAGTATATATTTGATTTAATGTTTGATAACACAATTTCTGTTGAAGGGATTTCTGGATCTTGAGGCCAGTGTTGAGTGATATTGGCAAGGATATTACGAGTGTTAGTATGCCTTTGCCTTGAGAAGTTGGTTAGTCTGCATGAACTAGAGAGCTAAATATGAATTAAGATTTGCTTCCACAGAGCTTTTAAATTAAAGCCTAAACAAACTTTATTAAAGAGGAAATCCGGTGTGCAATGTTGAATAAACACTGTGGTTACAGTTGAGACTTTGAGTTTATTGGTCTCTCACTAAATATAGCTGGATTTACTTTCTATAGGATTAGAAGTAGAACACCCCAGAGATTGGGGACTAAAACCCCAGCATGAAGCGATGATATGAAGAATAGAGCCCAAACAATATTTGCAATCTTAGAAAACATGTAAATACAAGTTGTTGGGATATTCGTGCTTAAGCATGCAAATTTTAAAAACGTATCTTGGGCATAAAATGTCACTATAGTATTTTAGAATATATATATAGTTTTATATATATAGTTTTTATAGCAGTGTCAATAGGGGCAAATAAACTGCAGGGTCATATTTATAAAATGGCAAATAGATATTGCAGAAGAACTTTTTGTAGTGACATTTTTTAAAAGGTGATTGTAATGTGCAGAAATATGAATGCATTGGTTTCAATTTGACACCACCCTTTTTCTGGCCTTTTAACAAAATTTGTTTTCACGTAAATTGGCAGAAATGCAAATATCCAGTTTTGTGCAAAAATGTCCCAGTTAGCGGAGACATTACTTGTCTTGAATTGCTTGTTGAATTGATTAGTGTTTATTCAATAGTTTAAGTTGCCGTAATGTGTAACTCCTGCTAGGGACCTAGTCTTATGTTATTGTTGAAACACTATTTAATTATGCGCAAAGCCTTTGCTGAAGGTATGGAATGCTGAATTTGGACCTAAGCAAGGTATGTGAATGACCCACTGGTTCTTTGGTTTAGGCTGCACTTCCAAATGTAAGGTAGACAAATTTTCACAATGGTATGTATTAAAGCTGTGAACCTCACTTTTTGGGGTGTGTGTAATTATTGCAAAAATCATCTGCTGCATATAATATAGGGTAAATGCATTTTGGGGCCGAATTTTATGGCCTGGAAATAGTTTTTTTATTGAACAAATGTGTGTACTTTGAATGAAAATTGCACCAGCTGTACCTTTATTAATTTAAATGTAGGAAAGTGTCCAGGGGTGTTTTTTTTTTTTTCCATGAGTTTAATACATTTCAGCTGGAGGAATGTACAAACTATTATCATAACTTTTTACCTTACACTAAAATGAAGCAGTTTAAATTTTTTTTTTAGCAAAAAATGTATTCTGTATTTATGAAAATTCTGCTACTTTATTATTCGGTGACAATTCATCCACTAATTCACAATATGCACTGCAATTGCAACAGTAAAGAAATAAAGTTGTTTGTTTCTTTATAAATATTCCCCATAGAGCAGACACAGGATTAAACTTTACAACAGATCAATACAGGGCACACAGAGTTGTCTAATCCAATTGGACTGGAGGTGCTCTTGGCAACCATAGTATATAAGAGCAAGCTTAAAGAGAAAGAACCAGGCACTAACCATCATATATGAGATAATATGAAAGGAATCCCTTTATTGTGAAAATTGGGAAACAATGTGCAATAGTGAGCAATTAAAAACATTTAAAAAACTACATAATATGGTTTCAATGGATAATAAACCTAGAAGTCTGAGTGGTAAATCCCCTAAGCCTATGTATAACTCTAAACCCATATACTCATCTGTCAAGTAGTCGACTGTCACCAGTCAAATTGGGTTTTTAAAGAGTATGGCATTTAGGGGGACCAACAACCAAGAGAAAACCACATAGAGGAATCGGGGTGAGGTGTGGGACGCATTCACAATTGTGCGTAATTATGACTCACAGCAGAGGCTATTTAACACTATTAGTCGCAGGGTGATGACGTCATGCGTGGGCGACGAGGAGCGAGTCGTCTGCATATGACGGGAAGTGTATCCAACACCACCCATCTAGGGATGAGAATATCACAAGTGTAGGCGGGCCCTAATTGTAAACAACACGCCCCCACTGTGAGTCACATAATAAATATAAACAATCCGATATTCAAACACAGGATATTGCACAAATTAATATAGCAGAACCTTAGAGGAAATATACATATAAGCAACACACTATATGTACAAAGTTGTAATCAAATAGATCCTATTGATATTGCGAGAGATTAAAGGTATCAATCCACCTATTATTGTCCTGATTGAACTTGACGAAGGGACTCCACCCTTATATGTACTCCATCTGTATGGTGAAAAACATTGTAGTGGAGTAGGTAAGTATAAGTTGCAGAATAAATAAACTCCAAAATATCAGTCTAAAATACAGCACAGTGGGCTAAAACCATTCGAATACTCATGTAGTAGGGGTATAGTCAATAATATAATCAAATTAGAGGAGGAGTCGGACAGTGAGGGGGACTGGGGTAAATATTTCCAAATGTCCGACTGGTGACAATCTAAATGTATACATATGGATCTCCATAACTTTTATATCCTTAATTTCCATACACGAGGAAAGTCGGGATCTATCACACTGATAAAAAATAGCCTCATTGAACAAAATTTACGTGATATGGTACAGAGACTTTATATGTTGACATTAGCAGATCGGCAGCTTGTAATAATCCATCAAAAACGCGTTACCACATCCAGTACTACAGCAGGAATGTGACTATTTAGAACATTCATAATTCTATGGCAAAGTGTTCCGTCTTGGCATCCTCACAAGCAAATGGTGAGCCACTTGCTGTGTACCGCATACCACTCTAGAAACAAATGCAAAGACTACGTCCAAAGGGGAGAAACAGCAGGGGAGGAATGAGAAAAGGCTAGATAAACGGTGTAAAATCTACTTCATTGAGGCCATTTGAAGTCTTAAGTTTATAAATCAGACAATTTCCATCTAAGTAACATGATGTCATAGTCACCACCCTCTTATTGAGATGTTAATTTCTCAGGCAAAGCATTTTTGTATATAATATGATCCTCCATGTTTCTCAAGAAAATGTCTGGCAATTGTCATAGTAGTCTTGAGGTCTGCAATCTGTCTCTGGGCCAACTTAATGTCAGATAAATGTTTCCCTACTTTTTCTGGGAGTTTTACCGAACATATAAGAGATTACAGGGACATTGGAGGTGTACACCATATGACTTGTTTCACAATTAAAATAGTGCCTAGGGTAAAATTTGTAATCATTCTTGGAGGAACATACCTCTGACACATGATACATAGTTAAAGATGTGCAATTTCCACCGGAGAAGTCCCTTCCAATTATGACCCAAGGTCGATCCATGGCACATCTCACATTGTGGCTCTTGGTAAATGTCTCAGCAAGGTCTTACATCTTCTTGCTGTAATCACAGGTCTTACTGTAAGAAATTTACCAATGACAGCGTCATTCTTCAACACAAACACTTTTTAAGAGATGTCATTCTGCTCCAAAGTGGTGATAAATTGGCCTGGCCCTCATATTTATTTTCCCTAGGGACAAGTAAATCAAATTGATTGCTGATTTAGTTGTCTTTCTGCCATAAATTCCCTACCCAAAAGGGATCTTGGGTAGCCTTCGTAAATCTTTTATTGAGATATACAGACTGCTCTCATTTAGTCTTTGTTAAGGTGCAGTTCTCCTCAGTCAAAAAATATTGTCCTCTGGAATTGATTATTAAGTGGGCCTGGGTGAGAACTCTGGGAATTCAACAGTGCATTGGAAGCTGTTGGTTTCCTAAATAAAGTGGTAACTAGATGTCCATGTTTTTTGATAAGGAATCAGAAACCCAAATAGACCAGAGCAGCACTTCCTTAAAACATAGTATTTATTTACAGTTCTTTAAAAACATTTTCTGCCAAACACATGGCGTTTTCTTACAGACAGCAAAGATAGTGCAACGTTTCGAACCACACTGGTCTTGTGGTGGTTCTTTCTATGTAAGCTTGCTCTTACAGGATGTGACTTCACTATCAGAATAAAAATATTTATTCTTTAGAATCTTAGAAAATAGTTTATTATAATAAAATTTCTTAAGATGAAGTAAATAACATCTTCTTAGATTAGTAGATAAGCTAAAAAGTGTGAAATACGTAGTTATAAATGTTTAATGTTGGAACCAGCTTAAGATACATTCTGGAAGATGTTTACAGCCTTTACCAAAAAGTCCAACTTGTGTGTACTGTACGAATAAACAAGACATGAACATCAATCTAAACCCATTTTGCTGATTTATTCAAAATACCAGTGTGTGGAACCTAAACTGTTTATTGTCAGTTGCTTTATAATATTAACACTGTTTACAACTTGTGTATGATATACAGGTACATATTTATAAATCCGGGGTACCCTTAATAACTTTTGCTGTACAATACTGTTTGTATCTCTATTTAAGGAACAGGTATTCTTATTTATAGGGGAACTGTGGTCTCCATACAGGTGAACTTATTTTAAAAGAGAACACTCCTACCTTTAAAATGACTCCAATATCATAGTTTTAGCGCAGCAGTATAAAGGGTGTTTTTTTTCCAGCTAGCTCTGTAAGCGTGACATTACCAGCACCCAATGCCTTTTGACGGACATTTTGCTCGCGGATTCGATGCTCGCATATAGGTTTTAATGGACACTTTACTTGCGGATTCGATGCTCGCGTATAGGTTTTAATGGACACTTTACTTGCGGATTCGATGGTCACGTTCGGGCCTAGATACCATGGACATTTTACTCGCGGATTCGATGCTCGCGTATAGGTATAATAGACATATTACTCGCACATTCGAACGGTCGAACATTCGATATTTATCGAAAGTCCGAAAATATCGAAAATCCAGGTACGGGATAGTTCAAGAAGTCTGAATTCATTCTAATTCAAATAGTTCGGCTCAAACTTGGGTTTGAGTTCGAGTTCTAGTCCATCTCTACTTTGCAGGAGTGGGGGGAAAGGAACAATGGGGAGGTGAGTATAATTGTCTTTTAAGCCCAGTCACCATGTCAACACCCATACATTGTAAGATTCTTCTCTAGTGTGTTCCATTTAGTGCATATAAATAATATATTCTCTAAACTAAGAAGGCTCCCATGTTTTTGCCAGTACAGCTCACAGCCCATGTAGGCATCAAAGAATCATGCCCCCTGATCCCAGAAATCACTGTGTCTATGCATTTCTCTATGCAGTAATTTCTATACAGATGTCTCTGCACCTAACAGATGTCAGGTGATTTTACTGCTGTCTTTTTTCCTTTTTTTGCATTTACCTGTGATTATATCTATTATTTTGTTTGTTTCCTTTGTTTTTCTTTGCTTTGCTTTTAGTACATGAGGTACCAGCAGATCCTTTTGAAATCTATTGGTACACATGCGGTGGTTACTGCATACACAGCCCGACCTATCCATCCAAATACTCGGTATTTGGATTCGTTGACCATGTGCCCACACATTTGGCCAAGCATATCAGCTCTCTCAACAATAGTAGAAAGAGCTGATACTGACCAACGGAAACAGCATAGCATTTTCTGTTTAACTGTGGACACGACATGCATCACAGGGTAACATATCTGAAGATTCAGGTTCTATTAATATTTCCTGCTTTTTTTTGTTTCTTATTTTTAGGTATCCCATGATGATTGCTCATTACTTTGTATGGTACTCTGCTTTACATAAATGTAAGAGTGTTGCACCCTATTATTTCCTCTATCTGTTGTGTGAAAATTTTGCCATCACTCCTGAAAACATCCCTGTAGTGGATAGTATAGCAGCCATAAAGCCTCAATCCACAACGAGGTACCACAGAGTGAGGCCAGAACATGGTCACCTTAGGCCATACGTATCATATGAGGCCCAGCTATAGACTTATTCCAACAAGACAAAGTTATAATCGACCAATGTATTGTGGCCTCTACCCTGGCATGGCCATTCCATGTATAAGTTCTACAAGCAAAAACATGGATATGCCATGGGATCTTCAGTTTCACTCATCTTGACAAACCTGTATATGGAAGAAAGCTTTAAAGGGCATGTCCAATCTTCTAAAAAATGTTGATATAATATTCCCCCTGTCCCCCCAACCCCTATATTTTTATTATCAGAAAGTGCCCCAAACATTACTTACCTTCCCTCTTTCCTCCGCCGCACTGCCAGGCCCTCTGCTTGCGAGAAAATGCAAGCAGAGGGGCGGGACCGGCAGTCGCATCTGTGATTGGCTGAGCGGCAGCCAATCATGGACGCGGCTGCCAGGAGTTCAGTGCGGCGGAGGAAAGAGGGAAGGTAAGTAATGTTTTGGTCACTTTCTGATAATAAAAATATAGCGGTTGGGGCTGGGGGGACAGGGGGAATATTATATCAAAAGGATTTTACGCTAGGGGGAGGGAATCCTAATCGGGAGGGAGAGGGAGGGGAAGGGAGGGGGAGAAGGGCTGCAGTGGGCATGCCAAACTTCTCCCGGAGGGGAGACAGGAGGCAGAGTCCTGTATGGACTCTGCAGTACTCCTGGTGGGCATTTTTGGGGACTTTAGGGGGAATAGTAGAAGAACCAGATGGAGCTGGGATGTAAGGTAAGGATTAAACTACACTACACAATGGGGCCAGTAGTGGGGGGATTATAGTTTTGGGGGTACACATGCCCTTTAAGCTTTAAATTCCCCTTTAAGGGAATTGGACCCACCCACTGGTTAAAATACATGGATGACACCTGGGTTAAAATCCACCAGAAAGGATCAGTTGGTAGAAGAAAGTTAAACTGGAAGTATGTGCAGTGCAGACTGCAACCAATGACAACATCTTGGCCAAAGAACAGGATGTGCTTCTTGGTGTAAGAAAGAAAGTAATTTAGGTCTAAATAAAAAAATCAATCTGAATTGAGATGCAATGTGTGTTGGTGGGGGGGGGTGTTGTCTGCCATGTACAATACTGTTTTGATGCCTTACTCTGGGAAGTTTTGATAAAACTCTTAGCTACAATGCAATCAAGACCTTGCATTCAGGAAGTCCTTGAAACCTTGCTGTTATATGCTGATTGAGAAACATTCCAGGGTATTTGACACATTCTTGTAAAAGTCATTCTAAAATGAGAAATCTCGTCTGATGACTAGCAAAATATCTTACACAAGTAACACCATATAAAATTAAAACAATAATGGAAGAATTCAGCTAGAGTGTTTGATCTATTACTATGCTCTAGGCAAATTTAAGACAATATCAAATATTTCCTTAAAGGACAACAATATCAAAAAAAATAACATCACCCTCATTACATGTCCACACTTCAAGCAGCTAAAATCGCTTACTCACATTTACAACCATGCTGTCCTCATTTAGCAATCACACAGCAAAGATAACTGCTAACAGTCCGCCTCCTAGACGTCCCAGAGCCATCATTCACATAACACTTGTCATTGGCTGATGGGAATGTCTGTTACAACCTCTCTCCTTCTCCTCTGCCAGTCAAACAAACTTGAAATAGTTTGTTGCTAGGATACAACCTATATAATCAAGCTGATCAAGGGTGGGTGCATGCTAGCTTTGAGTGAGTTAGAGGTAGAGAGAATTGTTACATCCCCTTCACAGCATGGCTAATTGAAGGCTAATTGAAGGCAGAGAGAGGCTCGAAATCAGAGGGGAAAAGAAAGGAGAGGGCTGCATATCTTTACTCTCTTTAAAGCAATTTTTTTAAAAATGCATTGAGACAATATAGTTATCCTTTAAAGTATCAGGTTGTCTTTAAGTACCTTCTTCATTGTAAAAAGGAACATTAATTGAATTCAGTTCTCTTTCACTTTACCCCCCTTTTTTTAACTTTTTTCCATTATTTTTTTTCCCTCTCTCTTACCTACAGGTTATTTATTGACAGCTCAAATCAATACAGACAGCAGGCAAGAAAAAGGAAACATAATAAAGGTCAACAAGACATTTTCAAGATGTTTTATTAACACGTTTTAATCAACAGTTAAATGATTACATATTTTGTGCATGAAAATATATTTTCTATTTTTATTTTAAAACCAATCACATGTACCTTCAACAAAATAAAAAAAAAAAATTTGTTCTTACAGTATATTTGTTTCTAATCAACCTTTAGTCCTGTTTAATATGGAAATTAGTTTTTTTTTGTTTTGTTTTTTATGACAAAGACATTTTCATGAGTAGTGCCCAGACCTATAATACACAAATAAAAAAGAAATGTATTGAAATTATGCATTTATGATTGTCTATGAAAATTATATGCTTCTCTGCAAAATTGCAAGTTATACAAAAACAATGTACTCTAAATATGACAGGTCTAATGAATTCTAATAATGGTATGCAATACATCTACTAGCAAAGTTATATAGAATACTAGCAAAGTTATATAAAATATATTTTGGTGGAAAAGGATTATAACGTCTTTTCTAAGTGTACACATCTGCAAAAAAAAAAAAAAAGACCTCACAGCAAACATTCAATAATGTGTTTTATTTATTTATTTAAATAGTAGTCTAACCCTAATTTAAAAAAAAATTGCAAAAACTACAATTGTTTACTGTAAGTATAATGTCCTTGTAAAATCAGCATTTAAATATCTATTATTGGTATATTAGCTAAATAAATACTTTCCTTCTGTCTTTTTTGTCTTGTTCTGTGATGTAATCCCACCTTTATATAACCTCATCTCTTCTTAACCAGAGAGACTCCATCGGTGTTACATGAAAATCTGAGCTCATGCTGACAGCAGCACTAATTTAAAGGGCAAGTCCACCTCCAAACCAGATAGCTTGTAAAGATAGGCCCCTTTAAAACAAGTAAAACGAACCTACCCTGACCTCTGTAGGCTAAGCACAACTCCTTCTGTGTCCCTTTTAACTTCCGAGATTTTGCAGACTAGGAGGGAGATGACGTCACTCCTAACACACATGGGCGTCGGCACATAGAGGCAAGGTGGGGCTTTTGCCCCCCCTGCAATTTTGTACCATTATTTTTTAATAAACCAATCATATTTCATGGACAGATCTAAAATCAGTTGTGTCCGTACTGTCCATAAAAACGGCAACATTCTGTAACCTAAATGACATTTAACACTGAAATATTCACGATTGCACACTGGTGGGTAAAAGTGTCTAACTTCATTACGCATGCTACATAATGTGAATTATGTGACGTTCCTGTCTGCTCCTCTTGCTCTGGCGTTCTTTTGACCGTCAAACAAACACAGAGGAGAAGACAATAGAGCAATGCCAGACAGAGTATTGTTGGTTGCGGTTCGCTATGTTATAAGGCATCAACAATCCTTACTACCTACCTAGGGGCACTGACGACTGATCCTGGTAAACCAGGCCAGCTTGTAGTTCACATCTAACCCATCACCAGTCATCACCACCAGTCTGTCAGTCAGTGTGTGTGAATTACCTTCATCACCATTCCCAAAGAGTCAGAGTGAGATTCAACCTTGGGGTTAATTACATGCTATAGTTAGGGTAGGGTAGGCCTGGAAATCCTAGAAAAAAAAGTTCCTTGAACTATAATGAAGCTTGGGGGTTAACATATGTATTATAAATAGGTGTTTTTATTTATTGATAAAATGAGGGGTTATTTTAAGATTAAAACTGATGAATTTGATTGAAAAAATGTAACAGATCAGAAAATGGGTCTTTCATTTATGATTAAAAAGAGATGGGGGCATGGGTTATTTATTATAATTAAAACAGGGGTATTGACTAATTGATAAAATAATGGTTTAATTTATGATTAATTATCATTCAAAACGAATTTATGGTTAAAAACAGATAAGATGGGGAATGGGGATTTATTTATGGTTAAAAACAGATGGGATTATGATATATAATCAAAAGCAATACACAGCTGCAGCGTTAATATATGGGGTCAATTTTAATGGGCAAGTTCACCCACAAACCCCAAAACTGCAATAGTTGGAATCTGAGAGATGTAAGACTAACCTGAAATCCTGCACAATGTTCTGTTACCTCTATTTCTGCTTCAGGTTCTTTACAGTTAGCAGCTGTCAGTCATGGATGTAACAGATGACATCAAAGCCAATAACTGAATGCTATTCCCCTAGATCCTCCTCTGAGCATGTGAGAGTTGTAAAACAAAAAAGTTGGAGAGCTTAGAGAGGAGACAGACAACTTTAGAGAAGCAAAGGGATTTTGCAGTATAAGAGATTAACCCTAGTCTGTCAGCTTTCCAATGACTGTAGTTGTGGGTTTTGGATTAGTGGGCATATTTATAAAGTTAATTTACAATCGCAGTCGTAAATGTACGATCGCGACCATACATTTACAACCGAATGTTCGTTAATTAACGAATGTACGATCAAAGAATACCATGCGGTAGTAAACTACCGCAATGGTATTCATGGGGATTGGAAATCTCCGATTTCGTTATCGTAGATTTTTGATTAGTATTGTAAATGTACAATCGATATCGTAAATTATGATGTTAATCCGATCTTTAATCTCCCGATCGGTTTTAACGATCGTGAAATTTACGATACCGATCGTTAAAGGCGCAGTATCGCTAAAAAACGATACATCGGCTTAATAAATAAGGCCAGGATTACCTATAAAAAAAATATATACTGCATATTCCGCATATAAGACTACTTTTTAGCCCCTAAATGTTCTGAAATGTTGGGGGTCATCTTAACGCCGGGTGTCACCCTTAAGCCACAATTACCTGCAGTGGAGAAAACGAATGGTGCGGCAATAAAGCCCCTGAACCAGATAAAATACATTCTCGGGGCCTTAGGGAACAAATTTCCTTTTATCCAGGCCATTGTTCTATTTTCTCAGATTCCCTCATGTGGAAACGTGCCTCTGTATTGGAAAAAAGCTTATGTAATTCTACATTCAAAAAGGTAATCGTTCACAGCCTGGTATTTACAGGCTGTGAGGTTAAATTCAGTGGTGGGGAAGATACTGGAAAGTTTGATACAGGAACATATTCTACAGTATGTTTTACGGACTGACATTACAAAATTAATTATTATGGATTTAGGAGGGACAGATCTTGTCAAACTTGCTTTGGCTTTTATGAGGAAGTGAGTAGGCATTTGGATTCTGGCATAGCAGTAGTGTATTTGTAAAATACTGGATGTTCATTAGGCTTTTGATACAGGGGCCCTATTTTAAAAATCGTATCGATCGTAAAATACCGATCGTTATCGTAAAATAACGACCGGGTTTTTACCGATAACGACCGTTATTTACCATAACGATCGTTATTTACCGATAACGACCGGTATTTACAGATAATGGTCGTTATCGGTAAATACCGAGCCGTTTATCGGTAAAGAACCGGTCGTTATCGGTAAATAACGATCGTTATCGGTAAATAACGGTCGTTATCGGTAAATAACGGTCGTTATCGGTAAAAACCCGGTCGTTATTTTACGATAACGATCGGTATTTTACGATAACGATACTGATCTTTTATAAATAGGGCCCAGTGTACCATAGGTAACTTATGTGTAACACTAGAGAAAAGGCGCTTTGTATGGGTATTTGATTACTGTGTATAAATACATTAATGAGCCATACAATATCTACATGTATACATGTAATTGTATCACTTTGTATCTGCCAGTGCCATTACAATTCTGATGCCAGTCACTGTGTGAAGCTGGCCAATAAGGTCAAACACCTTACACTCTTATTGTACAGTGTTTTAAGTGACTGGATTTCTTTTGACGGCCCTTAAATTGTGCAATATATTTGTGGAGCCTGAAAGTTTTTTACTTGCACAAATCTCCAACCACTTTTTCAACACGTAGTCTGTTGTGCATTTGTTGTGTGAAAATACTGCAGTGTGAATAAGAAGATTGGGGCTGTATATAACGGCTGTCTGTGGGGTGAGTTTCCTTTTAATTTTTTTATACAACTGTCTCTGTTTATCTGAATGTCTAAAATAATCTCATCTAGGACAAATAACTGTATATCACATGTATCCTTTCCTTCTAACAGAAAAGAATAGAAAGGAAGTCAGGTACATTCACAGTTATCCCACTAATTCCGCAAATCGGGGTGGTGTCCTGCACTCCCGCGAGACCACCCCGATCTCCCACAACAGAGAGGAGTCCTGAATCTCCTCCCCGTTACGCCTATTTTATGTGTGTCACGCCCCCAGACCGCCCACACCCCACCCCTACCACACCCTTAACCCTGCCTCCCCCACCCCCTAGCGCGTATGCCCCACCCACTGTGTGATGTCAATGATGTCACACAGCATAGCCACACCCCTTCACCACGCCCCCTCGCCCACCCTGCCCAGAAGGACGAAGAGGCAGGGTGGGATGTCTGCATTCATATGTTCTTTAACTTCAATAAATATATTAATGCACATTATTCTGTTTGTACTCCCCGCTGGTAAGAGATACATGTGGGTTGAATGTTCAAAGCTGATGACTGATCTCTGGGAGGAAAAGCACAGAGTGACCATCACAGACATTCTTGTTACACATTGCCTCCTTTTACTGTTCTGCTTGGTTTTTATTTCTCATTTGTGGGACTTTTTTCTGTTTTCTGTCCAGAAAGGGATGTTGGGAACTGTAGTATAATATTTAACTAAGATGATTCTGTGTGTTGTTGGGGACAATTTGTTGCTGCTCCCAACAATTTTCTTTCTATTATGGTTGTCTGAACTACAACTCCCATATTACTGTACATATAACTACACATTCACAAATAGCTGGCTGTAGTTGCAGATTTCCTTGTTTCTATTTATTGGTTTCTTTAAATACCCCATTCATCTGTTTAAGCACCGCCTATTTACAACAAACTACTCCCACGATGTCTGTAGCAGAGACGCGCTACATGTACCGTAGTTCTGTCCCTGTGCCCCCCATGCTAACACATTCCCCTCCTCCTCAGTTGCGAGCTGGTTACAAGCAAAATGCTGCATGCTCTGCTGCGGGTTTCTCTCCCCCCTCCCTTCCAGGAAACATCAATGCTGTGTTTGGTCTCAAGCCCACTATTTTCAGCCAATCGGAACTAATAGATTTCCCTCCAATCATCAGGCAGAGTACAGAAACCAATGAGAATGCTCCAATTTCGTCTGGATTAAAATCTACTACACAATGCGTAAACTACAACCTAGAGAATGGTGCTGGACAGACTTTTTGTGCTACATATGTTTGGACCTACATTTATTCATTTCACAGATATCTATATGTAGATTTACACATCTATACATATGGGGATATCCATATATGTGGGGGATCTGTATGTATGGAAGATCAGTATGTACATATATGGTGGATCAGTATAGATAAGGGGGATCTGTATATATGGGGATCTGTATGTAAATATATGGGGGATCAATATATATAAGGGGAATCTGTATATATGGGGGATCTTTATATATTAGGGGGATCTGTATAAATGGGGGACCTGTATATATGGGGGGTCAGTATGTACATATATGGGGGATCAGTATATATAAGGGGGATCTGTATATATGGGGGATCTGTATAAATGGGGAGATCTGTATATATAAGGGAGATCTGTATATATGGGGGATCAGTATATATAAGGGGGATCTGTAGAAATGGGGAGATCTGGATACTGTATATGAGGGATCTTTATAGATAAAGGAGATCTGCTTAAATGGGGAGATCTGCATATATGGGTGATCTGTGTTTATATAAGGGGGTCTGTATAAATGGGGAGATCTGCATATATGGGGGACAAGAACTAACTAAAAACATTGGCAAATGAGAATGGATAATGGTGGAAAGTGTATATATTAGGCTTAGGCCCCACTGAAATACACAAAAAAGCACTGTGCATTTCTGAACACTTGTGCAACGTACTCATTTCCATTAGTATAGTAAAGTATTTGAGGTTGAATAAAGATATTTATTGATCTAGTCCAACCTGCTCTGCAATACCCACATGTCCTGCCTACCAGTTGATCCAGAGGAAAGCAAAAAAAAAAAAAACAGAATGAAGGGGGAAAAAATTCCTTCCTGACCCCAAGTGGTAATCAGAAATATCCCTGAATCAACTCAACTTTATGTATCGATACGAGTAACATGCAACATTCATTGTTTTTAGAAACTCTTTCAGCTCTTTTTTAAAAAAAACTATTCAATAAACTTGCCATCACCACGTCCAATGGAAGACTCCTATAGTTTAAAGGTTTTCACAGTGAAAAACCTTTTCCGAACTTGAAGACTAAATTCCTTTTCTTCCAGTCCACGTGTCCTCTGACATGTTTTATTGTTGAACAATGCCGCAGATAGTTTATTGTATTATTATTATTAGTATTGTGGATTTATATAGCACAAACATCTTTCGTATCACATTACAATTACATGTATACATGTAATTGTAAAGTGATACAATTACATGTATACATGTAGATATTGTATGGCTCATTAATGTATTTATACACAGTAATCAAATACCCATACAAAGCGCCTTTTCTCTAGTGTTACACATAAGTTACCTATGGTACACTGTATCAAAAGCCTAATGAACATCCAAGTATTTTACAAATACATCTACTGCTATGCCAGAATCCAAATGCCTACTCACTTCCTCATAAAAGCCAAGCAAGTTTGACAAGATCTGTCCCTCCTAAATCCATAATAATTAATATTTGTAATGTCAGTCCGTAAAACATACTGTAGAATATGTTCCTGTATCAAACTTTCCAGTATCTTCCCCACCACTGAATTTAAACTCACAGGCCTGTAAATACCAGGCTGTGAACGATTACCTTTTTGAATGTAGGAATTACATAAGCTTTTTTCCAATACAGAGGCACGTTTCCAGACATGAGGGAATCTGAGAAAATAAGAACAATGGCCTGGATAAAAAGGAAATTTGTTCCCTAAGGCCCCGAGAATGTATTTTATCTGGTTCAGGGGCTTTATTGCCGCACCATTCGTTTTCTCCACTGCAGGTAATTGTGGCTTAAGGCAGTGACACCCGGCGTATAAGATGACCCCCAACATTTCAGAACATTATAAGGGGCTAAAAAGTAGTCTTATATGCAGGAATATGCAGTATATATTTTTTTATAGGTAATCCTGGCCTTATTTATTAAGCCGATGTATCGTTTTTTAGCGATACTGCGCCTTTAACGATCGGTATCGTAAATTTACGATCGTTAAACCGATCGGAGATTAAAGATCGGATTAACGATCATAAATTTACGATATCGATTGTACATTTACAATACTAATCATAAATCTACGATAACGAAATCGGAGATTTACAATCCCCATAGAATACCATTGCGGTAGTTTACTACCGCATGGTATTCTTTGATCGTACATTCGTTAATTAACGAACATTCGGTTGTAAATGTATGGTCGCGATCGTACATTTACGACTGCGATTGTAAATTAACTTTATAAATATGGCCCACTAATCCAAAACCCACAACTACAGTCATTGGAAAGCTGACAGACTAGGGTTAATCTCTTATACTGCAAAATCCCTTTGCTTCTCTAAAGTTGTCTGTCTCCTCTCTAAGCTCTCCAAGCTTTTTGTTTTACAAGCTCTCACATGCTCAGAGGAGGATCTAGGGGAATAGCATTCAGTTATTGGCTTTGATGTCATCTGTTACATCCATGACTGACAGCTGCTAACTGTAAGAACCTGAAAGCAGAAATAGAGGTAACAGAACATTGTGCAGGATTTCAGGTTAGTCTTACATCTCTCAGATTCCAACTATTGCAGTTTTGGGGTTTGTGGGTGAACTTGCCCATTAAAATTGACCCCATATATTACGCTGCAGCTGTGTATTGCTTTTGATTATATATCAATTAATCCCATCTGTTTTTAACCATAAATAAATGCCCCATTCCCCATCTTATCTGTTTTTAACCATAAATTCGTTTTGAAATGATAATTAATCATAAATTAAACCATTATTTTATCAATTAGTCAATACCCCTGTTTTAATTATAAATAAATAACCCATGCCCCCATCTCTTTTTAATCATAAATGAAAGACCCATTTTCTGATCTGTTACTATTTTTCAATCAAATTCATCAGTTTTAATCTTAAAATAAACCCCTCATTTTATCAATAAATAAAAACACCTATTTATAATACATATGTTAACCCCCAAGCTTCATTATAGTTCAAGGAACTTTTTTTTCTAGGATTTCCAGGCCTACCCTACCCTAACTATAGCATGTAAATTAACCCAGAGGTTGAATCTCACTCTGACTCTTTGGGAATGGTGATGAAGGTAATTCACACACACTGACTGACAGACTGGTGGTGATGACTGGTGATGGGTTAGATGTGAACTACAGCTGGCCTGGTTACTCAGGATCAGTCAGTCAGTGCCTCCTAGGTAGGTAGTAAGGATTGTTGATGCCTTATAACATTAGCGAACCGCAACCAACGAATACTCTGTCTGGCATTGCTCTATTGTCTTCTCCTCTGTGTTTGTTTGACGGTCAAAAAGAACGCCAGAGAGCAAGAGGAGCAGACAGGAACGTCACATAATTCACATTATGTAGCATGCGTAATGAAGTTAGACACTTTTACCCACCAGTGTGCAATCGTGAATATTTCAGTGTTAAATGTCATTTAGGTTACAGAATGTTGCCAGTTTTTATGGACAGTACGGACACAACTGATTTTAGATCTGTCCATGAAAATATGATTGGTTTATTAAAAAATAAATGGTACAAAATTGCAGGGGGGGCAAAAGCCCCACCTTGCCTCTATGTGCCGACGCCCATGTGTGTTAGGAGTGACGTCATTCTCCTCCTAGTCTGCAAAATCTCGGAAGTTAAAAGGGACACAGAAGGAGTTGTGCTTAGCCTACAGAGGTCAGGGTAGGTTCGTTTTACTTGTTTTAAAGGGGCCTATCTTTACAAGCTATCTGGTTTGGAGGGTGGACTTGCCCTTTAAATTAGTGCTGCTGTCAGCATGAGCTCAGATTTTCATGTAACAACCGATGGAGTCTCTCTGGTTAAGAAGAGGATGAGGTTATATAAAGGTGGGATTACATCACAGAACAAGACAAAAAAGACAGAAGGAAAGTATTTATTTAGCTAAATATTACCAATAAAATAGATATTTAAATGCTGATTTTACAAGGAACATTATTACTTACAGTAAACAATTGTAGTTTCTGCAATTTTTTTTTAAATTAGGGTTAGACTATCTATTTAAATAAATAAATAAAACACATTATTGAATGTTTGCTGTGAGGTCTTTTTTTTTTTTTTTTGCAGATGTGTACACTTAGAAAAGACGTTATTAATCCTTTTTCCACCAAAATATATTTTATATAACTTTGCTAGTATTCTATATAACTTTGCTAGTAGATGTATTGCATACCATTATTAGAATTCATTTAGGACCTGTCATAATTAGAGTACATTGTTTTTGTATAACTTGCAATTTTGCAGAGAAGCATATAATTTTCATAGACAATCCTTGCGGCTCTGACAAGAGCCCTTTGGGGCTTAGGGGTCCTGCAGCTTGAACCGGGGCCCCCTTCCCCGGCCCTATCAGGGTCCTTGCGGAACTTACAAGGGCCCTTGTGGCCCTGAAAAGGGGCTTAAGGGGTCCCACAGCTTGAACCGGGACCGCACTCCCCGACCCTTGTAAGGGCCCTTGGGGCACTGAGAAGTGCCTTTGGCGGGGGTCCTGCAGCTCGAACCGGGACCCCCAGCGAGCGGGTCTTAAAAGAGCCCTTGGGCGACATCTTCTTTCTTCCATCCGGTGAAACCAGCTCCGCCGAGGCCACCGACCCTGAGAAGTACCCCAGGGGGACCTCCGGCACCGGTGACCTTGACGAGGCCATGTTACCATCCGACGCGGCGTCATCGGGCTAGCAACACCAACCCCACTGAGGTCGCCGATGCCAGACAGGCTCACTGCGGACGCCAGTGGAGCCAATGTTGCTACCCGCTTCTATCTTCTTTCTTCATCCATCTACTGCGATGGCATCTGAGTTTCGCAGTGGTTTGCAGCTCTTTATAACCCTAATCCGTTTCTGATTGGTCAATGTAAACCATTAAAAAATTGACCAATCAGATTTCTCAAAATTTCAGAAAGCAGCAGATGCAACCACCTGCCGTGACTCCGTCCCAGCAGCCCCTTCCAGACAGTATCGCCACGAAGATAGATCAAATTACCGCCGCACGTCATGGCCACCAAACTTTCCGCTGCGATGCTGCTCGCCACTATAAATATGGTGAATGCTGTATTTTTTCCGCGGTAATGTGCGGCGGTAATTTTACTGCGCTACTATCAGCTGTTTATAAATATGGCCCTAGAAAACTTCTCGAAAACTCAGAATTTCTAAAATCCTCGAGCGTGGCTCGAAAATAGAATGCTGAAGCTCAAAAAATAGTGTGATTGTGAGAAAAGTTATTTCTTTTAAAGTTCTGGATATATGTACGTGTTCCCCAGACCATTTCCCAGGTCCCAGAGCCATGTAAGTTAGCCAAAGTTACCATTTCTATTTTACCTTATATTTAGGCGGATATGTCCGGATTTTTTTCTCCCGTTGACGGATTTTAGCAGTTTTGCCCATCTCAAGTCTGGAGGTCAGATGAAAGGTTCTGTACCATAGGCTGTATTGCATGCTAATAAGCCAGCACTTCTGGACACATGCTTAAGCCATAGGACATAAAAAATAAATTTTGCATACCTCTGTCTCTTACTACTCGGCATACCTGGGAGTGTGAAATGACTCCTTGTTTAGTTTGTGGGAAAACCTATTCATATAGCATGAGACTGCAAGATACCTTCTGTTTTAAGAAGGCTCTTCTCCATTTTTATGTTCTTTGGAGGCTGTTTTTGCTCCTTTTGGCCCACCTCACCTTAAGCTATATAGCTCCCTGGTATTATATTTATGTTGTATGAGATAAAACAAAATATTTGGGTACCATGTTTGGTATCTACAAAAACATGATGTATGTATAGTTATTTATAAAGCTTCACTTGGAATGCAGCACTGTACAGTACAAATACAATAGTCATACAAGTGGAAAAAATACATCCGTAGATAGTTCAGAACTAAGGAGTAAGGAGGTCCCTGCCCCATAGAGCTTACTGTCTGTTAGGTGGGAACATACAGATACTATGGAATGGGTATAAGTGAGACGAATAAGTGCAGATAAAACAATCATATCATATACTGTGCTGGTAGCATATAGGTAGGATGTTAGGCTAGATTAAACCTGCTAATTGAGGTTTCTTGAAATAGAGAGGAAAATAGAATTCCAGAGGATGGGAGCACAAGAAAAAAATGGTTTAAGTCAAGAGGAAGCAGTACAAGTGAGGGGTCTGTACAGGAGCTGTTTTTTTGATGAGTGGAGGGTACGGGCAGGAACATATCGGTAACTAGAAAGGAAATATGATAGGAGCAGCAGAGTGAAGGTATTTAAATGTTAGGAGAAGGATTTTGTATCCAATGCACTGTTTAACGGGGAGCCAGGTTGTTGTCTGCTACAGAAGATTTGGGATCCTGTTTATTAGAGACGAACAATATGTATGGCAGAGTTAAGTATAGACTGAAGGGGAGAGAGGTGTGAAGCGAAGCCAGAAAGTAGTAGGTTGCATATTCCAGGCGTGATATGATGAGAGCATCATAGCATAGCGGTGGGTCAGGAGAAAGGAACCTGCGGATTTTGGCTATATTGCGAAGAAAAGCAGCAGGTTTTTTCGCAACATACTGTGTTAATGTGTTAAAAGGAGAGAGAGGAGTCAATATTAAACCTAGCGTGCCGATTGATAGGGAAAATGGGGGTTTGTCAACAGAGATAGAGAAAGATGGGACAGGACCAAGTTTAGGTGGGAAATGATCAGTTCAGTTTTAGAAAAGATTTAATTGAGGTAGTGTTGAGACATCCAGAGGAGATGGCAAGGAGGCAGTTGGAGGCTGTGATATCAGGAGTTGAGCGTAGGTGTGGAACAAGTAGATTTGGTATCGTCTGCATATAAATGATACTTGAAGCCGAAAGAGCTTATAACATCTCAAGGAAATAGGAGGAGAACATATGGTCCAAGAACAGACCCTGCGGTACCCCCACACCAGAGGAACCGAAAGAGGTAATGCTAGCATAAGATACAGAGTAAGTTTCGTCAGAGAGTAGGATAGAAACCAGGATGCCACTTCATTCCCCAAATGCCAAAAGAGTGAAGTATCTGCATTAGGAGGGAATATGGACTGGTTTAGAAAGCAAAAGAGAGGTGAAAGGAGGATAAATAGAAAAGTGACCATTGGCCTTTGCAACCTGCAGATCATTCACAACTTACACAGAGCCATTTTGGTGTGATGTGCACAGGACAGAATCCAGATTTCAAAGGATCCATAGGTTATGAGCATAAAGGTGTTATCGATGGGAGAAGAAAAATAATTCTAGCAGTTTAGAGGCTATCGGTGGAGAGAAATAGGGTGGTAGTTGGCTAACAAGAGGGATCTACAAGGGCTTTTTTAGTATGGCTTCACTGGCATGCTTAAAAATGGTAGGGAAAATTCCAGATGTAGGGGAGGCGTTGAATATGTGGGTGAGTATAGGGGTAAGCACATGATTACAGTGTCATCAATATCAGAAGGCATTGGATCAAGAGGACAGTTTGTAAGCAGACATGATAAGAAGCAGGCGAGAGACTTCAGAATAGAGATGGGTGAACTTTCGAAAGTTTGGTCCGTTTTCGAACTTTTGAACTTCTAAAAAAGTTCAAAAGTCCGAAAATGAGACTATTAAGTCAATGGGGGGTAAATAGTTCGGAAAGTTCGAATGAACTTTCCAAAATATTGCGTGTAAACTTACCTCACAGGCCCTGGGACCTGGAAGATGGTCTGGGAACACGTACGTGCGTGGATTTTCGAACGTCCAGCAAAACTCAGAACACCGCTTATGAAAATCCCCAAACGGCCGGAGATTCCCGAAATCGCCATTTGCAGATTGCCGAACGGCAGACAGGGCCCTTTGGGGCTTAAGGGGTCCCGCAGCTCAAACAGGGAACCCTCTTCCCCGGCCTTGTAAGGTCCCTTGCGGCACTAAGAAGTGTCATTGCGCCCTAAGAAGGGCCCTTTGGGACCTTAAAGTTCCCGCAGCTCGAACCGGGACCCCCCTCCCCAGCACTTATAAGTGTCCTTGTGGCCCTTGGAAGGGCCCTTTCAGAAAATCAAAATCTGATTGTGGTTATGTAAACCATGAAACCAAGCATTGACAAATTGACCAATCAGAAATAGATAGGGTTTTCTCAAACCTATATACGAGGTGCACACCTCCACGGCTAGCAACATCGGCTCCGCTAGGCCAGCAGTGCCAGTGGGCTCACTGTCGCCACAGTGAGCCTGCCTGGCATTACGACCATCAGTGGTGTTGGTGTCGCCTTTCCCGAAGACGGCGCGTGAGATCAAGACTCCAGTAACATCACTCGTTGAGGCCACCGGCACCGGAGGTACCCCTGGAGGCCGCAGGGGTACTTTATGGTCGGTGGCCTCAGCGGAGCTGGTATCACCGAATGATAGACAGAAGGCGCCACCCAAGGTCCTCTTTTAAGAGCGCGGGGGTCCCAGTTCGAGCTGTGGACCCCAACAAAGGTACTTATCAGTGACACAGGGCCCTTATAAGGGCCGGGAGGGGGGGTCCATGTTCGAGCTGCAGGACCCCTTAAGCCCCAAAGGGCACTTGTCAGGGCCACAAGGGCACTATAAGTGCTGGGGAGGGGTCCCGGTTCGATCTGTGGGACCCCTTAAGCCCCAAAGTGCCTTGTCAGGGCCACAAGGGCCACTTCTTAGTGCCGCAAGGGCCCTGATATGGCCGGGTGGGGGGGTCCCTGTTCAAACTGCGGGACCCTTAACCCCCCAAAGAGCCCCTTGTCAGAGCCGCAATGGTCCTTGTAAGTACCCGGGAGGGGGTCCCGGTTCCGAGCTGCGGGACCCCCGAACATTTGCCAAATGTTCGAAATCCTCGTACATTTGAGAATTCTCGAATGTTTCGAGGATTTTCGAAATAGTACACGCGAGTCCGGAAAATCAAACTAGTTCAAACCCAGCTAGTTCAATAGTTTGAGTTCGTCCAACTCATAAAGTTCGGCTCGAACTCGGTTCGAGTTCTATCCATTCCTACCTTCTGAACGGGTCACAGGAGCAAAGAAGGGAGGAGAGGGCAACATAATCAGAGTCATCCTGAGGACCAGAGATCTGCAGGCGAATGGACTCCACTTTATGTTGAGTAATGGCAAAGTCCTGGGGAGGGTGTCAGAGAAAGGAGAGGGTCAGGGAGCGAGGGGCGCGCAGAAGGGAGTTGAAGTATGGAGAAAAGCGACGTGGGTTCGATTTGTTGTTATTTGTAAGTTTCCATTAATAGTTTCTGTTTTGCCAGCAGAGCCAAGAGCTGAGACATTGCAGCATGAACTTGTAATCAGCCTTTGTACAGGACTTTCTCTACGCATGTTCAGCAGCACGCGCCACCTGCGTATAAAACAGGAAGTGGGGTTGGCCACGGACAGGATTAGAGGTCCCTCGTC
This sequence comes from Hymenochirus boettgeri, assembly GCA_019447015.1. NCBI lineage: Eukaryota > Metazoa > Chordata > Amphibia > Anura > Pipidae > Hymenochirus > Hymenochirus boettgeri. The sequence goes on from CM033473.1 coordinate 111,279,231, forward strand.
TAAGGGAATGCGAGGGCGCAAAGAGTCTATCGTGTTAATCAGGATAGAATTATATGAATTAGCACAAGTCAGGGTCATCAACTGTCAAAGGGAGGAGAGGCTAGAAAACAGGGATGGAGTGCGGAAGATCTATTGATCAGTATTTAGAACAGAACACAAGAGGAGGACAGGAGGAAGAAGATTGTTGTAGCCCTGAAAATGATGATGATATCATCATGATGATCATACATACATACACATCATACATACATACACCAGTAAGGTTTGTAACACAATAAAACACATCATCAGCATCATTTGCTGAAAATCAATCTGATCTGTGTTTATAGGCAGTACTGTACTGTAAATAGAATTGCTTACTTAAATATAAATGCTGAGGAGAATATTACTGCCTCTGGAGTATTTCCAAGTATTTCTTGACAGTGGAATTCTAATAAAATATCCTTTACCTATAAATTTTTTGGAACTTTAATGGAAAAACATGGTTTCTTTTCTGTTCCTTGAAAAGAGCTCTTCCAAGATATAATCTGCTTAAACTTAAAATATTTTTTCATCCTTATGAAGAAACAAATGCAACCCAACATTTTTTAACAAGAAAGATTGTTTGGGATACATATAGATAGTCAGTTGGTATATCATTTGCAGACTAAAGGCAGTTAGGATTTATTGTATGGCAAAAACAAAGAGTGAGAAGAAATGAGAAGTACAGTCACGAGTGATAAGTATATTCCCGTGATTGTGTAAGATACGGTAATGCACAAGAATAGAAATAAAGGTAACTAGGAGCAATTTCTCCTGTAATGTAAAGACATACATTTAATAAAATTACCCAACTACTATTACTAGACATGTTTGTGGTGCATTAATATTCAGGTATATATTTTTCATCAAAATTTTAAAGGCCAAATTTACAAACACATTTTGGAGTTCAAAACAGGTGTTAGTTGAAACTTTTCTACAACCTAAAAATGCAATTTTGTGGTATCATCATTTTGGGGTTTGATTGAATTTCATCAGTTTTTGTGATAAAAAGTATCTCTACTGTTAACTATAATATGCACAGTATTATACATGTTCATCCTACTAATACAAATCTACCTTTCAGGAAAATGTTTTGTAACAGACACTGCATAGACCCCATTTTAGCATTTCCTGGAATAATGTGAACAAAGTTTTTCAACAACAAAAAAAGAATGTTAAAATACACTTTAGTAAAATAATTTACAGTCGGTCATGCAAGAACACAATTACTAGATTAAACAATTAGCCAACATAGCAGACATTTACATTTACTTTTGAAGTGGTAGATAATTTATGTTAAAACAGCTAGCCGCTATTTTCATTCATTCTACATTAGATATTCAGGAATAACCTGTGGATAAATAGGCTCCACAAATCACCTTGTTAATTTTAATGATCTGGACAATATAATTTATAATACCCAGCAGGGGGCAGCTGTTGCTTGGCAGAGAAGAAAGGTCCTAGGTGTTTCACATTTTTAGGGGGAAGAACTGAAAAACCCCATGAACACTAGTAACTTGGCAAAAATATCCCTAATCCATTATAACCCATCTTTACAAATATATACAAATATTTTCATTATTTTTGTTAATATATTTAAATTATGCAGTTACATAGTATGTAAAGTACTACTACTTTTATTTGCAAGCTAAAAAAGGAAATAGTGGAGAAAAGGTTGTAAGAACATCTCCATGCAAATTCTGTCAGCTGGAAAGTCACGGACTACTGCAATAGAAAAGTAAATTAACAAAATGTTAATACATTGGCAGAGAAAAGGTATAAGGAAGGTTAAATTTAAAGGAGAATAAAATCTAAAATATAAACGCCTAAATTTAGAATCCATTCAGACTTATTTATACAATAATGAAAAAAATAAAATAACACAACTGGATAGAGATGGACTAGAACTCGAACTCGAACCCGAGTTCGAGCCGAACTATCGAATTGAACGAATTCGGACTTCTGAACTATCCCGGACCCGGATTTTCGATAATTTCGTACTTTCATAATATTGAATGTTCACGACCGTTCGAATGTGCGAGTAAAATATGCCTATTATACCTATACGCGAGCATCAGAAATTGCGAGTAAAGATTCCATTAAAACCTATACGTAAGCCATCGAATCCGTGAGTAAAATGTCCATGGTATCTAGGCGCGAACACGCATCGAATCCCGAGTAAAGTGTCCATTAAAAACTATACGCGAGCACCAATCCGCGAGTAAAATGTCCATGTATCTAGATGCGAACATCGAGTCTACGTTAAAGTGTCCATTAAGCCTATACGTGAGCATCGAATCCGCAAGTAAATGTAACTGGTACCTAGGCGCGAACGAGCTAGAAAATAGCGTGAGTGAGAGTAAATGCTTTTTCAAATGTCCTGGATTTCGAACATGTCCCCAGACCATTTCCCAGGTCCCCCTGCCATTTACATTAAGTTACCATTGATATTTTAATTGTATTTCATTAGAACTTTTTTTTCGAACTTTTGACTCCCATTGACTTTAATGGGTCCGTTTTCGAACTTTCCATACAGTTCGAAAGCTCGAAAACAACCAAACTTCAAATATTCGTCCATCTTTAAAACTGGATCAAAATGGAAGTAAAAATGCTATCCTGATTATTTTAATGTTTTGCTATGTTGTGTTGTGATTCAGTTTATAGTTGGTATTCATAAAGTCAATATCTGTAAATACCAATATCAATCCTTCAATGCTGCAGTCATTATATTCAGAATTTAGGCGTTAAAAAATGCCATTTGGTTTGTAAATTAATTACTGAACCTTATCAGAAAATCACAATTGTAGCATAAGTGACGATGTGCTAGTCAACAGACATATCTGTTGTATTCAATTAGATCAACTGGACTTTAGTTCTTGAAGATGTTTCGCTAGTCATCCGACTGGCTTTCTCCATTTAAATTGACTTGTACAAGAATCTGTTGGCAATTATGTACCCTGGAAAATCCCAATTAGCAAGAATGTACAAGTCTTTCTGAATTGAGAAAGCCAGTCGGATGACTAGCGAAACGTCTTCAAAAACTAAACTTCAAGTCCAGTTGTCTCTAGTTGAATACAACGATAACCATGACCTGGATGAATGAGAACCTTCACAGCATACTGTAAACAGACAGTATCGGTAATTTACTATGCAGTCATTATTTAATACTATGGTCGTAAATATACCTTGGTCGTAATAATAAAGGATTTTAATATATAATTTAACATTATTGATCCTTTATTTCGATATCAATAATGTTCCTATAAAAAGATACTATGTTGATCAATTTGTGAATCCAAGAACCAATAGCAGCAGTTCTAATTGACGAAGCTGATTTGGGTCACATGGCACCACTTACATGTTTTTTGCATGTGATAACAAATCTTTCTAGGAACAAGCTGTCAAAAAAACCTAATATCTTGCTGTGTATTGAGATTATCACTGTCTCATAGTCAGGGGGCGTACCTGAAGGGGCCCGCCCATCTATTATTGACATTTGAAAGCTAACATCTGATGGTTGGGCAAAATTAGCACATTTTTACAATAAAAAACCTTTATTGATAACCCTGATTGTATCTTTTTTGTGTATATATTGTAGCAGAGTTTCTCTGCAGGAAGATGACCAAGCTTCCATGTGGTAGTAGCACCCCAACACGTCCTTTAATTGGAGGTCTTATGCCTTGAGTACTAAGCATTGGATAAAGGCCCTCTTCCCTCCTTTTAAAAGCCAGTAGGCGGGGGAGGTGATAATATTATACTAATCCAATTCAAGGTCAGGGAGACAACCTTCCCAAAAAATGCAACCAAGCAGGGAGTGTCATCCCAGAAAATCCCCAAGTAAACTGTTAGGACATTCCATACTGGATTACCTTGACGTGTTTGAAGGCTTTCACTTTATGCATAAAATTGTAACTAAAAACCCCCATGTTTTTACTGTTTGCACTAGCATAATATATTATGATATATGGGGCCCAGGAATGTGCATTGATCATCTCTTTTCTTGTTTGTTCTAATTTTTTGGTCAGATCAGTAGCACTTCCACTATTTTTTATAAAGTAATTTGCCACAGGAGTGCTCCCACAGTCCCCCCCTTGGGTGTACTGATTGTATCTTTAACACAGTAAAGTGGAGGATTCTTGCGAATGGTGAGAACAAATACTGAATGACAGAATTTGTAGCTTTGAAAACATTTATTAAATGAAAGGTGGCAATCTCCAATAACAAAACACTGCAATGAGCTACTGAAGCAAGCTAAATAGATAAACAACACATTTTACTGAAAAAGATAACATGGTTATTAATTTCCACTTGTTAAAATGTTGAGCCAGACAAAAGAAAACTCCAGTAGAATATAGCTGGCAATCCAATCTGGAAAATAAGGGAGTGGAGGTCAGTCCATAAAACAGCATATACTGTACATCTACTCAAGGACACTGGTACAGTCATAACATGGAATGAAAAATATCAGAGATTCTCCCTGTAAAACCTACAGAGGAAGGTGAATATTTAATATGGGCCGAACTCCCATATAAATTAATGTTTAACTAAATTAATGTTAAAATAAAAAAAAAAAGATTTTGGCAGGGTGACAAATATTGTTTCCTGCTTACTGATAACAGTTCTTAAATTCTTTCCCTGAATGCTACAGATACACATTTACATTCACATGATATTTTTTTTTTGTGTGTGTGAACCCACTGTTTCTTTATAAAAATAAGTTGAAAATGAATCAGTGCGTAACTAAAGGGCCTGCAGGGCCGCGGGGGGGTCAGGGAAATAAGGGCCCGTATCAGCTGTTTCTTGCGTATGCAGTAAAGGTATGTGTGATCAGCTGTTTAAAACTGTTGCTGGGGTTTTTTGTTTAGGCCAAGGCCATACTACAGTTCAGTGTAGAGCCTAGCCCTTTAACAGCTGATATGGCCCTCTTAGTCCCCTGGCCCTCCCGCTGTTGCTTTTTAAAAAAACTGATTGTTGCGCAATTGGGAGGGATCATGGGCCCGGCCAACAAATCCGCAGGAGATGTCTGTAGTTTTGCTGCGGCAATTAATTGTCCTAATACTTCTCTGGCTAAAGGTTTATTGCAAAGCAAAACTTACTATAATAATATTTGGTGATTTAAATATAGTTGTTTTTTTTTAAGATTTTGGGTATTAAAGGATAAGTGCACTGTAAAATCAATTTATGTTCATTTGGAAGCTGCAGCTTTAAAATACCGTTGCCATATTTATTTTTTTTACCTATGTCCTCCAGCAAGGCAAGCCTAGCTTTGTGCCTTGGAGTTGCTAAATCTTGTACTGGTTTGCGAATGTTAAGCTCCGCCCCTCTGAATTTCCTCTGCTTCTCCTGCTTGAGCCTCAAACAGTAATGCTTGGGATTTCCGTGCACACGCACGTGCACGGAACCCACAGGTATTACTGTTTGAGGCTCAAGCGGAGGAGAGTGCGCGGAAACACACAGGCATACTGTTTGAGGCTCAAGCAGGAGAAAGCAGAGGAAATCTCAGAGGGGCGGAGCTTACATTCAGCAAACATTACAGATTGTCAGCCCTTTCAAGACACAGCTAGGCTCTGGAGGGGCATAGTAAAAAAAATGGCATTGGTATTTTTAAAGCCTGCAGCTTCCAAATGAACATAACTTGATTTTACAGGCACTTTATCCTTTAATATGTGTTCCCCGGACCATCTCCCAGGTCCTTGAGTCATTTAGTCATGAGTAAGTTACCATTCTATTTATAACCTCACTTAAGACTGAATTTAGTTCGGATTTTTTAACTCCAATTTGACTTAGCTTCATGCTTCGTACCCATAATGTACTGTGTGTAAGGAGCATAATTATGGCTCATGAGATCTCAACAACCGGTCTGTAGCTGGCTGGCTGGTTTTGCCTTTAGCTTGTCGGAATGCTGCTAAGCCTTTAGTAGGTGTAAAGTTTCCTCGAAGGCTACACCGCAAAGTATCTAATCCTTATTAGTTTAAAAGCAGACAGCATTCCTCATCAGGGCCACATCTACATGAGCAGAGTGAGACATTTTGTCTCAGTGTCACTTCTGCACTGAAAAAAAAGACGTCAGACAGGCAGGGGGGGGGGGATTTTCCTTGACCGTGCAAGTGCACATGCATAACCAGGAAAGTGTGAGCACAGCCCACATGACTCCAATATATACGGTACCTTGAACTTGCTTCAACTCCGTTTCTGCTTCTTAAAGAGTCAGACACATGCCCTGCTGGCTCAGTTCTGAGTGTAACGTACAGCTCCTAGTTCAAGGAAAAAAATCATTGGAGGTCACTTAGGTGGAACCAATCAAAACCACAGTACACAGAAATATTGGATTGTTAGCTGCAGCAGCCAATTATTGCTAATCTGTAAAATTTTAGCCATGCCCATCGACAAAACCATGCCCACTGACAAAGACAAATCCAGTTCAAGGCGGCATTCAAAAGTTTGGTCAGGCAGCAAAAACCCTAGAAGTGCCCCTGTTCCTAATTGTGTTTGAAGGCAAACATGATCCCTAATTGTAATTGAAAGCTAACTGCTCTCTTCAAGTAATATCTTACTAGTATTAATAATCCTGTTGTCTAGCTAGCAAGGGTTGGTGCTGATTGTCATTGATGTATTGATGGTTTCCAAAAGGCCTACTATTAAACGTGTTCTCACTCCAAAGGGACAATCCTCACACAATAGTAATTAAGTCTACATGGCCACAAGATTCTAAAAGGTCACTTTACCTAAAAACTTTTAAAAATGTAATTCATTAATTTAATGGGAGGTAGGTGACAAGGCCTACCTACCTTGTTAGTAGCAGTAATAAGTCGTATTTTAAAACCAAACATGGCTTCAGATAGGACTGGGGTTTTGGAATCTCATAGATCTCATGGAATTTCAGAATTTCCAAAGGCAAACCATGTTGAAAATTCAAATGCGCTGTCAAGATTCGAAACTGGAGCTCAGAATTTGATTTGAAAATTCATAAGTTCCACTACCACTGTTTTTAGTTGGGTTTTATTAGATTTTAACTTTTGCGGAATCAACACAATTTCACTGAACCGTCAGTGAAAATTCATTCATCTCTAATCAAGATAGCCGAACTGATGGTCTCCACCCATTTCATTTCCCCTGACATTCATGGGGCACTCTAGTCTAGGGAGGGAGGTTATGAGACCTGGGGAAAAAAATGGCCATCAGATTTACAGATCTCATCTCCCTCTTAAAGAGGAATAGGATGGCCGGTTCCGGTATCCGAACCTGGATCCGCCACGGATTTATCCTGTTCGCAGAACGGCGGATTTTTCGGATTTTCCGCCTTCCGAACTTCGATTCGCGGATTTTTAGTATTTTCGAAAATTTTGAAATTTCGAGTTTTCACGTATTTTTGAATATAGAGCAAACGTAATTTCAAATTCCGAAAATACAAGGATTTCTCTTATATCCATAAATACATTTCTAAAATTTTCGAAATTACGAGATTACTCGTATTTTCGAGAAGACATATTTTCGACAAAAGCTGGGAAAATACTAGTTTCTCGTATTTTCGAAAAGTTTCGAAATATGTGAAACCTCGTAATTTCGAAAATTTCGAAAAAACGAAAAATCTCGTATTTTTCTCATTTAATGGGTCCGCTCTCGTTTTCGAATTTTTTCGAAAATTCACGGATCCTGAGCGAACCGGATTTTGCGAAGTTCGGACATCTCTAAAGGAACTGTAGTCTCCATACAATTGCCCTCAAAGGCCATTGTAAAGAGCTCTCTCATACCTTTCAAACAAGCCTATTCTCCACCTGCTGTAAGTTTTCATGTCCTAGCCTGTCTCTGTGACAAGACCACTCATGAGCTGTGTCATAAGCCCCACCTCCAAATATCAATCTTTATTATATCAATATATGGGCTTTTCTGTCAGTGGACACCTTAAGGAGATAAACATTTTTATGCTTTTATAGGATTAGTTTACTCACTGGCACCTTTTGTATTTTGCATTAATTGAAGAAGGGGAGTAAAGGACCAATGTCTTACTCCCAATCCTCATTACTGTACAGGAGCCAGAACAAGCATTCAAAGTACCTGAGAACGTATTACCTTGCTGATGAATCTGAAAGGTCCCAACTGTTTTCAATCCAATACAACTATATCGCACATACAGAGTGGATCATAGGGCGATGCAGTTCAGCACACCTAGTGTGGCTAGACCAAGTGGAAAACATTAGCGTGCACTTTTTAACGCACAATCGGATCACAATCGTGATCCTATCAAAAGTTAAACGTGCTAGTGTGGTCTACCATAGTAAAAGTACAGATGGAAATTGTGATTTTATCTGCCACTATGTTTGTAGAGTTGTTTGTTATATTCAATTCTGTTTCATTTGCTTCACTGCTTAGATGTCCTGGACTATTTCATTTTTCTACAACTTACAAAGCAAAACAACATATTTTACCTACAATGCAAATATACCACTGGTGTATCGGTGTTTTATAAGTACAAACATGTATAGTTTTTACTTGCTGGATGCAATAAACATAATGGATATTTGAAATACTGGCTTTTTTGCACGGATCTACTTTTACCATCTGTGGTTTCTCCTTAAAACAATTATTTCTTTTCACACTGCTGCATGATGTTTTTTACGACTGCCATGGTTAATTCTTTACATATTCCAGTTTTGAATTAGTCTTACATTTGAGAATGTTTATATGCAGCTAGTTTAAAGGGAACAAATTTCTTATCATTGATAAACTTAGGTTTACTAAGTAATAAGAACATGAATTACATTATAATTGTAAAATGTTATTATATCCCTTGTGCTTCTTATGACACCGGTGAAGCCTAATTAAATTAAAAAAAAGCAATGCATTAAGGCCATGATTAGCAGGCCATGAATTAGCAATACCATGCCTTATGCGGTCTGTATTTACATTTGCCATACACAATAAAGTCTGCATTGTAAAATACTAATACTGCATCGTAGTACAATACCAATACACAATGCCAAAGCAGTTGTTAATGACCATGCCAGAATTGCACTGCCATGGTTTGTAAATTTACCATCAAAGCTGTAAAAGATAACCTCCCGTAAAGTACCGATATTGATCAGTCTTTATGGCCGGTCCTTACAGTCTAGTTTAAAGGATAAGTGCACTGTAAAATAAAGTTATGTTCATTTGAAGCTGCAGCTTTAAAAATACCATTGCCATATTTTTTTTTACCTATGTCCCTCCAGAGCCTACTTTGTGCCTTGGAAGTTGCTGATATCTTGTTATTGGTTTGCTAAATGTTGCTCCGCCCCTCTTAGATTTCCTCTGCTTTCTCCCTGCTTGAGCCTCAAACAGTAATGCCTGTGTGTTCCGTGCACTCTACTGCTTGAGCCTCAAACAGTAATGCCTGTGAGTTTGGTGCACGTGCGTGTGCACGAACTCCCAAGCCTTACTGTTTGAGGCTCAAGCAGGAGAAAGCAGAGGAAATCTCAGTGGGCGGAGCTTAACATTCAGCAAACAAGCAACAAGATGTCAGCAACTTCCAAGGCCACAAGCTAGGCTCTAGAGGGACATAGGTAAAAAAAATATGGCAACAGTATTTTTAAGCTGCAGCTTCTAAATGAAACTAACTTGATTTTACAGTGTACTTATCCTTTAAATATTATTTTTGCGATAACGCAGGTTTATATCTGCTCACAACAAAAATTGTGATTTCTCATATGGATATATAAAATTTTGATACAATTTCTACCTTTATAATAGATTGCCCAAGGCAATATTAATGTAAAATGATCAAACAAAGGAGAAATAGTTGTTCGAGTACTGAACTTTAAAACACAAGGTGCTGCTACCTGTGAGAGAAAAACATATTGCTTGCAAACATCTTGAATTTCATCAGCCTCAAGCTCAGCAATTTCCTCTTGCAACAGTCAAACATTTTTACATATGAGTCAGCTGCTGAACACAACGATTTTCTGAGTTAGAAACCAGTTAAACATAACCCAGTGATTTGAATCCCGAGGGCAGAAAATCTACAAAAACGTATCAGAACATATAATATTATGATATTTCCTACTGCAGCTATATTATGTTTGAAAGGGTAAGTACAAACCCTAAACCAAAAGAGTCTTTCTATAACTCCAATAGTATTTTTTCTCAGGATCTACTAAAAACTCACGTATATTTGATATATAATGTTATAATACAGATAAGCAACGTGCTATGAATGACACAGAAACATATTATCACCAATTAAGCTGAACCATTGTATTCCATATAGTGTCATCATTATCTGCTAAGCTCAGTGGGCCCTACAGCACTAACCTCTGCTTCCATAGCTACAAATTGGTTTGTTTCCATAAAGATAATAGAGCTATGAAGAAAATACTAGCCCAGGTTAATACATTATCAGGGTTATTCATAAAAGTTCTTATCATTAAATGGTGCTAATTTTGCCCCAACCAATCAGATCTTATTTAACATTTGTAAGCTTACATCTGATTGGTTAGGGGCAAAATTAGTACCATTTTAAACGATAAGAACTTTTATTGAATAACCCTGTATATTTGACATTTATTATTTGAAGCTCTTTATGTTATCATGTGGAATCTTTTTTTTTGATCTTGCTTGCCCTTCAAAGAATCACAAAACCAACCAAATATTGACTATACGACGTCTACTGATGCTATTACAGTTCATATTTTAAAATAGTCTTTTATCAAACTATAAATGTAGGATTTTTGTGTCACATGCCAGCAGTTCTATTTCTCCGTTCCTTTCTATAATGTATAGAGCAGTCAAACTTGGCCATGTGATTTAGGTACAGAGAACTTTTTAGGCCTTCACGTGGTCTTTTGATTCATCATGTGGAAGTCTGCAGCACCAGGATTCATAGAAAGCATTTTGTCCTCTGTTGTGCCTTCCAGCACTGACACACCCCTTTTCTTAACGTCGTCTGTTCCCATGTAAATGAGACTATGGCAGGATTGACTCACTAAAAGCAATGTATAGCATATTTATTTCCTCAGCCACCGAGGCAGTTCACTTTTTATAGCAGAATTGTCACCCTGAGAAACAATGTGTGGTTGAAGTAAGCAGAATGGAAATATTCATATATTAGGAGTCACCAATATAACTGTTTTATTTCCAATTCCTTTTATCGGTTAAACTGTGAATGCAATCAAGTTTTTTTAAACTCTAAGAACTATAGAAACTTATAGAAGAACTGAACTTAATATTTTTAATGGTAATGTGAAAGTTTTTCTCCCAAGAACACCTATACACTGTAATTCTTCTCTATATAGTTGCATTTAGTACATTTAAGTAATTGATTCAGTAACAAAGATGGCTTCATGTTGTTACCAGTACAACTCACAGCCCATGTAGTCTCAAGAGCCCCGCCCCTAACCCCAGTATTACTGTGTCTATGCTTGAACATTCTACAGATGTCATTCCATCAATATGGAAGTTTCTGAAAACTTTGAAAGCACTTGTTACCCACTGCAGTTTATTTACCAGTCAGTGTGAATTACATACAGCCTTCCTGTGGCATACAAATGTTTTACTAACATTTTTAATTACCCTTTTCTACAAAAGATAAGCTTCTAAATGTGCCTATGTTATGTGATCTGCAGTGGTGGCTCAACTGGTAAAGCACATGTTTTTAGAAATACAACTCTAAAAGGTCACATGTACAAATCCCAGACTTTTTTTGTTTCCATTATGTTCCTATCAAAAGATAAACTCCCTACAGGTACAGTACTAGTTTTTTCATTTAGTATCTCGTTTGGGGATAGGGATAAAGCTTTGTTTTTAGCTAGACATAGTTCCTGAGGTTGCAGGTACTTTTCCCCAGACTTTTAATATTTACTGAAATGTTAATATTCTGTTTCTTACATCTATGCTAAAATACACTGCAGAGATTACGTAGTGAAAAGCAAGGACTATATATTGTTAGGGACAGGAGTATTGAATGTGTTTGGAAATACTCCTCGAAGTCCCTTTCTGTGTAGGGGGAAAGGGAAATCCCTGTGTGTTGTGATTGACTGTCAGCTTCTTTGAAGCAAGGCTGCAACTTCCTTGGTTTGATCTGTTGAGCACTACAAAGCATGTAAAGAGTACTGCATATTGTGGATTATGGGAGCTGACCCTGTACCTAAAGGTTAATTTAATTTCATAAATCACCCAGCAGTAACAGCAAAGGAAAGGTGAGACACAGTTTTGTTGTTTGTTTGTGAGTGCTTTGTCTGTTGGGACAATTTTGTCTGGAGACTTTAGTTCTCCATTTAAAAAAAAGAAAACAGTTAAAAAAAATTACCTTGGGCAGGGCATTAGGATCGTAAATCTACGATGATTGTTCATAATTGCATAACCGTAATCGTAATCGTACAACCTCGTTCATACATTTTCAGCAATACCATGCCTTTATAATACAGCCCATAGTTTCAGTGAGGAGCTCCAGCAGGATGAAAGCTGCTTCTACCAGACTTCCTCAGTGCTTCAACATTTTATACAGAAAATTCCAGGGCACTAACCTGACAGATAAAACAAAATGATATTGGGAGTTAGAAATAATCACTCTCCCGCCCCAGGTAATTTAATTTTCAAAAAGTTCCTTTTACAGTGCAGTTCCTTAATGATTTGCAAAATATTACATGAGGGACAAGTAACATAGTAACAGTAATTGAGGTTGAATAAATTCATTGTCGATCGAGTCCAACCTATTCAACCATTTTTTTTTAACCCTACCTAACAGTTATTCAGAGAAGGCAAAAAAAACCCAGCAAAAAGTATCCCTGGATCAACCTGATCTACAGTATAGTATTAATACCAGTAATTCCTAGAACTATCCAGGCATTTTTAAAGCTATCAATGAACTTGCCTTACCACATCTGCTGGAAGACAGATCCACAGTTTCACCGCTCTCACTGTAAAGAAACCTTTCCTAACCAAAAGATGAAAATTCTTGTCTTCCAACCTTAAAGGATGTCCATGAGTCCTCTGATATGACCTATTAGTGAACAATGCACCGAGAGTTTATTGTATGTTCCATTAATATATTTTGTATAAATTTATCATATCCCCACGCAAATGTTGCTTCTCCAATTTAAACAGCCCTAACTAATCTGCCTGCATATTCAATTCCCTCCATTCCCTTTTTAATTATTTAGTTACCCTTCCATTTCCAAGATTTCCCTTTTGTATATGGGATTCCAAAACTGCACCACATATTCCAAATGAGGCCTTACAGTGCCTTGTAAAGAGGGAGAATATATTTTTCTCTCTTGAATCCATTCCCCTCTTAATACAAGATATATATATATATATCTGTGCTAGATCTAGCCGTGGCTGTCTGGCAATTGTTTGCTTGCTACAGCTAAGTTTGTATCTACCAGAGCCCCCAAATCTTTTTCCATTATAGATTCACTTAACATAGAGTTATTTATAATGTAGGTGGCACAAGGATTATTAAATCCCAAATGCATCACCTTACATTTATCAACTGAATCTCATCTGTCATTCTCTGCCCATTTTGATAATCTATCTAGGTCTGCTTGCAGCACTTGAACATCATTTGAAGTTTCCAAACCTCGCAAGTTTAGTGTCATTAGCAAACTCTGAGACCTTGCTCTCAATCCCCCTTCTAAGTCATTTAAAACAGATTAAACAGAAGCCGCCCCAGTACAGAACCTTGATGCACTACGCTTGAACGTTAGCCCACATAGATGTAGCTCCATTAAAGGGCATGTTCCACCCCCAAAACTATAATCCCCCCCAGTTAATGGCCCCCACATGTAGTGTAGTGTAATACTTACCTCACATCCCAGCTCCATAGGGTTCTCGTAGACCCCCCCCCCAAAGTCCCAAAACTACCCACCAGGAGGATAGCAGGCTCTGCCTGCTACCTTGCCTCCGGTAGATATTTGTCATGCTACTGCAGCCCATCTCCCCCCTCCCTCCCTCCCCCTCCCTCTCCTCCCGTTCTACTATCCCTCCCCTAGCATAAAACCACCCCTTAATATGTTGTTCCCCCATGTCTGCCAGCCCCAACCGCAATTTTTTTATTTTCCAAACCTCCCCAAATCTCTACTTACCCTCCTCTTTCCTCCGCTGCACTGAATGACCGGCAGCCGCGTCCGTATTGGCTGCCGCTCAGCCAATCACAGACGCGACTGCCGGTCCCCCCTCTGCTTGCATTCTCGCAAGCAGCCGAGTGCGGCGGAGAACGAGGGAGGTAGTAAGAGTTTGGGGGGCTTTTGGAAATAAAATATATGCGGTTGGGGCTGGCAGACATGGGGGAACATCAATTAAAAACTTATTAAGAAGGTGGACATACCCTTTAACCACCACTCTCTGTTTGCGATCCAATAACCAATTCTCTATCCATGAACAAATTTTTTCTTCTAGCCAACAGTCCTCAGTTTATACATTATTCTCCTATGTGGCACGTAACAAAGCTTTCGCAAAATCCAAGTATACCACATCCACTGCTGTGCCTGGATCTAAATTCTTACTCACTGCTTCATAAAACCATTACATTTGTCTGGCTGATCTAGTTTCTCAAAAATCCATGCTGATGCTCTAATAAGATCAGTTCTGGAGACAAAGTCAAAGTATAATCCCGTAACGTTTCTAAGATAGCGAAATCAAAATATTTTATTATTTAACTTTACTGTACACATGTATCTTTTATCAACAGAGACAACAAGGCTTTGTACAAGTGAAGTATTACAGAGCTCGACCTTGCAGCCAATGTTTTAACAACCCTTTTCACAGCATTGACGCACAATATTCATAGTTGATATTGATTTAATTTTAGCACCCATCAATCATATTCTGCTTTGAACTTTGTAAAAAAACCTTGCAACTTGTTTTAGCCTATCTGAGCAGCATACTCATTTGTTTCTCGCTGTTAAATTACTTTTTTAATTTATTTGCCTGCAGTGACCCAAGAACACCATCTGAAATAGTTCAGTATAACGTAGTAAGTCCTTTCAAATTACACATGAGGATAATTGATGTTTGCAGGAAGAAGCACTGCTCTGACATTACTTTGGGACTAAAGATTGTTATATAATGGGATGTCCTGCGGCCATCCAGAGTTTACAAACTACAACTTCCAGCATTTTCTGAGAGCAGTAGCAGCCAAGGAATGCTGGGAGTTGTAGTTTTGAAAACTCTGAGAGTGGATGATGGTTGGACATTACTGTTCTATACTGTATAAGCAAGGAAAAGAGGCTTCTCAGGAATTTAAGGTAAATTCCCTTAAACTTACTGTTAATACTAATGCAGATATTTTTATTATTGATAAGTTTGCTCTGTATATTTAATTTCTGAAGACATATTTAGCCCCGGGTGCCCAAACTGATTTTGGTTAAATGGCGCTTTTATGTAGTCCTATTAATTGTCAGACCCTTTACGGCTGCAATAAGATAAGGGATGGTTGCATGTCCCAAAGCCACCGTTTCAATGATCCACTCTTCATGTCTCTTTTTTAATGTCCCTTAGTCTACTGCCTGCCCATCTCTTCTTCCCAGCACTGAGCTTTTCTATCTGTATCTATTTTCTAACAAACATACGACAGGCATTTTTCTTTCCTGTTTTTTTGTTTTTACTCCCCTGTTTGCTAGAAAATTAATCTGCTAGAGGCCTCTGATCACTGGAACCCCAGTATAGTTTTTTTTTGCTCTAATAAAGCCAATATTGCGACTTCTTTAGATATAGCTGTAAAATATTAACAATTTTCACACTTCAACAAGGAGAAATAGTTTGCTTAGATGTTAGTTTAAGGGTAACTGTGGGTCTTGAATTCTCTCCAACACTAGTAAGGATATATAAAAAGCCTTCCACCACCTTCAAATAAACCTAAATCACATCTCTAGATAAAATTTGTGAGACGTTATTGCTGGAAAGGTTCAGCATATTACTCCTGATGGAACACTGTTTCAGCCATGTGACTTAAGGCTCCAACACACATGCGATTGCGGGTCCCGACCCGCGAAGCACGATGTGTAGGAACACATGTGTAGGAACACGATAATCGGCTAGTATCTGTTGTAGGCACTTTATCAGCCAAAACTGACGTTCGGTCAGGTATCGTTGACCGTCCGGAGTGGCGGATCTCCGAACCGCACACCATTTCGACCGGAGAAAGTCCCTACACATGGGCCGATATCATCCGAAACATTTGTTCCTACACATGGTCGTCGTCGGGTCGGGACCCATGATCGCACGTGTGTACCAGCCTTAACTTTGTAGTCATGTGACCTGCCTCAGCCTGCATATAGGCTCCCCTTCTCAACTGTCAATTCTTTCCTCAGGTCTTCCTGATTTCCCCAGCATTAAGTCTTACTGAGCATGCTTCTCCCTCGGGCGGACGGACGGGGAGAAGTCAGGTAATGTCACTCAACCTACTGAAGCAGGAAGTTTGAGCATTGACCCTAATGTAATGTCTCACAGGCTCCAGCCAGAGATGTGATTGTCGCGTTCATTTTAAAGGAAATACTGCAGGGCTTTCATTTAACCCTAACTTGTTTTGAGACCACAGTTGCCCTTTAAAATATAATTTAGTGGAAGTCTTTGTCTATCTTGGTAGCGCCTACATGATCCCGCTGTTGTAATGTAAGGTCAGCATATAAATGACAATATTCTTTAGACTCGCTATGATTTTTTGCCTAAAGGATATGTGACTTTCTAATAGCCCCCAACCCCCATCAAGAGGTTGTACTTTTTTTGTGAGGTACTTGTCTTACTTTCATATTCCAAGAACTTTATCCCCTGAGCTATTAGAGCCCGTTGTTTACATGTTAGACATAACTGATTAAATGGTCATTTCCTTGTCAGTTGTAGATTATATGAATTAAGACATTAACTTAAACACACTACTCAGAACAGTTACAAACCCTACTGAAGTTCTTTGCTTTTCTGAGAAAAATATTATCTGTAGAATGATAATTACACAAATTTGTTGTTGTTTTTGCCTTGCCTTGTACATTACTTATACATAAAGAAAGCTCAGAAATTTTAGTTCCCACAGGTTTTTAACTAAGCCTATTTTCATTAATATTACAAATAATCCCTAGGTAAATATATATATATATAATAATGGTTGCATTTCGTTGATCGCGGAAAAATTGTCTGGGGTCCTCCAGACTATTACCCATTGTGTTTTCATGCTATTCAATTATAATGTTAGATCCCTAAGACCCCCTAAACATATTCTTATGCAAAGAAAATTATTGGTGACTTAAATCAAACAAATCTGAATTTCTCTTCCACACCCCTGAAATCTGGTGTTGTTTTAAAGTAGATATTTTCCAATCCTGATATATCTTAAAATTAATTAAAAAAAGAATAAGAAAAAAAAATCTAACCAGCTGGGTTGTTTTGGTCTCTTTAGCAACAAAAAACATTTTTTACAAAGTTGTTTGTCCATTTGTAGTAATGTTTAGACTCTTGTCATTTCCTAAAGGTAATCTTCATAATCTACCATGGGATATATAGTTAGTGGGTCATTTTTAAGAGGATTTGTTAGTTAGATTGCTTGGGTCCAGTTGGGCATCTTAACCAACAGAACTCTACAAATTGGTATTCTGATCCGTACACACACACAAGCCATATCTACTGTATAACTGACCGACAGTCTACCAGTATCCATTTTTATGTTCTGTGGAGGGCTTTTTGCTCCTTTTGGCCCACCTCACCTTAAGCTATATAGCTGCCTGGTATATATATTATGTTAGTATGAGATAAAACAAAATATTTGGGTACCATGTTTGGTATCTACAAAAACATGTATGTATGTATAGTTTATTTATAAAGCTTCACTTGGAGATGCAGCACTGTACAGTAACAAAATACAATAGTCATACAAGTGGAACAAATACATACTGTAGATAGTTCAGAACATAAGGAGGTAAGGAGGTCCCTGCCCCATAGAGCTTACTGTCTAGTTAGGTGGGTAACATACAGATACTATGGAATGGGTATAAGTGAGACGAATGAAGTGCAGATAAAACAATCATATCATATACTGTGCTGGTTAGCAGATAGGTAGGATGTTAGGCAGTAGATTTAAACCTGCTAATTGAGGTTTCTTGAAATAGAGAGAGGAAAATAGAATTCCAGAGGATGGGAGACACAAGAAAAAATGGTTTAGTCAAGAGGAAGCAGTACAAGTGAGGGGTCTGTACAGGAGCTGTTTTTTTTGATGAGTGGAGGGTACGGGCAGGAACATATCGGAAACTAGAAAGGAAATATGAGGAGGAGGCAGCAGGTGAAGGTATTTAAATGTTAGGAGAAGGATTTTGTATCCAATGCACTGTTTAACGGGGAGCCAGGTTGTTGTCTGCTACAGAGGAGATTTGGGATCCTGTTTATTAGAGAGCGAACAATATGTATGGCAGAGTTAAGTATAGACTGAAGGGGAGAGAGGTGTGAAGCAGGAAGACCAGAAAGTAGTAGGTTGCATATTCCAGGCGTGATATGATGAGAGCATGCATAAGCATAGCGGTGGTCAGGAGAGAAAGGAAACTGCGGATTTTGGCTATATTGCGAAGGAAAAGCAGCAGGTTTTCGCAACATACTGTAGTTAATGTGGTTAGAAAAGGAGAGAGAGGAGTCAATAATTAAACCTAGGCGTGCCGATTGGATAGGGAAAATGGGGGTATTGTCAACAGAGATAGAGAAAGATGGGACAGGACCAAGTTTAGGTGGGAAAATGATCAGTTCAGTTTTAGAAAGATTTAATTTGAGGTAGTGTTGAGACATCCAGGAGGAGATGGCAAGGAGGCAGTTGGAGGCTGGATATCAGGAGTTAGCGTAGGTGTGGACAAGTAGATTTGGGTATCGTCTGCATATAAATGATACTTGAAGCCGAAAGAGCTTATAACATCTCCCAAGGAAATAGGGAGGGAGAACAATAAGGGTCCAAGAACAGACCCCTGCGGTACCCCCACACCAAGAGGAACCGAAGAAGAGGTAATGCTAGCATAAGATACAGAGTAAGTTTCGTCAGAGAGATAGGATAGAAACCAGGATGCCACTTCATTCCAAATGCCAAAAGAGTGAAGTATCTGCATTAGGAGGGAATGATGGACTGGTTTGAAAGCAAAAGAGAGGTGAAAGGAGGATAAGAATAGAAAAGTGACCATTGGCCTTTGCAACCTGCAGATCATCACAACCTTACACAAGAGCCCTTTTGGTGGAGTGCACACGGACAGAATCCAGATTTCAAAGGATCCAATAGGTTATGAGCATAAAGGAGTTAGCGATACGGGAGAAGAAAAATAATTCTAGCAGTTTAGAGGCTATCGGTGAGAGAGAAATAGGGTGGTAGTTGGCTAAACAAGAGGATCTAGCAAGGGCTTTTTAGTATGGGTTCACATGGGCATGTTAAAAATGGTAGGGAAAATTCCAGATGTAAGGGAGGCGTTGAATATGTGGGTGAGTATAGGGGTAAGCACATGATTACAGTGCATCAATAATACAGAAGGCATTGGATCAAGAGGACAGGTTGTAAGCAGACATGATAGAAGCAGGCGAGAGACTTCAGAATAGAGATGGGTGAACTTTCGAAAGTTTTGGTCCGTTTTCGAACTTTTGAACTTCTAAAAAAGTTCAAAAGTCCGAAAATGGACCTATTAAAGTCAATGGGGGGTAAATAGTTCGGAAAGTTCGAATGAACTTTCCAAAATATTGCAGTGTAAACTTACCTCACAGGCCCCTGGGACCTGGAAGATGGTCTGGGGAACACGTACGTGCGTGAGATTTTCGAACGTCCAGCAAAACTCGAACAGCCGCTTATGAAAATCCCCAAACGGCCGGAGATTCCCGAAATCGGCCATTTGCAGATTGCCGAACGGCAGACAAGGGCCCTTTGGGGCTTAAGGGGTCCCGCAGCTCAAACAGGGAACCCGCGTCCCCGGCCCTTGTAAGGTCCCTTGCGGCACTAAGAAGTGTCATTGCGGCCCTAAGAAGGGCCCTTTGGGACTTAAGAGTTCCCGCAGCTCGAACCGGGACCCCCCTCCCCAGCACTTATAAGTGTCCTTGTGGCCCTTGGAAGGGCCCTTTCAGAAAATCAGAAAATCTGATTGTGGTTAATGTAAACCATGTAAACCAAGCATTGACAAATTGACCAATCAGAAATAGATAAGGGTTTTCTGCAAACCTATATAAAGAGGTGCACACCTCCACGGCTAGCAACATCGGCTCCGCTGAGGCCAGCAGTGCCAGTGGGCTCACTGTCGGCCACAGTGAGCCTGCCTGGCATTAGCGACCTCAGTGGTGTTGGTGTCGCTTTCCCGAAGACGGCGCGTCGGATCAAGACTCCAGTAACATCAGCCTCGTTGAGGCCACCGGCACCGGAGGTACCCCTGGAGGCCGCAGGGGTACTTTTAGTGGTCGGTGGCCTCAGCGGAGCTGGTATCACCGAATGATAGACAGAAGGCGCCACCCAAGGTCTCTTTTAAGAGCCGCGGGGGTCCCAGTTCGAGCTGTGGGACCCCCAACAAAGGTACTTATCAGTGACACAAGGGCCCTTATAAGGGCCGGGGAGGGGGGTCCATGTTCGAGCTGCAGGACCCCTTAAGCCCCAAAGGGCACTTGTCAGGGCCACAAGGGCACTAATAAGTGCTGGGGAGGGGGTCCCGGTTCGATCTGTGGGACCCCTTAAGCCCCAAAGTGCCCTTGTCAGGGCCACAAGGGCACTTCTTAGTGCCGCAAGGGCCCTGATATGGCCGGGGATGGGGGGTCCCTGTTCAAACTGCGGGACCCCTTAAGCCCCAAAAGCCCCTTGTCAGAGCCGCAATGGTCCTTGTAAGTACCCGGGAGGGGGTCCCGGTTCCGAGCTGCGGGACCCCCGAACATTTGCCAAATGTTCGAAAATCCTCGTACATTTGAGAATTCTCGAATGTTCGAGGATTTTCGAAAATAGTACAGCGAGTCCGGAAAATCAAACTAGTTCGAACCCAAGCTAGTTCAAATAGTTTGAGTTCGTCCAAACTCATAAAGTTCGGCTCGAACTCGGGTTCGAGTTCTAGTCCATTCCTACTTCTGAACGGGTCACAGGAGCAAAAGAGGGAGGAGAGGGCAACATAATCAGAGTCATCCTGAGGACCAGAGATCTGCAGGCGAATGGACTCCACTTTATGTTGAAAGTAATGTGCAAAGTCCTGGGGAGGGTGCAGAGAAAGGAGAGGGTCAGGGAGCGAGGGGCGCAGAAGGGAGTTGAAGATGGAGAAAAGGGCGACGTGGGTTCGATTTGTTGTTATTTGTAAGTTTCCAGTAATAGTTCTGTTTTGCCAGCAGGAGCCAAGAGCTGAGACATTGCAGCATGAACTTGTAATCAGCCTTTGTACAGGACTTTCTCTACGCATGTTCAGCAGCACGCGCCACCTGCGTATAAAACAGGAAGTGGGGTTGAGCCACGGACGAGGATTAGAGGTCCCTCGTCTAAGGGAATGCGAGGGGGCAAAAGAGTCTATCGTGTTAATCAGGATAGAATTATATGAATTAGCAAGCAAGTCAGGGTCATCAACTGTCAAAAGGGAGGAGAGGCTAGAAAACAGGGATGAGGCGATCTATTGATCTAGTATTATGAACAGACACACAAGAGGGAGGGACAGGAGGAAGAAGATGGTGTTGAGCCTGAAAATGATGATGATATCATCATGATGATCATACATACATACACATCATACATACATACACCAGTAAGTTTGTAAACAGCATAAACACATCATCAGCATCATATTGCTGAAAAATCAATCTGTGATTTATAGGCAGTACTGTACTGTAAATAGAATTGCTTACTTAAATATTAAATGCTGAGGAGAATATTACTGCCTCTGGAGTATTTCCAAGTATTTCTTGACAGTGGAATTCTGAATAAAATATCCTTTACCTATAAATAGTTTTGGAACATTTAATGGAAAAACATGGTTTTCTTTTCTGTTCCTTGAAAAGAGCTCTTCCAAGATATAATCTGCTTAAAACTTAAAAATATTTTTCATCCTTATGACAGAACAAATGCAACCCAACATTTTTTTTAACAAAGAAAGATTGTTTGGGATACATATAGATAAGTCAGTTGGTATATCATTTTGCAGACTAAAGGCAGTTAGGAATGTATTGTATTGGCAAAAAACAAAGAGGTAAGAAGAAATGAGAAGTACAGTACAGAGTGATAAGTATATTCCCTGTGATTGTGTAAGATACGGTAATGCACAAGAATAGAAATAAAGGTAACTAGGAGCAATATTCGTCCTGTAAATTGTAAAGACATACATTTAATAAAGAATTAACCAAACTACTATTAACTAGACATGTTGTGGTGCATTAATATTCAGGTATATATTTTCATCAAAATTTTAAAGGCCAAATTTACAAACAACATTTTGAGGTCAAAAGCAGGTGTTAGTTGAAACTTTTCTACAACCTAAAAATGCAATTTTGTGGTATCATTTTGGGGTTTGATTGAAATTTCATCAGTTTTGTGATAAAATAAGTATCTCTACTGTTAACTATAAATATGCACAGTATTATACATGTTCATCCTACTAATACAAATCTACCTTTCAGGAAATAGTTTGTAACAGACAACTGCATAGACCCCATTTTAGCATTTCCTGGAATAATGTGACAAAAGTTTTTCAACAACAAAAAAAGAATGTTAAAATACACTTTTAGTAAAAATAATTTACAGTCGGTCATGCAAGAACACAAATTACTAGATTAAAACTAATTAGCCAACATAGCAGACATTTACATTTACTTTTTGAAGTGGTAGATAAATTATGTTAAAACAGCTAGCCGCTTATTTTCATTCATTCTACATTAGATGATTCAGGAATAACCTGTGATAAATAGGCTCCACAAAATCACCTTGTTAATTTTAATGATCTGGACAATATAATTTATAATACCCAGCAGGGGGCAGCTGTTGCTTGGCAGAGAAGAAAGGTACTAGGTGTTTCACATTTTTAGGGGAAGGAAACTGAAAAACCCCAATGAACACTAGTAACTTGGCAAAATAATCCCTAATCCATTATAACACCATCTATTACAAATATATACAAATATTTTCATTATTTTTGTTAATATATTTAGAATTATGGCAGTTACATAGTATGTAAAGTACTACTACTTTTATTTGCAAGCTAAAAAAAGGAAATAGTGGAGAAAAGTTGTAAGAAATCTCCATGCAAATTCTGTCAGCTGGAAAAGTCACGGACTACTGCAATAGAAAAGTAAATTAACAAAATGTTAATACAATATGGCAGAGAAAAGGTATAAGGAAGGTTAAATTTAAAGGAGAATAAAATCTAAAATATAAACAAGCCTGAATTATAGAATCCATTCAGACTTATTTATACAAATAATGAAAAAAAATAAAATAACACAAACTGGATAGAGATGGACTAGAACTCGAACTCGAACCCGAGTTCGAGCCGAACTATTCGAATTAGAACGAATTCGGACTTCTCGAACTATCCCGGACCCGGATTTTCGATAATTTCGTACTTTCGATAAATATTGAATGTTCGACCGTTCGAATGTGCGAGTAAAATGCCTATTATACCTATACGCGAGCATCGAATATGCGAGTAAAGAGTCCATTAAAACCTATACGTAAGCATCGAATCCGTGAGTAAAATGTCCATGGTATCTAGGCGCGAACACGAGCATCGAATCCGCGAGTAAAGTGTCCATTAAAAACTATACGCGAGCACCGAATCCGCGAGTAAAATGTCCATGGTATCTAGATGCGAACATCGAGTCTACGAGTAAAGTGTCCATTAAAGCCTATACGTGAGCATCGAATCCGCAAGTAAAATGTACATGGTACCTAGGCGCGAACGAGCTAGAAAATAGCGTGAGTGAGAGTAAAATTGCTTTTTCAAATGTCCTGGATATTCGAACATGTTCCCCAGACCATTTCCCAGGTCCCACTGCCATTTACATTAAGTTACCATTGATATTTTAATTGTATTTCATTAGAACTTTTCGAACTATTTGACTCCCATTGACTTTAATGGGTCCGTTTTCGAACTTTCCATACAGTTCGAAAGCTCGAAAACAGACCAAACTTTCAAAAGTTCGTCCATCTTTAAAACTGGATCAAAATGGAAGTTAAAAATGCTATCCTGATTATTTTAATGTTTTGCTATGTTGTGTTGTGATTCAAGTTATAGGTGGTATTCATAAAGATCAATATCTGTAAATACCAATATCAATCCTTCAATGCTGCAGTCATTATATTACAGAATTTAGGCGTTAAAAAATGCCATTGTGTTTGTAAATTAATTACTGAACCTTATCAGAAATACACAATTGTAGCATAAGTGTACGACTGTGCTAGTCAACAGACATATCTGTTGTATTCAATTAGATCAACTGGACTTTAGTTATTGAAGATGTTTCGCTAGTCATC
Source organism: Hymenochirus boettgeri (assembly GCA_019447015.1). NCBI lineage: Eukaryota > Metazoa > Chordata > Amphibia > Anura > Pipidae > Hymenochirus > Hymenochirus boettgeri. The sequence continues at coordinate 111,303,646 of CM033473.1, forward strand.
CGACTGGCTTTCTCAATTTAAATTGACTTGTACAAGAATCTGTTGGCAATTATGTACCCTGGAAAATCCCAATTAGCAAGAATGTACAAGTCATTCTGAATTGAGAAAGCCAGTCGGATGACTAGCGAAACGTCTTCAAAAACTAAACTTCAAGTCCAGTTGATCTAGTTGAATACAACAGATATACCATGACCTGGATGAATGAGAACCTTCACAAGCATACTGTAGTCAACAGACAGTATCGGTAATTTACTATGCAGTCATTATTTAATACTATGGTCGTAAATATACCGTGGTCGTAAATAATAAAGGATTTATAATAATATAATTTAACATTATTGATCCTTTATTTCGATATCAATAATGTCCTATAAAAAGATATCTATGTTGATCAATTTGTGAAATCCAAGAACCAATAGGCAGCAGTTCTAATTGACGAAGCTGATTTGGGTCACATGGCACCACTTACATGTTTTTTTGCATGTGATAACAAATCTTTCTAGGAACAAGCTGTCAAAAAACACTAATATCTTGCTGTGTATTGAGATTATCACTGTCTCATAGTCAGGGGCGTACCTGAAGGGGCCCGACCAATCTATTATTTGACATTTGAAAGCTAACATCTGATTGGTTGGGGCAAAATTAGCACCATTTTTAACAATAAAAACCTTTATTGAATAACCCTGATTGTATCTTTTTTGTGTATATATTGTAGCAGAGTTTCTCTGCAGGAAGATTGACCAAGCTTCCATGTGGTAGTAGCACCCCCAACACGTCCCTTTAATTGGAGGTCTTATGCCTTGAGTACTAAGCATTGGATGAAAGGCCTCTTCCCTCCTTGTTAAAAGCCAGTAGGCTGGGGGAGGTGATAATATGTAATACTAATCCAATTCAAGGTCAGGGAGACAACCTTCCCAAGAAAATGCAACCAAGCAGGGAGTGTCATCCCAGAAAAATGACCCAAGGTAAACTGTTAGGACATTCCATACTGGGATTACCTTGACGTGTTTGGAAGGCTTTTCACTTTTATGCATAAAATTGTAACTAAAAACCCCCATGTTTTTACTGTTTGCACTAGCATAGATATTATGATATATGGGGCCCAGGAATGTGCATTGATCATCTCTTTTCTTGTTTGTTCTAATTTTTTGGTCAGATCAGTAGCACTTCCACTATTTTTTATAAAGTAATTTTGCCACAGGAGTGCTCCCACAGTCCCCCCCCTTTGTGTACTGATTGTATCTTTAACACAGTAAAGTGGAGGAGTCTTGCAGAATGGTGAGGAAAACAAATACTGAATGACAGAATTTGTAGCTTTGAAAACATTTAATTAAATGAAAGGTGGCAATCTACAATAACAAAACACTGCAATGAGCTACTGAAGCAAGCTAAAATAGATAAACAACACATTTTACTGAAAAAGATAACATGGTTATTAATTTCACTTGTTAAAATGTTGAGCCAGACAAAAGAAAACTCCCAGTAGAATATAGCTGGCAATCCAATCTTGGAAAAATAAGGGAGTGGAGGTCAGTCCATAAAACAGCATATACTGTACATCTACTCTAAGGACACTGATACAGTCATAACATGGAATGAAAAAATATGCAGAGATTCTCCCTGTAAAAACCTACAGAGGAATGTGAATATTTAATATGGGCCTGAACTCCCATATAAATTAATGTTTAACTAAATTAATGTTAAAATAAAAAAAAAAAGATTTTGGCAGGGTGACAAATATTGTTTCCTGCTTACTGATAACAAGTTCTTAAATTCTTTCCCTGAATGCTACAGATCACAGCATTTACATTCACATGATATTTTTTTGTGTGTGTGTGAAACCCACTGTTTCTTTATAAAAAGAAGTTGAAAATGAATCAGTGGCGTAACTAAAGGGCCTGCAGGGGCCGCGGGGGGGTCAAGGGAAATAAGAGGGCCCGTAATCAGCTGTTTCTTGCGTATGCAGTAAAGGTATGTGTGATCAGCTGTTTAAAACTGTTGCTGGGGTTTTGTTTAGGCCAAGGCCATACTACAGTGTCAGTGTAGCCTAGCCCTTTAACAGCTGATGATGGGCCCTCTTAGTCCCCTGGCCCTCCCGCTGTTGCTTTTTTAAAAAAACTGATTGTTGCGCCAATTGGGAGGGTATCATGGGCCCGGCCAACAAATCCGCAGGAGAGTCTGTAGTTTTGCTGCTGCAATTAATTGTCCTAATACTTCTCTGGCTAAAGGTTTATTGCAAAGCAAAACTTACTATAATAATATTTGGTGTATTTAAATATAGTGTTTTTTTTTAAGATTTTGGGTATTAAAGGATAAGTGCACTGTAAAATCAAGTTATGTTCATTTGGAAGCTGCAGCTTTAAAAATACCGTTGCCATATTTATTTTTTTTACCTATGTCCCTCCAGAAGGAGCCTAGCTTTGTGCCTTGGAAGTTGCTAACATCTTGTTACTGGTTTGCTGAATGTTAAGCTCCGCCCCTCTGAGATTTCCTCTGCTTTCTCCTGCTTGAGCCTCAAACAGTAATGCTTGGGAGTTCCGTGCACACGCACGTGCACGGAACCCACAGGTATTACTGTTTGAGGCTCAAGCAGGAGAGTGCGCGGAACACACAGGCATTACTGTTTGAGGCTCAAGCAGGAGAAAGCAGAGGAAATCTCAGAGGGGCGGAGCTTAACATTCAGCAAACCATTAACAAGATGTCAGCAACTTTCAAGACACAAAGCTAGGCTCTGGAGGGGCATAGGTAAAAAAAAATGGCAATGGTATTTTTAAAGCTGCAGCTTCCAAATGAACATAACTTGATTTTACAGTGCACTTATCCTTTAATATGTGTTCCCCGGACCATCTCCCAGGTCCTTGAGTCATTTAGTCATGAGTAAGTTACCATTGCTATTTATACCTCACTTTAAGACTGAATTTATTCGGATTTTTTAACTCCAATTGACTTGCTTCATGCTTCAGTCCATATGTACTGTGTGTAAGAAGCTTAATTATGGCTCAATGAGCTCAAAACCGGTCTGTAGCTGGCTGGCTGGTTTTGCATTTAGCTTGTCGAATGCTGCTAAAGCCTTTTAGTAGGTGTAAAGTTTCCTAAGGGCTACACCCAGAAATATCTAATCCTTATTAGTTTAAAGCAGACAGCATTCCTCATCAGGGCCACATCTACCATGAGGCAGAGTGAGACATTTGTCTCAGGTGGCACTTCTGCACTGAAAAAAAAGGCGTCAGACAGGCAGGGGGGGGGGGATTTTCCTTGACCGGTGCAAGATGCACATGCATAACCAGGAGAAGTGTGAGCACAGCCCACATGACTCCAATATATACGGTACCTTGAACTTGCTTCAACTCCGTTTCTGCTTCTTAAGAGAGTCAGGACACATGCCCTGCTGCTCAGTTCTGAGTGTAACGTACAGCTCCTAGTCAAGGAAAAAAGTCAGTGGAAGTCACTTAGTGGAACCAATCAAAACCACAGTACACAGAAATATTGGATTGTTAGCTGCAGCAGCCAATTATTGCTAATCTGTAAAATTTTAGCCATGCCCATCGACAAAACCATGCCCACTGACAAAGACAAATCCAGTTCAAGGGCGGCATTCAAAAGTTTGGTTCAGGCAGCAAAAACCCTAGAAGTGCCCCTGTTCCTAATTGTGTTTGAAGGCAGACAACATGATCCCTAATTGTAATTGAAAGCTAACTGCTCTCTCAAGTAATATCTCTACATAGTATTAATAATCCTGTGTCTAGCTAGCAGGGTTGGTGCTGATGTCATTGATGTATTGATGGTTTCCAAAAGGCCTACTATTAACGTGTTCTCACTCCAAAAGGGACAATCCTACACAAAGTAATAATTAGTCTACATGGCCACAAGATTGCTAAAAGGTCACTTTACCTAAAAACTTTTAAAAATGTAATTCATTAATTTAATGGGAGGTAGGTGACAAGGCCTACCTACCTTGTTAGTAGCAGTAATAAGTCGTATTTTAAAACCAAACATGGCTTCAGATAGGACTGGGGGTTTTGGAATCTCATAGATCTCATGGAATTTCAGAATTTCCAAAGGCAAAATGCCATGTTGAAAATTCAAAATGCGCTGTCAAGATTCGAAACTGGAGCTCAGAATTTGATTTGAAAATTCATAAGTTCCACTACCACTGTTTTTAGTTGGGTTTTATTAGGATTTTAACTTTTGCGGAATTACAACAAATTTCACTGAACCGTCAGTGAAAATTCATTCATCTCTAATCCAAGATAGCCGAACTGATAGGTCTCCATCCCATTTCAGTTCCCCTGACATTCATGGGGCACTCATGCGTTAGGGAGGGAGGTATTGAGACCTGGGGAAAAAAATGGCCATCAGATTTACAGATCTCATCTCTCTCATTAAAGAGGAATAGGGATGGCCGGTTCGCGGATCCGAACCTGGATCCGCCACGGATTTATCCTGTTCGCGAACGGCGGATTTTTCCGGATTTTCCGCCTTCCGAACTTCCGATTCGCGGATTTTTAGTATTTTCGAAAATTTTCGAAATTTCGAGTTTTCACGTATTTTTGAATATACGAGAAAACGTAATTTCGAAAAATTCCGAAAATACAAGGATTTCTCTTATATCCATAAATACATATTTTCAAAAATTTTCGAAATTACGAGGATTACTCGTATTTTCGAGAAGACATATTTTCGAAAAGCTGGGAAAATACTAGTTTTCTCGTATTTTCGAAAATTTTCGAAAATATGTGAAAACTCGTAATTTCGAAAATTTTCGAAAATACGAAAAATCTCGTATTTTTCTCATTTTAATGGGTCCGCTCTCGGATTTTCGAATTTTTTCGAAAATTCACGGATCCTTGAGCGGACCGGATTTTGCGAAGTTCGGACATCTCTAAAGAGGAACTGTAGTCTCCATACAATTGCCCTCAAAGGCCATTGTAAAGAGCTCTCTCATACCTTTCAAACAAGCCTATGTCTCCACCTGCTGTGAAGTTTCATGTCCTAGCCTGTCTCTGTGACAGACACATCATGAGCTGTGTCATAAGCCCCACCTCCAAATATCAATCTTTTATTATATCAATATATGGGCATTTTCTGTCAGTGGACACCTTAAGGAGATAAACATTTTTATGCTTTTATAGGATTAGTTTACTCACTGGCACCTTTTGTATTTTGCATTAATTGAAGAAGGGGAGGTAAAGGACCAATGTCTTACCTCCCAATCCTCAATTACTGTTACAGGAGCCAGAAACAAAGCATTTCAAAGTACCTGAGAACGTATTACCTTGCTGATGAATCTGAAAGGTCCCAACTGTTTTCAGATCCAATACAACTATATCGCACATACAGAGTGGATCATAGGGCGATGCAGTTCAGCACACCTAGTGTGGCTAGACCAAGTGGAAAACATTAGCGTGCACTTTTTAACGCACAATCGGATCACAATCGTGATCCTATCAAAAGTTAAAACGTGCTAGTGTGGTCTATCCATAGTAAAAGTACAGATGGAAATTGTGATTTTATCTGCCACTATTGTTTGTAGAGTTGTTTGTTATATTCAATTCTGTTTCATTTGCTTCACTTGCTTAGATGTCCTGGACATATTCATTTTTCTACAAACTTACAAAGCAAAACAACATATTTTACAGCAATGCAAATAATACACACTGGGTATCTGTGTTTTATAAGTACAAACATGTATAGTTTTTACTTGCTGGATGCAATAAACATAATGGATATTTTGAAATACTGGCTTGTTTTGCACGGATCTACTTTTACCATCTGTGGTTTCTCCTTAAGAACTAATTATTTCTTTTCACTGCTGCATGATGTTGTTTACGACTGCCATGGTTTTTATTCTTTACATATTCAGTTTTGAATTAGTCTTACATTTTGAGAAATGTTTATATGCAGCTAGTTTAAAGGGAAACAAATGTCTTATCATTGATAAACTTAGGTTTACTAAGTAATAAGAACATGAATTACATTATAATTGTAAAATGTTATTATATCCCTTGTGCTTCTTATGACACCGGTGAAGCCTAATTAAATTATAAAAAAAGCAATGCAGTAATGCCATGAATTAGCAGGCCATGAATTAGCAATACCATGCCTTTAATGCGGTCTGTATTTTACATTTGCGATACACAATAAAGTCTGCATTGTAAAATACTAATACTGCATCGTAGTACAATACCATATACACAATGCCAAAGCAGTTGTTAATGACCATGCCAGAATTGCACTGCCATGGTTGTAAATTTACCATCAAAGCTGTAAAAGAATAACCTCCCGTAAAGTACCGATATTGATCAGTACTTTATGGCCCTGTCCTTACAGTCTAGTTTAAAGGATAAGTGCACTGTAAAATAAAGTTATGTTCATTTGGAAGCTGCAGCTTTAAAAATACCATTGCCATATTTTTTTTTACCTATGTCCCTCCAGAGCCTAGCTTTGTGCCTTGGAAGTTGCTGATATCTTGTTATTGGTTTGCTAAATGTTAAGCTCCGCCCCTCTTAGATTTCCTCTGCTTTCTCCTGCTTGAGCCTCAAACAGTAATGCCTGTGTGTTCCGTGCACTCTACTGCTTGAGCCTCAAACAGTAATGCCTGTGAGTTTGGTGCACGTGCGTGTGCACGGAACTCCCAAGCCTTACTGTTTGAGGCTCAAGCAGGAGAAAGCAGAGGAAATCTCAGTGGGGCGGAGCTTAACATTCAGCAAACCAGCAACAAGATGTCAGCAACTTCCAAGGCACAAAGCTAGGCTCTAGAGGGACATAGGTAAAAAAAAAATATGGCAACAGTATTTTTAAAGCTGCAGCTTCTAAATGAACATAACTTGATTTTACAGTGTACTTATCCTTTAAATATTATTTTTGCGATAACGCAGGTTTATATCTGCTCACAACAAAAATTGTGATTTTCCATATGGATATATATAAGATTTTGATACAATTTCTACCTTTATAATAGATTGCCCAAGGCAATATTTAATGTAAAATGATCAAACAAAGGAGAAATAGTTGTTCGAGTACTGAACTTTAAACACAAGGTGCTGCTACCTGTGAGAGAAAAACAATATTGCTTGCAAACATCTTGAATTTCAGCCTCAAGCTCAGCAATTTCCTCTTGCAACAGTCAAACATTTTTACATATGAGTCAGCTGCTGAACACAAACGATTTTCTGAGTTAGAAACCAGTTAAACCAGTAACCCAGTGATTTGAATCCCGAGGGCAGAAAATCTACAAAAACGTATCAGAAACATATAATATTATGAATATTCCTACTGCAAGCTATATTATGTTTGAAAGGGTAAGTACAACCCTTAACCAAAAGAGTCTTTCTATAACTCCAATAGTATTTTTTCTCAGGATCTACAGTAAAAACTCACTGTATATTTGATATAATAATGTTATAATACAGATAAGCAACGTGCTATGAATGACACAGAAACATATTTATCACCAATTAAGCATTGAGACCATTGTATTCCATATAGTGTCATCATTATCTGCTAAGCTCAGTGGGCCCTACAGCACTAACCTCTGCTTCCATAGCTACAAATTGGTTTGTTTCCATAAAAGATAATAGAGCTATGAAGAAAATACTAGCCCAGGTTAAGAATACATTATCAGGGTTATTCAATAAAAGTTCTTATTTAAATGGTGCTAATTTTGCCCCAACCAATCAGATCTTATTTAACATTTGTAAGCTTACATCTGATTGGTTAGGGCAAAATTAGTACCATTTTAAACGATAAGAACTTTTATTGAATAACCCTGTATATTTGACATTTATTATTTGAAGCTCTTTTATGTTATCATGTGAATCTTTTTTATGATCTTGCTTGCCCTTCAAAGAATACACAAAACAAACCAAATATTGACTATACGACGTCTACTGAATGCTATTACCAGTTCATATTTTAACAAATAGTCTTTTATCAAACTATAAATGTAGGATTTTTGTGTCACATGCCAGCAGTTCTAATTTCTCCGTTCCTTTCTATAATGTATAGAGCAGTCAAACTTGGCCATGTGATTTTAGGTACAGAGAACTTTTAGGCCTTCACGTGGTCTTTTGATTCATCATGTGGAAGTCTGCAGCACCAGGATTCATAGAAAAGCATTTTGTCCTCTGTTGTGCCTTCCAGCACTGACACACCCCTTTTCTTAACGTCTGTTCCCATGTAAATGAGACTATGGCAGGGGATTGACTCACTAAAAGCAGATGTATAGCATATTTATTTCCGTCAGCCACCAGAGTGGCAAGTTCACTTTTTATAGCAGAATTGTCACCCTGAGAAACAATGTGTGGTTGAAGTAAGCAGAATGGAAATATTCATAAATATTAGGAGTCACCAATATAACTGTTTTATTTCCAATTCCTTTTATCGGTTAAACTGTGAATGCAAATCAAGTTTTTTTAAACTCTAAGAACTATAGAAACTTATAGGAGAACTGAACTTAATATTTTTAATGGTAATGTGAAAGTTTTTCTCCCAAGAACACCTATACACTGTAAGATTCTTCTCTAGTAAGTTGCATTTAGTACATTTAAGTAATTGATTCAGTAACAAAGATGGCTTTCATGTTGTTACCAGTACAACTCACAGCCCATGTAGTCATCAAAGAGCCCCGCCCCCTAACCCCAGTATTTACTGTGTCTATGCATTGAACATTCTATACAGATGTCATTACATCAATATGGAAGTTTCTGATAAGACTTTGAAAGCAGCTTGTTACCCTGCAGTTTATTTACCAGTCAGTGTGAATTACATACAGCCTTCCTGTGGCAATACAAAATGTTTTACTAACATTTTTAATTACACTGTTTCTAACAAAAGATAAAGCTTCTAAATGTGCCTATGTTATGTGATCTGCAGTGGTGGCTCAACTGGTAAAGCACATGTTTTAGAAATACACATCCTAAAAAGGTCACATGTACAAATCCCCAGACTTTTTTTGTTTCCATTATGTTCCTATCAAAAGATAAACTCCCTACAGGTACAGTACTAGTTTTTCATTTAGTATCTCTGTTTGGGATAGGGATAAAAGCTTTGTTTTTAGCTAGACATAGTTCCTGAGGTTGCAGGTACTTTTCCCCAGACTTTTAATATTTACTGAAATGTTAATATTCTGTTTCTTACATCTATGCTAAGAAATACACTGCAGAGATTACGTATGAAAAGCAAAGGACTATATTATTGTTAGGACAGGAGTATTGAATGTGTTTGGAAAATAATCCCTGAAGTCCCTGTTCTGTGTAGGGGGAAAGGGAGAATCCCTGTGCTGTTGTGATTGACTGTCAGCTTCTTTGAAGCAAGGCTGCAACTTCCTTGGTTTGATCTGTTGAGCACTACAAAGCATGTAAAGAGTACTGCATATTGTGGATTATGGGAGCTGACCCCTGGTACCTAAAGGTTAATTTAATTTCATAAATCACCCAGCAGTAACAGCAAAGGGAAAGGTGAGACACAGTTTGTTGTTTGTTTGTGAATGTGCTTTGTCTGTTGGGACAATGTTGTCTGGAGACTTTAGTTCTCCATTTAAAAAAAAGAAAAACAGTTAAAACAAAAAATTACCTTGGGCAGGGCATTAGGATCGTAAATCTACGATGATGTTCATAATTGCATAACCGTAATCGTAATCGTACAACCTCGTTCATACATTTTCAGCAATACCATGCCTTTATAAATACAGCCCATAGTTTCAGTGAGGAGCTCCAGCAGGATGAAAGCTGCTTCTACCAGACTTCCTCAGTGCTTCAACATTTTATACAGAAAATTCCAGGGCACTAACCTGACAGATGAAAACAAAATGATATTGGGAGGTAGAAATAATCACCTCCCTGCCCCATAAATTTTTAATTTTCAAAAAGTTCCTTTTTACAGTGCAGTTGTCCTTTAATGATTTGCAAAATATTACATGAGGGACAAGTAACATAGTAACAGTAATTGAGGTTGAATAAAGTCATATGTCGATCGAGTCCAACCTATTCAACCAATTTTTTTTTAACCCTACCTAACAGTTGATTCAGAGGAAGGCAAAAAAAAACCCAGCTAAAAAGTATCCCTGGATCAACCTGATCTACAGTATATGTATTAATACCAGTAATTCTAGAAACTTATCCAGGCCATTTTTAAAGCTATTCAATGAACTTGCCATTACCACATCTGCTGGAAGACAGATCCACAGTTTCACCGCTCTCACTGTAAAGAAACCTTTCCTAACCAAAAGATGAAAATTCTTGTCTTCCAACCTTAAAGGATGTCCATGAGTCCTCTGATATGACCTATTAGTGAACAATGCACCAGAGAGTTTATTGTATGGTCCATTAATATATTTGTATAAATTTATCATATCCCCACGCAAATGTTGCTTCTCCAATGTAAACAGCCCTAACTAATCTGCCTGCATATTCAATTCCCTCCATTCCCTTTTATTAATTTAGTTACCCTTCCATTTCCAAGATGTCCCTTTTGTATATGGGATTCCAAAACTGCACCACATATTCCAAATGAGGCCTTACCAGTGCCTTGTAAAGAGGGAGAATAATATTTTTCTCTCTTGAATCCATTCCCCTCTTTATACAAGATATATATATATATATCTTGCTAGATCTAGCCGTGGCTGTCTGGCATTGTTTGCTTGCTACAGCTAAGTTTGTTATCTACCAGAGCCCCCAAATCTTTTTCCATTATAGATTCACTTAACATAGAGTTATTTATAATGTAGGTGGCACAAGGATTATTAAATCCCAAATGCATCACCTTACATTTATCAACATTGAATCTCATCTGTCATTCTGCTGCCCATTTTGATAATCTATCTAGGTCTGCTTGCAGCACTTGAACATCATTAATTTAGTGTAATCAGCAAACACAGAGACCTTGGTCTCAATGCCCCCTTCTAAGTCATTTATAAAACAGATTAAACAGAAGCCGCCCCAGTACAACCTTGATCACTACGCTTAGAACGTTAGCCCACATAGATGTAGCTCCATTAAAGGGCATGTCCACCCCCCAAAACTATAATCCCCCCCAGTAATGGCCCCACCATGTAGTGTAGTGTAATCTTACCTCACATCCCGCTCCATAGGGTTCTCCTGTAGACCCCCCCCCCAAAGTCCCAAAACTAACCACCAGGAGGATAGCAGGGCTCTGCCTGCTACCTTGCCTCCGGTAGATATTTGTCATGCGTACTGCAGCCCATCTCCCCCCTCCCTCCCTCCCCCTCCCTCTCCCTCCCGTTCTACTATCCCTCCCCCTAGCATAAAACCCCCTTAATTGTTGTTCCCCCATGTCTGCCAGCCCCAACCGCATATTTTTTATTTTCCAAAACCTCCCAAACTCTTACTTACCTCTCCTCTTCCTCCTGGCACTGAATGACCGGCAGCCGCGTCCGTGATTGGCTGCCGCTCAGCCAATCACAGACGCGACTGCCGGTCCCGCCCCTCTGCTTGCATTCTCGCAAGCAGAGGGCCGGCAGTGCGGCGGAGGAACGAGGGGAGGTAAGTAAGAGTTTGGGGGGCTTTTGGAAAATAAAATATATCGGTTGGGGCTGGCAGACATGGGGGAACATCATATTAAAAACTAATTTTAAGGGTGGACATACCCTTTAACCACCACTCTCTGTTTGCGATCCAATAACCAATCTCTATCCATGAACAAATTTTTTCTTCTAGGCCAACAGTCCTCAGTTTATTACTTAGTCTCCTATGTGGCACAGTATCAAAAGCTTTCGCAAAATCCAAGTATACCACATCCCTGCTGTGCCTGAACTAAATTCTTACTCACTGCTTCATAAAAACCATTACATTGTCTGGCATGATCTAGTCTCAAAAATCCATGCTGATGCTACTAATAAGATCAGTTCTGGAGACAAAGTCAAAGATATAATCCCGTAACGTTTCTAAAGTAGCGAAAAATAACAAAATATTTTATTATTTAACTTTACTGTACACATGTATCTTTTATCAACAGAGACAACAAGGCTTTGTACAAGTGAAGTATTACAGAGCTCGACCTGCAGCCAATGTTTTACCAACCCTTTTCACAGCATTGACGCACAATATATCATAGTTGATATTGTTAATTTTAGCACCCATAAATCATATTCTGCTCTTGAACTTTGTAAAACCTTGCAACTTGTTTTAGCCTATCTGAGCAGCATACTCATTTGTTCTCGCTGTTAACTTACTGTTTTATTTATTTGCCTGCAGTGACCCAAGAAGCACCATCTGAATAGTTTCAGTATAAGTAAGTCCTTTCAAATATACACATAGAGGATAATTGATGTTTGCGGAAGAAGCACTGCTCTGACATTACTTTGGGATCTAAAGATTGTATATAATGGGATGTCCTGCGGCCATCCAGATGTTTACAAACTACAACTTCCAGCATTTTCTGAGAGCAGTAGCAGCCAAGGAATGCTGGGAGTTGTAGTTTGAAAACATCTGGAGGGATGATGGTTGGACATTACTGTTCTATACTGTATTACAGCAAGGAAAGAAGGCTTCTCAGGGAATTTAAAGGTAAATTCCCTTTAGAACTTACTGTTAATACTAATGCAGATATTTTTTATTATTGAATAAAAGTTATGCTCTGTATATTTAATTTCTGAAGACATTATTTAGCCCAGGGTGCCCAAACTAGAATTTGGTAAATGGCGCTTTTATGTAGTCCTATTTAATTGTCAGACCCTTTACGGCTGCAATAAGATAAAGGGATGGTTGCATGTCCCAAAAGCACCCGTTTCAATGATCCACTCTTCAATGTCTCTTTTAATGTCCCTTAGTCTACTGCCTGCCCATCTCTTCTTCCCAGCACTGAGCTTTTCTATCTGTAGCTATTTTCTAACAAACATTACAGGCATTTTTCTTTCCTGTGTTTATATACTCTGTATTGCTAGAAAATTAATCTGCTAGAGGCCTCTGAATCACTGGAACCCCAGTATAGTTTTTTTTGCTCTAATAAAGCGCAATATTGCGACTCTTTAGATATAGCTAGTAAAAATAAGTAACAAATTTTCACACTTCAACAAGGAGAAATAGTTTGCTTAGATGTTAGTTAAAGGGTAACTGTGGTCTTGAATTCTTCAAACTGTAAAGGATTTATAAAAAGCCTTCCTCACACCTTCAAATAAAACCTAAATCACATCTCTAGATAAAATTTGTGAGACGTTATTGCTGGAAAGGTTCAGCAATATTACTTCCTGATGGAACACTGTTTTCACCATGTGACTTAAAGGCTCCAACACACATGCGATTGCGGGTCCCGACCCGCGAAGCACGATGTGTAGGAACACATGTGTAGGAACACGATAATCGGCCCTTGTGTAGGCACTTTATCAGCCAAAACGGACGTTCGGTCAGGTATCGTTGACCGTCCGGAGTGGCGGATCTCCGAACGGACAACCATTTCGACCGAGAAAGTCCCTACACATGGGCCGATTATCATCCGAAACATTTGTTCCTACACATGGTGCGTCGCGGGTCGGGACCCATGATCGCACGTGTGTACAAGCCTTAACTTGTAGTCATGTGACCTGCCTCAGCCTGCATTAATAGGCTCCCCTTCTCAACTGTCAATTCTTTCCTCAGGTACTTCCTGATTTCCCCAGCATTAAGTCTTAACTGAGCATGCTTCTCCCTCGGGGCGGACGGACGGGGCAGAAGTCAGGTAATGTCACTCAACCTACTGGAAGCAGGAAGTTTGAGCATTTACCCTAATGTAATGTCTCACAGGCTCCAGCCAGAGATGTGATTGTCGGTTCATTTTAAAGGAAATACTGCAGGCTTTCATTTAACCCTAACTTGTTTTGAGACCACAGTTGCCCTTTAAAATATAATTTAGTATGGAAGTCTTTAATCTAGTGGTAGCGCCGTACATGATCCACGCTGTGTAAGTAGAGGTCAGCAATATAAAGTGACAATATTTCTTTAGCAGATCGCTATGATTTTGCCTAAAGGATAGTGTGACATTCTAATAGCCCCACCCCCTCATAAGTTGTACTTTTTTTGTGAGGTACTTGTCACTTTCAATTAGACTGTATCCCCTGAGCATTAGAGCCCTTGTTTACATGTTAAATCTGATTAATGGTCATTTCCTTGTCAAGTTGTAGATTAAATGAATTTTAACAATTACCAGCACAGTTACAAACCCTACTGAAAGTTCTGCTTTTCCTGAGAAAAATATTTCTGTAGAATTACACAAATTTTGTTGTTGTTTTTGCCATGAATACTTAGTACATTATTTAAAAAGCATACAGAGACAATTTTAGTTCCCACAGGTTTAACTAAGCCTATTTTCATTAATATTACAAATAATCCCTAGGTAAATATATATATATATATATAATGGTTGCATTTCTTGATCGAGGAAAAAATTGTCTGGGGTCTCCCAGACTATTACCCATTGTGTTTTCAATGCTATTAAATTATAATGTTAAGATCCCTAGAGACCCCCTAAACATATTCTTATGCAAAGAAATTAGTGAGTGATTAAATCAAACAAATCTGAATTTCTTTCCACACCCTGAAATCTGGTGTTGTTTTAAAGTAGATATTTATCTCAATCCTGATATATCTTAAAATTAAATTAAAAAAAGATAAGAAAAAAAAATCTAACCAGCTGGGGATTGGTTTTGGTCTCTTTAGCAAACAAAAACATTTTTTACAAAGTTGGTTTGTCCATTTGTAGTAATGTTTAGACTCTTGTACATTTCCTAAAGGTAATCAGTTCATAATCTACCATGGATATATAGTTAGTGGGTCATTTTAAGAGGATTGTAGATTAGATTGCTTGGGTCCAGTTGGGCATCTTAACCAACAGAACTCTACAAATTGGTATTCTGATCCGTACACACACAAGCCATATCTACTGTATAACTGACCGACAGTCTACAGAACCTTAACCCTAAAATCAGGTACCTCACTCAAATCTAGAGATGTCCGAACTTCGAAAAATCCGGTCCGCGCGAGGATCCGCGGATTTTCGAAAAAATCCGAAAATTCGAAAATCCGCGAGCGGACCCGTTAAAACGTATTAAAATGAAAGTTCGGCAAAATCCGCATTAAAAGTGGTCTAAATAGCCTTGGTAACGTACACTTAACCACTCAGGGACCTGGGTAATGGCCTATCCACGTATAAATGCCAACAATACCTCAAAAGTACAGTCTGCTAGCGTGACTTTAAAAAAACGGTATTTTTCGAAAATACGAGGATTCCCAGAAAAACGAGGTGTTCCGTAAAAAAACGAGGCTTTCCGTAACTATGATAGCTGCCATTGGCTAATTTGGATCATGTGGCTGCTCCGTCTTGAAAAATTTACACGAATTACTCGTTTTTACGCGTATTCTCGTAATTACGAGAATACTCGTAATTACGTGAATCCTCGTAATTACGCGAATCCTCGGAATTACGAGGATCTTCGGTTTTTCCGGATCCCGAAAGTATCGTAGATCCTCGTAATTACGAAGTACTCGTATTTTCGAAAATTTTCGTAAAAAAAAATCCGCAGTTCGGAAGTTCGGAAGTCCGGAAAGTCCGGAATAATCCGCCGTTCGCGGACGGGAGAAATCCGCGGCGGATCCGGGTTCGGGTCCGCGAACCGGCCATCTCTACTCAAATCCAATGAAGCTCTCTACTATGGAAGATTCTGTGCTATCAACAGAACTAATAAGTATCCATGCTGTACATGCTAATTGTAGAATTTTGTTTAATTTTCACTTTTCAAGCATATCTATTCTATAGCTTTTTGTATCTTATTGTGCAAAGCATGGCAATGTTTTAAGAAAATGTACTGAAATAGAAAATAGATTACACTTGGAAATAACATGCACTTTACACCAAGATCATAATAAGAGAATAGTCAAAGCTGGCAGTTGACTAAGGAAAATATGTGTAACAATAGCTCTCTGGATAATAGAAACACATGATCCTGGGTGACATGTTCCTACCTGATGATTGGTTAATAAACAATATTGCATATTAAACTGTTAACGCAATGCAGCTCGTTTTAATTTGTTTATAGCACTTTTCCTTGAGTCTGGAAAATCTGCAATTAATAATTAATCTTAAAGGGAAAGTCCAGCCCCAAAATGAAAACTTACATACAGGTAAATCACCCCCCAAAACCCTAAATGGTAATAGTTTGAAATCTGAAATATATAAGTCTAATCTGAAATCCTGCACAATGTCTAGTTTCCCCTGTTTCTGCTTCCTGATTCTTCCAGTAAGCGGATGTCAGTTATGTATTTGACAGTTGACATCACAGCCAATGACTGAATGTTAATCCCCTATCTGCCTCTTTTGTGCATGCCCAGGCTCAGTACAGGTTTCTAAATTGCTCAGTTTCCATGAGGTATCCAGAAGCATAGCAGGCATACAGTAATGAATTCATAGGACAAACTATAATCTATTAACATATTATAAAGAGGCCATTCTTTCATAATGTTCTTATGAGGGTGGAGTTGTCCTTTAAACAGGAAAAGAAGATTTTTTTCCCATTTTTCAGTCTACTTATCCATTCACTATCAGTCTGTATACCTCTATGCATCTATTTATCTAAGTGGGTCCAAATATTTCAAGTCAAATAAAACCAGAATAAATCCAATCAAGTGTAATAAAGATCTGCAACAGAGCTTCAATAACGGGGGGGGGGGGGGGGGGGGGGTGGGGGGGGGGGGGGCTCATTATTTATTGGCAGCACACATTAAACATTAAATATGGTAAACTGAATCAGACCCTGCTTTCATACTGTAATGTATTTGCATTACATTTTTATTACAAATTTGCGGTAATTTTCCTTTGACACACTCTGAATTAAAAAGAAGAATAGTAAATGCCACTAAGCAGGAAGCAAACTGAGTGTCTGAAGGTTAATGATTGCTCATGAAAGCTACAGAAATAAATGATCTGCCTAGGGACATTGTCACGTGACCAAGCACAAAGCTGCAACAGCCAAAAATGTTTATGTAGAGAAAATAACATTGTCAGCGTCACCGTCCCTTCCCCCCACTGCTAAATTGGAGTCTCGAGCCAAACAGCTGCTCCTGACTGCTAGCGTTAAACTAATTTGTGCAACATTGCAGCTGCTTAATTTCGGTCTAAACTTTCCGACTGATAAATGTTACAATAACAAGCGATATGACGGGATCTCTGAAGGAATATTAATCATATCCAAAGCAGTCAATGTTAATAATATGTGTCGATAGCAGAAAATAAAACAGTTTAACAGACACAGGAGGAAATGGAAGGCTGGAGAGGCTTGGGGTTTGGTTTCCTGTCAAGAGGCTTTTTTTTTGTTGTTTTTGACAAAACATACACGAAAAAAAAATCATTGCTAAACCGAGATGTATTGTTTATAGCAAGTTTATAGCATAGTTTATAGCAAGCACTCTGCGTACATTACTGTAGGTGCTCTCCATATGTTCATTGTTACAAGGAGATCTTTATGTTTGAAATGTTTTTATTATGTATATACATCATTTCTTTATATTATGGGAATGTGTATATTCGGAGCAAGTTGTTCTTAAAATCCTTACAGGCCGATCATCTCTTCTTACCTAATGTTCCTGTGATCATCGTTCCTTACCTAATTGTGTTCCTGTGATGCTGTAAACCTTGAAAGTTTTCAACCAATGTGTTCATTTTTGAGCATCGTAAAAATTATCATCACAATCGAAAAGCCAAAAGTGGATGGTATATTGATATTGCCAGGTATTGACCCATTGACTATGGTCTGATACCATGTGATATCCAAATGCTGTCCGTTATTGGCCTTTCGAACACGGTAGAAAATGAACGCAATACTTATATTTGTGGTATTGTTGTGGGCAGAATAAAGGAGTGCTACAGGACATTACCGATTATGGTCGTCTATTAATATGGCCCTTGGTACTGCATTGTGTGCACTGTGCATTCTCTAAAAAGGTTTGGGGAGCATTAATTTTACACTTATTTGGATATTGCATCCAAAATTCAGTTCCCCCCTAAATCAGTTGGTTGAAATGTTGTTTACACTATAAAATACACTGCTTCTTATGCATTTAATGGTTCACATTGTTATGCTTTTTTCTGTGCATTTACATATGCTATTTACACATGTACATATTTACCATTAAAACATGTGTAGTAATGGATAGAAATGTATTTTGAAAATGCATTGCATCGCAGCACATTAGTGGGAATGCTAAAACACCATAGAATGCATGCATTCAGAAAAACCTACCAACAAGCATCTAGTGGGAACAAGCCCTTGTATTTGTGACATTAATGTCTTGTTTTTTTTTCCTTAGGAAAACAACTTGGCAATCTACTCCAAATTCAGGAGGCTGCATATTAACATCAAGTGTCCTGTGGGACTGCCTCCTCATGGTGTGTTTAAGGGAAAACATATCATGTTTCCTTTCCTAAAGAAAGCGATTTTCTTTCAAACAAGGAGAGATTTAATCACAAGCAGTTTAAAAACACCTCTGCAAAAATAATTTAAAACTTCAACACATTGTAACCCCTAGCAACAATCGGTGTGTTGCAGTTAACAAAATTAAATCATGTTCTACACAGCCCTGCTTCATTATTAGTAATTGTTTTAGCTACTTATATAGTCTAGAATTCAAAGACAAGTCAGATTTTATCTATTATTTATATTTATTATCAGAAATGTATTTGGCTTCTGCCGTGTGACATTAGAGAGTTACAGCAGTTATTGTGTTGAGGAAGACCTAAAGCTCAAAGGTTAAATTATACAGTTTACTGTTTACTTTTTAAAGAAGATATTTGTACAATGTCAGCCTGGAAAAAATATCCTACTATCTTTAAAAAAAAAAAAATGACCCAATGTCAACTGAACATCATATTTATAAAGTGCAAAAAATAATGCTGTATTTTACCACAAACTTACAAAAAATTTAATTAGAACAAAAAAGGATTATGAAAGGAAGGTTATTTTTTGCAGACCCTTAGGCTGGATACACACCAGCATTGGTTTTGTCCCGACTAAGCGTTCGCTACTTGCAAACCCTCGGTCGGGGCAACAGTGGCCACAGCCGTCAGTGCACACGACCGATCGTGCAGTCCCTTAGGGTACTGAACGATCGGATGTGATTTACCGACAGGCGACCAAGATCGATTGGGGCCCGGCCGCACCACACCATCAGATATTTCCAGCTGACCAACCAATACACGTCACTATTGGTCGGTTGGCCAGGTAGTACCTGGTGTGTACCCAGCGTTAGATAGATCCGAAAGATAGACTGGCTATTAATCATCTAAACAGTAATTGGCAGCAATAAAGGCATGGTTACTTTTTACTTGCTGGCAGGGTATTAACAGGTAAAACAATTCTGCTGGTTTTCCATTAGCATACAGTGTCTAACTAATATTTTCCAGCATGCCCTCATTTGTGAACAAATGTAGCTCTGGTTTGGGGGATTACCTCCTCAAGTGTTCCATTGACAAAGCTGCAAAATATTCAGATTGTAATACGACCTCTACCCTCACATTGGTTAAGCTGCAATTGGGCACATTAGCTTTATTCTTCAATCATTTTTTAACCAGTTTCAATTTGTACCAAACTCTGTTAATGGCAGCTTGAACAGGGTCATTCTCCTTGCAGAATTTAGGCATACATAATGAATTACCCTGTGGAAATCTCTGGCTGTAGCCTGTGAGAAATTATATTGAGATGAATGTTAACCTTTTTTTGTTCCAGTTAGTTGAGTGATATCACCTTAACTCTGCTCCACCCCTTCTCCAGGGGAGAAGCATGATCAGTTAAGACTTAAGGTGGCCATACAACTGCGATTTCCATCGCAATGTGCCGACAGATCACATTGGTATCTGTCGGCACATTGCGAAGGGAACATGCGCACATGGAACGACCATACCACATATGGGTATCGGTCGGCCGTGCGATCATACACCGCACGATCGGTATCAGCTCCCTTTATTAAAGTAAAGGGAGCCGATGCCGGCCGACGGAAATTTTCCATCTCTTCCGGAATGGCGACTACGTTTGTTCGTCGTCACTCCGATCGGTCGGGAATATCCCCAACACACGAGTGATCCACACAACGGGATTTACCTATTATCGCTCGTGTGTATGGCCACCTTTATGCAGTACCTACACAGACAAAAAAAATCAGAAGGGGAGCCTATTAATGCAGGTGAAGGCTGGTCATGTGATTAAAATCTTGTCACATGGCTAAAAACAGAAAGAATTCAAGCAGTAATATTGAACTCTCTAAGGCTCAGCACAAATTTTACCTAGAAATGTGATTTATTTGAAGGTACAGCAACAGGCTTTTTATATAACCCTAACTAGTTTGGAAAAATTGGAAACCCCAGTTACCCTTTAAGATCCATTTATATTGCTTAATGTAAAGCTGCCAAAGTTGTCTTGTAAAAAAAAAAACCCTGCTAGTTGTTGGTAATTCCCTATAACAGATTTGTAAAGAGTCATATCCCTTCACAAACTTGTCTCCACAGACAGCAGCCTTTGATAGTCAATGCTCATAACTTAATTGCTCCATATCTTTTACCAGTTTACTTGTACCCTTTGCAGCCTAAGGGCAGAATTTGGAATCAATGCTCTTTCTGTGTAGGGAAGTATTTTTATTAGCTTTGACAGACATTTCTTAGAATTACAACATATGTTAAGCACAATAACATCCAAGCCATTATCAACTGGGTCAACCTCCACCACAATTCAGTTTGGTAATTGACAGTTTGTGAAACCGTCATTTTTGATGATTTGAACAGCTGTATATTATCCCAGTAAAGCAGTTAAATGCAATGTGAATCTGGAATTTCACAAATGCATGTGCAGTATTATGTTGTGTCAATTACACATTCTAAAAACTGTGATTTACTCAATATGCAGCACAGCAAATAACTTCTGTATTAGCACAGTAAAGTTTGGGGTTTATTAGACTTTTGGTTGGAGAACGTTTGCCACTTCGCAACTGGGCTTATTTTAAGTGATGATATAAAGTTCACTGGATGTGGGATTTGGCCACAGACAAAAACACTACCTATAATTCTGGGTATTTTAATTAATGATTATACCAATGTTGTGTTTTACAGGAATTTACAGGAAAAGTCTGTGCATCAGTAGGTCAACACACATGTTTCATTTTTACTGAAGCCACAGTAGATTTCAGTTAGCTATAAAAGCATTTTAAAAGCCTTTTTAAATATGCCCCAAAGACACTTGTCAATTTGAGCTGCTCTTTTCTGTTACTTTAATACAGAGAAGGTCAAAATAGGATTCTGGACCTTTCACTAATAAATGTCAGAATTATTTAATTTTGGTATATTTATCAAAACTTTAGACCACATTTCTTCTTAATGCACTACAAAGTCCAATGGGCTTTTTATCGAGAATTTTAGAGGGTCTTTTCTGCCACAAAATGTTTCAGCTGCGTGAGCTACAAAATACAGTAAATAGGCTCAGCTCCTCTTTAAATTCTGTTATATTTCTGAAGTTATTGCCTATTTACCAAAAGTTAGATTTAATGGTTATTTTATCTTTTTTTTTTTTTTTTAAATACATGAATATAAAAGTGAAACAAATTTGTCATTCTACTTCCTGAAGATGGCTCAAAGATATATCTCCCGTAAAAGTAAGTATATAGGGTACCCACCAGGCGTCCAACACCTCCCTGGCCACCTTCTGCCAGTATATATATCCAATAATGCAATGAAATGAGGGTTGTCCAGTCCTTAGAATGCAATCTGGGGTGTTCCCATTTATTGGTGCAGACACAGCAAAAAACACACACAACGTTTCGGCTCAAAGGCCTTTGTCACTTGACAAAGGCCTTTGAGCCGAAACGTTGTGTGTGTGTTTTTGCTGTGTCTGCACCAATAAATGGGAACACCCAGATTGCATTCTAAAGGACTGGACAACCCTCATTTCATTGCATTATTGGATGGCTCAAAGATACTTTTACATACTCATTTTCTTATATTTATGAGTTTATTCTATATGCATGATTTCATTATTAAGGCCTATGTCAAACTATTTAAATATTTTCCGGCTGATGAAATATATTGTGCAAAAAATGTGCCATTGCTATTAATCTGTAGCAGCCAATAAGATGTTATCTAACTGCAGTAACCCAGTAAAAAGCTAACATCCGATTGGCTGCTGCAAATTAATAGCATAGGAAAACTTTTGCACCTTGTATTGCATTAAGTATTACCCTCTTTATTATTATTTATAATTATTATTATTGCTGCTTTGGATGTGCTGCACATTTTTATAAAAGCAAAGCTCTGGAAATGTCGCAGGTGTGAAAAGCGCTAATCCAATATTACACTGGGCACTATGGGTATATATTTATGGGTTTTCTGATAAGATTTTTTTTTTTTTTAAAAACACATTTTATTAGGTATTTGCTTTATTAGCAAGTGTCAGTCATATACTGATAAGGTTATCTATATTTTAAAAAAAACTGCCCCATTTAATCTATAAATGAGTACATCTAATAAGCATTTTGTTGTGTGCCTTCAATTCAGTACTCAGTGTCAACCCTCCCCGAATTCTCCTTCCATATGACTTAGTTTTCTGTTAAACTGAGCATGCTCAGTAATCACAATTTGACAGCACTTGCAATAACTATTTGCCACCACCGAACCTGTCATCCTAAAGATTGCTAAAGCAAAATGACATGCAGCAGAAAAGTATATGATAATAGAGCAGTTTAATGACAGATCATCAAACAAAAAAAAAGCTACTGTGGTGGCTTGGAAGAGTGATATTTTCCAATAATGGGCAATAAAAAAAACTGTTTCCCAGTAGATATCCTAAATTAAAAGCAAAGTTAGGTATTCTGTTTCATACCCTTCTGATCCTCTTTTTTGTGCCTGACCTTGTTGTTGCCTTTCTTTGTGCTTATATTACTGGTTTGACCTTGGTTTATTTCCTAAATATACAAAAATTTGCCATCTTTTACCATCTGCTATGATGTTTTCTAGAGATTCTGTACTGCATGTTTGTTATCTTTGCCTGTGTGCCCTTGGCTGTCTGTTTATTGATGGTCAGACATGTTTAGCCTTTTTCATTTTCCTGTATTTGCCATTTTTCTGTCAATGCACTTTGGTTTTTTATTTTGTTATTGATCTATGCTCAACTATCTCTTTGTGACATTTTACCTTCTCTGTATGAAAAATCAAACGTTATCTTCTTTCTTCTGTTTTAACACTACTGTATATTTTCCTTGGTTGCTGTTGCCATGCATTATGGCCTCCCCAAATACTGATTACCAGGCATTGCACATAGTACAGCCAGAAACAAGCACCAACAACAAATTCCCTGTGCACTACCTGGGTTTGCACAACTTCTTAATAATTTGCAAAACATACTGCAGTCAGTAAACAGACAAAAACTATCTTTAATCTCTAAGTAGGATGTAATTGCCAAAAATCCTGTCATATTAAGTGGTTTTGTGGAAGCTAATATTTAAACCTCCATAGGGTAATTTCTGACATGCTGGTCCAATTCAAGTTTTCCATTGAAGCAAGCAACTGCTTAATCATATCTTCTGTCACACTGTCTGTTGGCAGTAGTTTTTGCCTACCAACTGTACAATCTAAGCATGTGAAAAACATAATTGTTTACCCTCTCAGATCATTTTTTGTAGAAAACCAAACAAATATAGACTATGGGACCCTATTCATTGATACTTGTTTAGAATATCATATTAGTTTGAAGCTTTTTCTAAATATTCAGTATGTTGATTAATCCAATCCAAGCAAAGTATTAAATACTTGTTTTGCTCTACCGGTGCTGGATTGTGCTAATAAAAAAAAAGGTATGAAAAACCATACATCATTAAATAGTTATTTATGGTATTCACATTTTGTTCTTCATAACATTTACAACCCTTGAACAGCATTGCATAAAGCAAAACAACAAGTGCTATAATTATTTGGCAATGTAATGATGTTCCTTTAGAGTGTAAATACTAATCTCGCCACCCACTATTGTTTATAGAAGTTACTATAATCCAGGCTGCTTTATGGAACTTGCATGGTAAACTAATGCTAGGTTCACACACTAGCGATAAAGCCCTGATAACGTTGGAAACTGGTTTTCCCGAACGAGTGCGCAGGCGCCAAACGTTCCCGTTGGCAAAGCGGTCGTTCAGAAAAAACAAAAATTTCCCTCGACCACAGTAGACTCCCTATAGAGGAGTCTGCCGTGGCCGAGGGAAACACACAGTCCCGAGCATATGACTGTGTGTATGCAAAGACTTGCAGATCCTGTCTGTCATCTTTCAAAAATCTGTAGTGTGTGTACCCAGTAAAGAAAACCCACTTCCTGGAACCTTTAATGTGAGTTAAAAGGTGTAATAGCATTATTGATTAGGGTTATATAAGGGATAATGCACCCTTTACAGTGTAATATAAGGATATCATGTCACAAGGAGTTCCCTGACCATCACCAGGTATGGAAAAGAAGGTAAATCTTTTTTTAATTATTAGTCCACAAGTTGTCACCCCAAGCCCTCTAAACAACCCCACAACCCCCTTTCAACAACAATTCCATTACCCTCTGAACAGCACCCTACAAACACAACACTCCCCTGCATATTTTTGTTTGATACAACTTACATCTTTTCTGTGTGCTTTACTTACTTTGGGTAAGCTTTAATCATGAGTTGTTGTTGTCCGATTTCTCCTCACACTCCTATATTGGTAACTGGTGTAGTGCTATTTCCCCAGACTGTTAAACACAGAAAAGTGTTTTGGATAGGTAAGGTAAGTTGCGGGGAGGCGCTCACATAGGTTTTAATGCTTTTATTGTGACATTCTGTGACCACAATGTTTTGGGGTTACCCCCTTCCTCAGGTGCCAGGAAGGGGGTAACCCCGAAACATTGTGTTCACAAAATGTCACAATAAAAGCACTTAAACCTATGTGTGTGTGTCTCCCCGCTATGTACCTTAATTATGAGTTGTGTGTATTCAGTGATGTATAGCAGATACCTTGCCACTATGTGTGGCAAGGTGTGCCATTTCAGTGTAATCGATTTATGTGATCTTATAAAGAATCACACTGATTAAAGTGCTCCTTCAGTAAATGATATTTAGAGTTCTCAGCCTTTAAACACTGATTAGCAAAATGTTTTAAAAGCATTCATCTATTCTGAAAAATATTTTTTTAACAATGTAAATTGCCCATAACTGAAAACTATAATTCCTACCAACTATCAATATACACATTTTTTTTTGTAGATCTGCCCCCTATTTCTTTAAATTTCTTACATTTCAGCTGTCTATCAAGTGCCTTATTATCATAAATTGTTCTGATGAAGGGATAAGTTAGCTAAGACTGGTAGGCAAAGCCTCATACACAAGTTCGATCACGGTGGCTGACCCGCAATGCATGATGCGTATGAACATGCTTTACATCCAACGTGCTATTTGTCGGTAAAAACATCTGTGAGGTCGGGGCTCATTGATGATACACCTGGCTACTTGTATGTTTTTATTTATAGATTACGATAAGTCATTTTTACAGTTCCCCTTTATTTTATGATTTATACAGACCAGCTAGACAGGAATAGCTGCTCACTGATATGACATCATCAAGATTCCCAAACAGGATGTGCAAGACTATTTTTCACTCACAAACTTAAGGTTCGTACACACGTGTGATTGCGGGTCCCGACCCGCGACGCATGATGTGTACGAACGTTCGTTTTGCCCGATAATCGGCCCGTGTATGGGCCCTTTATCGGCCAAAATGGCCGGTCGTTTGGAGATCCACCCGGTTGGTCGGGCAACGATCCCCGACCGAACGGCATTTCGGACGATAAAAGGCCCAGGTGTGTACGAACCTTTACAGAGAACCACTCTGTAAGAGAATCACTCTGATAAGTGGCTAATACCACAGCCCAGTGGCGGAGTTTTGGGGCAACAAGCAAAATCAGCAAAACATATATCAAAACATTGAGGGCTTTCGTTCTCCTTTAAAATCAATCCAATGATGATGCTGTCTTTCTTCCTGTTTCCCATAGTTTTTTGGTGCTGGTGGTGTTAAAACTATTGTAGACTTTTTTTAATGCTAACACTTATCTAATGAGATGTACCACAATCAGACAGTTCTCATTTTCTATAATGGCAAGTGCATTACACAGCACAGCTTAACATCAAAGTACAGCCTATCCGCTGAATTCAGCTACTGATATTTCATGGTGTTTTGATTGCTGCAATTTGTTTTCAGGGGGCTACAGTGATCAGAACACCTGGTGTATCATTGGCTTTATGATGGTTTTGTACTTCAAAAAATGATTTTAGAGTAAATGTGGTTTTTGGTCAAAACAAAAGCTTTAGAAATAACTAGCAACAAAAAAAAAAGAAAAGTGATTAATTTGCTTTTGGCAATGTGGATGTAAGAAACCTACTCACCCTGTCTAGGGATCCAATCTAGAAAGTCTGACCTACTTTTTTTTATCAGTATTGATTTTTTTAAAAATAGAAATTGTGATAACAGACAAATAACACAACCGCCGTTAAACAATATTTACATATTTTGTTTTTCTAGAAAAATTACATGGTATTATGAAATAATACAAAAAACAATAATAATACAATCTAACCCAGGGGATCATTTTATGAGTTTGGATTGTAAATATGCACAGAATCAAATGGTAAAAGAAAAAAAAAGAAATCTATTTTCCTTAAATGTCTTGTTGTGCTACAGTACAGTATGGATAGCAGTGAAGCAATTAATATGAGGCAATCCAGAGCTCAATATTCTCATTACAAAGGAGGGGGCACATGGGGATGAGAGAATCCATTGTCTTGTTTGTGAAACTTAAATGCCAGTCTCATATCACATGCTCCTCCTGTTTGCTTTTTATCTCCTTATCCAGTTCACCTCTGTGTTTCTCCATTTTACTGAAACAAACACTGACCTGATCTTGTGCAATTCCTGCCAAATACGTAGACTTTGTTTTCGCTGCAGTTTGGAATTTGACTTAGAACATGTGTCAAGTACTTTCATTTACTCACTGAGCCAGAATGGTGCAGTCCTAGCACATTTTATTGTTTGGTATGCAAAGAAACAATTCGGAACAGTTTTAATTAGTTTTAACTATTTTAATGTCCTTTGCTATAAAGAAGTGAAATAAATCACAGTGAAATTTTCAATTAAAGGTATATTTCACTGATAACTTCAGGAAAAAAAATGCAAATTTATTCAGGGTAATGTACTGATGTATAGACAATGTTACCCTTCATTATTTTCACTATGAGTTTGAGTGATGAAGGTATGAATTGTATAATAATGTAAGTATATACAGACAGTCACAAGCGTTCTCTCTATAAAAATTAGGAAGAACGCTTGTGACCACCAAACACCTAATGATCACGGACGACTTTCTATACTTTAGTATAGCTAATGTGTGTACTCAGTTTTAGAGGGGTGTTTTTAACTCGAGATTTTGCTTGCATAAATAATTGTTCTTTTTCCTGTGCAGACATCTTTTCTATAAGACCCTATCTGTCAGTGTAATCATTGTCTGTTAATTCTATATAATACAATGGGAGGGGCCTGATAAAATGTGTGCAACTTGATATAATTTCTGTAACATTGTAATTTTCTATGTAATGTCTCAAGGAAACACTTGTAACCTGAAAGGTCTCCCATCTCCATTTTATTTTTAGTCATTAACTTGTACATATTA
Organism: Hymenochirus boettgeri; assembly: GCA_019447015.1. Lineage (NCBI taxonomy): Eukaryota > Metazoa > Chordata > Amphibia > Anura > Pipidae > Hymenochirus > Hymenochirus boettgeri. The sequence goes on from CM033473.1 coordinate 111,331,337, forward strand.
ATAAAATAAACAATGATGCTAAATACTAATAGAATATTTAGATGTGTTCTCAAGTTAATAAATGTTACTCAAAACAAGTATTCTCACTGTGATAGAGAATAATAATAATGTAATTGATGAATTGTAAGAACCAGTCCCCTTCTGCAGTGAGGTAAAAGAAAATAAATAATAATGGAATTAGCTAGGACCAGGTCTTGTGTTGGGCAGCACGGTGGCTCAGTGGTTAGCACTGATGCCTTGCAGCGATGAGGTCCTATGTTTTCCTGAGTTTGATTCCACCCTTAGACACATCTGCAAGGAGTTTGTATGTTCTTCCCATGCTTGCGTGGGTTTCCTCCGGGCACTCTGGTTTCCCCCACAATCATAAAGACATACTGATAGGTTGTATGTGTACATAAAGTGATTAGATTGTAAGCTGTTCGGGGCAGGGCTGATGTGAACTGTGTAAATATTTGTAAAGCACTGCAGAATATGTAGCGCTATGTAAGAAATAAAATACATACTATGGAAGAAATGCAATAACCCCATTTGTATCTTTAAAGCTCCCTAATGCCACTGAAAGCAAGAAATGAGAAGACTGGCTGTGTGCTCTCATCCAATAATAATAACCAACCCTAGTAGAATTTGCTTACTTCTCTGCAAAATAGGAAACATTTTATGGCTTATGTCAGGGACTTCACTATATCCAACACTGCTTTCATTTTTCTAAAAGACCTTATTAAAAACACTTAGGGGCATATTCAGAAAGCTGATGAAATAATACCTCACACCAGTCCGGCAGCATTGCAGGGCTGCTTTTGTTTTTTTGTCATGGACTGTGTTAAGCAAACAACATTTGTGGCATAGTTTTTGGCTTACATGTTCGCATAATCAGAGTGTCAAACTTGGTATGCCATGCATGCCAAGTTAGGAATTCCAACCTAACAAAAGACAGAAGGTGCATCCAAACTAAAAAGGGATTTTGAGTATAAAAAGCTCCAAGACCATATGCTATTTCTTTTCCTTACTATTGCAGGAGTTTTCATCAAGTGACAAGGAACACCTCACAAAAATGAAACATTCACTGTCATTATTTTTTCCTGTGTGTGTGTAGGGGGTAGGGATGGACTAGAACTCGAACTTGAGCCCGAGTTTGAGCCGAACTTTATGAGTTCGAACGGACTGACTTCTCGAACTATCCCAGACCCGTATTTCTCTGATTTTCGATGTTTCCAGACTTTTGGTTGTAAATTCGATAATTATCGAATGTACTGGATAGTGCACTGGTTAAAGGCACTGCCTTTCACATGGGAGACCAGGGTTCAAATCCTGGCTAAGGGCAGCTATACAAATGTTTGGGTTATTATAATACCCTAGTAATATAATAACTTAGTAATATAATAGGTTATTATGGTTATTATATTACTAGGTTATTATATGGTTATTATATTACTAGGGAATTATAATAATCCAAACATTTGTATAGCTGCCCTAGTCAGGATTCAAACCCTGGTCTCCCATGTCAAAGGCGGTGCCTTTAACCAGTACACTATCCAACTCTCAAATGCTCGCAAATAACCTAGTAATATATACCATATTGTAATTATATGGTATATCAATAAAGGTGGATTGATATGCTCTGAAGGTTTCATGTGTATGTGCCAGTTAATATATTTACAAAAACACAAAAGTGGCAGAAATCAGCAGTTTTCTGACACACTGAAACTTATTTGGAAGATTGTGTCAGATTGAAATCAATTAGTAAGCAGATGCAAATGCTTCAACATTCACCTTCAGATAGGTGCACTATTGTAAAATACATTGCACAGAGCTTTGATAATATCAGGCTCACTTCTTTAGCCCAAGTGCAAACACACACACGTTGTTTCTATAAGTGCAAATATTAAAGCAGTAGGGTATGCAGATGGAATGTAATCTGTAACATTTAAAGCAATTTTTAAAAGATTTGCGCAGAAGCAATGCAATATCTAGGAGACTGATTCAAAGCAATTTGGTGGACCTTGTGAAAAATTGAGCAGGAACACATATGAAATCTACATACATGATGTATTGCTACATTTAAACCAATGCCGCATACATCATGTAAATACCTACCAACCAACCTTTTTCAGCATGTAGATTTTATATGTGTTTGTGCCTTAAAGGCAAAGGTGACAGCTGGGTTGCCAGATCATTTGATTTAGAAGGGACACACTCACCCAGCGCCAGGCCTGCTAATGTGATCATGAGTATGTAAGTAAAGATGCGCTTGATCAGTTGTTTAAAACAGCTGATTGCTTGCACCTTAATTTATGTACCTGCAATCAGGCCTGTAGGTACGCCACTGGACAAACTTAATAGTAGTAATTAGTAAGGCTGCAGTGATTTCAAATACATACAGCATGGCTAATTAAAAATGTTGATTAATTGTAATCACTTTGCAATCAGTAAAACCCTCTAAATACATTTATTAAGTATGTTCATACTAGATCAAATAATCTGGCACACCAGTTGTCATCTTTCCCTTTAAAGGTGCCCACACACTACTACATTAGACAGATTGGATGTTTGTCTAGAGACATATGTGCAATCCATTTAAAGGTGCCCATACACTGAGCCGATATTACAATCTATCTGACATGCAAGTAGACATTTCCATTGATTGGCCCAAAAATTTTAAGTTTTCCTGATCTTCCTGATTGTAATATCGATCATAATTATGATTAGGAAAGTATTTTTTTTAAGTTGATTAGTTAAATAATAGTAGTATTTTCTCAAGTTCCGATTAAATGTTAATGTACTGTTACCTCACAATAAACCACATTGGATATTACTCACCAAACAAATTGAATGTTGAACAATATATATGGTACATCTACGTACAATAAACATTGTACATCTGTCTTAATAAAGTATCGGTCGGTTTACGATCGCAATTATGATCACAATAAACTTTTGTAGTGTATCGTCACCTTAAAAACCACCTAGCCCAATCTTTAATGCAATCAATTTGAGATTGCAAAATTAATGAGCCAGATGGGATTATCTCAAGAAAAAAAACACTGTTTGTAAAATGCAGTCTTTAGACATTAGATAGATATTTCTAATCTATTTAATGTCTGCCTCGTCTGCCTAGATTAAAGGTGGTTACAGTCTTCTTTGTAGTTGGAGGTACTCAGGTACCGAAGCACAAAATACTTGTAGGCCACACTGTTCCATTTTCCACTATTCTGGATCAATCGTCAGTTCAATGTATCATATACGGGTGTAGCATACGATTATCACAGACCTATTGCTGTGTATACACAGCAATATATCTGTGATAATCGTATGCTACACCATATATGATACATTGAATTAAAGGTGGTTACACACAGTAAAGATTTTTGAAAGATGACAGACAGGATTTTAGGTGGGAAAGAAGCTACACACACTGCTGATAAAGCTCCGATACTTAAAGGGCATGTCCACCCCCGAAACTAAAAATTCACCAACTACTGGCCCCACTGTACAATAAAAAAAAAATCCGTTCCTTACATCCCTGCTCCTTATGGTTCTCCTGTAGTGCCTCTTCAAAGTCCAGTAAACTGAAGAGTAGGAGCTTTCTTCCTGTCCAAAAGGTCTCTGCCTCTGTTGTGTCCTCTCAGTTGCTGCTGGCGTGTGTAGGGGAGCCCTTTCCCCCCGTTCCCTCCCTCCCTGGCAGCTACTCCTGTAGCGTTAATTCCTTTTCATATACTGTAGGGCATGTCCCTCCGCCCCCAACCGCTATATTCTGACATAAAAAAAATCGATTCCGATCTCTATTTACAGCACCTCATTCCAGCGCTGTTCTGCATTGATGGCAGCCGTGGCTGTGATTGGCTGCCTCTCAAAACACAATTGCTAACTTACCACCAATTACAAAATGATTCCCCTTATTTTTTTTTATGCATGCCTTCTTTAACTCTCCATAGAAAGACTCCTTACAAAAACACAAATACATGCAAAAATGTGAGGTAATACTGGTCCAAGAACTGGAAAGAGAGGAATGGGAGGGAATTTGGGAAGATGCAGCAAGAACATCAATCTGACCTGTTTACAAAGAGAATATATACAAAATTATGATGTTTTGGTACTATACACCCGATAGGCAGTTTAAAAAGTTTCCAGGAACCTCTAACATCTGTGGGAGAGGGCGCACTGATCCATTTTTTTTGGAACTGGACATTTCTTTTTATTGGGATATGATTTTTACTCACCTGGAGAAGGTGTTCCACACACACTTACCAAAACTACCAAAATATGCCCTACTGGGAGCAAGATTTACTGATCTCACCAGAACAGAAAACATCTTAGCCAGACATCTCTTAACAGCAACTAGAGGTTTCATTCCAAAATAATGGAAATCAAACTACATCCCCACAGAATGGGAATTTTTAATAAGAATAAAAATGTCAATAATATGGAATATCATACCTCTTGCATGTCAGGCACAATTGAAATATACAACAAAACCTGGCAGTTGTGGGACCATGCAAAATTCAATACTTCAATACTTTCCAGTACTAAACCATACTGGTTGATACCCACATCCATATAGGTTACTTAAAGTTTTCTCTTCCTTCTTATTACTCTATGCATAATTCTTTTTTTTTTTAATATAGCATATAATACTACCAGGAAACATGGGCCTCAAGTAAATAATCTTTCAATGCTAAATTAAGCTACACAACAAAAACTGAGAACTTCTATGGATCCAAAAGAACAGTAGACACTGATAAAGATCTGGTAGCAACTGCACTGATGTTCATTGGCATAAAGCTGGGTACACACATCACAGATTTTTGAAAGATAACATACAGGATCTGCAAGATCCTCTTTTCTTTTTCAAAGATCAGGGTACACACAGTCATGAGCGTTCTCCCTATACACAGCATACTGTATGTAGAATGCTTGGGACTGTGTGTTTCCCTCAACCACAGACAACTCCCCTATAGTGGGACTACCATGGTCAAGGGAAATTTACAGTCTTTGCTAAACGAACATGCGGCTGCCTCACGCTCATTTGGGAAATCTTAACTTGGCTTTGTTGTGTTTTTTTAATCTCCAGTTTCCTAACATCTACATTATTATTGTGCATGAGAGGACAGATGCAGTCTTTGGGAAAGAAGCTCACCTCTTGGGTGACATTATCTCTGTATGTTTACCAAAGTAACATTTATGTAAGACAGGGAGAGGTTTCCATAAAACAAGAACAAGGTTATTATTTACATAATGACTTATAAAACTAAAGGGAATTATGCTACAAAATAACATAGAGATGTGGTAGGGATTAAAGATGACCAAAACAAGTTGAAATTTAATAAAAGAAATTGGCAAAATCAGACGTAAATGGAAATAGAAATTACATTAGAAATGTCAATAATATAATTATTACTAATTGTTAACAAGAAACTGCTTAAAGGATAACTGTATTGCCTCAAGGCATTTTTTTAAAAAAATTGTTTAAAAAGAGTAAAGGTATGCAGCCCTACCCATACATTTTTTTCCTGATTTAGATCTTCTCTCTGCCTTCAATTAGCCATGCTGTGAAGTGGGCATAATGATTCTATCTGCCACTAACTGTCACTCAGAGCTTGCATGCGAGAAAACACTCCTCCACCCACCCTTGATCAGCTTGATTATATAGGCTGTATCCTAGCAACAGGACATTTCAAGTTTGTTTAACTGGCAGAGGAGTAGGTGAGAGGTTGTAACAGACATTCCCACCAGCCAATGACAAGTGATATTTTAATCATGGCCCTGGGCCATCTAGGAGGTGGGCTTTTAGCACTCATCTTTGCTGTGTGATATCTAAGTGAGGGCAACATGGTTGTAAATGTAAGTGATTTCAGCAGCTGGAAGTGTGGACATGTAATGGGGGTGATGTTTTTTTGATATTGTTGTCCTTTAACCTACATAACTAGAAAAAAAACCTGGTAAAATTTTTTTTTTTTTTAATTCGTTTTATTTATCATCACCAAAATTATTGTTAAAGTACATTGCTCTGTAAAAATAAATAACCAACTTTATTTATACTTACAGTATATATCAATTAACAATTTTCAGCAGTACGTTATAAATTATATGACAATAATATTGATACATTATTTATTCACAAATGAATTGTTGGTGAGTTGAGTTGAAGTATGCATATTCAATAAACTATAACAACTTTTAACTATAACCAGTCTCCGTGTATTACCTATATATACATTCCAGTGTAGTTGTCGAACCGCCTGCCAGCTCGCCCTTCCTGACGCACGTCACACGTTGGTTAGTTAACAGTGAGTCAATACATGTCCCCCAGATTTTATTAAATTTGTCTGGACATTTCCTATGTTTATATAAAATTTGTAACAGGGGAAGGTTGCCATTTATTAGTTTGACCCAGGTCTTCATCTTTGTTTTTTTATGTGACATCCATCTCATCGAGCATAGAACAGGGTTGCTTGCAAGAACATTAACTCATAACTGGACCATATTTCTTCATCCACAATACCAAATATACACATTAATATTAAGTTTCGTATGGGGTGGGGCGATAGTTGTGACAGTATTTGAATCACACCCTCCCAAAATTCAGAGACACTTGGTCAATCCCATAATAAATGGATAAAGTCTGCATTTGGGCTGTGGCACCTAGGACATTCCGATATGAAGTGTTTCATTTGTTTAGGTGCACAGTATGCCTGATGAATTATTTAAAATTGAATCAATTTATTGTTCACTGCAGGTGAAAAAGTCATATGTGAGCTAATAATTCCTTACCATTGCTCACTATCTAGGTCTTGTACGTATGGAGACCATTTGTTTTTAATTGTCTCTACACAAGTTTGCGATTTAGTTTGGATAAGGAAGAGGTATAGAGGTACAATTTGTCCCAATTCCTTAATCCCAGGTGCCTCCCACAATGTTCTCCCGGGCATCCCACATAGTTCAGGTAAAAGTTTGTTCCATAGGGGGGTATGGGTATATAATCCTGTCAAGCCCAGTAGGTGGTTGTTGGTGAAAATATTTAACTACTTCATACAAAAAATACGTCACCAATTGATAATACAAGTTTATATTTCACCTTAGACAACAGCTAAAATACTAAATGTTAAAAAACAATGCATTTGTTTTGATGCATTTCGCAGAGAATTTACGCTTCCTCAGAGACCACCAATGGTTCCATAGAACTTATTACAATTCAGAAAATCTAAAAATCTGATTTGAAATAAACTGAAGCAGCATTTTTTTAAATTTTTGGCCATGATTTTCAACTATTCTATCTTGATTTTTTGAAATTTTGACAACTGTTTTTTTATCTAATTTTTGACATTTTGATTGTAGGATTTTTGAATTTTAGGAATTTCCCAAAACTCTGCAGGATCTGTGGATTTTCTAAAATGTATGATAATGACAAACATTTGACCGACATTGTAGCACATAGTGCAGGAAAAATATTTCCTGTTATGTCTCCCTTGTTATATTGTTCAAGAGCAAGAAAACACTTGGAATGTAGAGGGAACTTGATTTATTCACACAGAGCAACAGGTACATCACACTTTCTTATCCCATGCTATTCCCTAGCTTACTTCCTGATACTGCCCCTTTTCCCAGCTTGCCTCTATGCCTTAAAGAAACAGTATTAATTAAACATGTAGATGTTACATCATCCCTCTTTTTTTTTTTTTTTTTTTTTTTAAAGGTTAAACACAAAACATACAAATAGTAATGAAAAAATAAATGAAACACTGGCATATTAAAATACAGATCAGTTTATATTATGAAAGAGCTTATATTTCCTCAATAAGCCTTGGTGGGGGTTTTCGTGGTCGGCAGGGGTATCGTCTCCTTGAACATGGTTCATCGTGAATCGGACACTGACCACCACTCCTTGGTGATACTGAAGTATCAGCAGGTACATGGATGCATTCAGGTGATTGAACTGGCCCTCCTAATGTTTGAGGAGACTCTCTGACTCCTGTCTGTGCCTGTGGTATGTTATTCAGACTGGGGAGAACCTTAAAGTATGAAGCATTCCGGGTTATGCTATGTCCATCTCGCTGTGCCGTAATCATGCTACCTTTTCTGGCTATGACATGGTAAGGCTTGGGATTGTATGCAGAGGTTGTTTTGTTATGTCTCTTTTGTAAAACAACCACCCTATAATTTAGACATGCATGGGAGGACTGAGCATGACGTCTTTGGTCCGCATATTGTTTCATTTTCTGTTTGGATTGAGAATCTGTTTCTCTAATAGAAGAGTCACTAGGTGGTGGATTGTGTGCACTAGGGATTTCTGGAAGAAGTGTATGAATTGGCCTGTTAAAGACAAGTTTTGCAGGAGGAACATTAGTGGTTGAGTGAGGAGTGTTTCGGTAATTGCGTAAAAATTTGTACAATGCCTGCTTTAGTGGAATTTGTTCCAGATAAGCAGCCTTAACTCTCTTACCTAGAGTACTCATGAACCGTTCTACAATGCCATTAGCTTGGGGCCAGCAAGGAGTTATTTTTCTGTGTTTAAATCCAAGATATGCAGCAAATTGTTGAAACAGATGTCCATTAAATGGTGGCCCGTTGTCTGTCTTTACCACTCGGGGTATGCCATATGCTGAAAATATACTGTCCAACGCAGGTAGTATAGTGGTAGCTGATGTGGATGTAATGAATGAAATATCAGGATATCTTGAATATTCATCTACAACAACAAGTAGGTATTGTCCATCGGGTAGAGGACCATAAATGTCCACAGCAATTTCATCCCAAACTGTTGAGGGTAAGGAAGACATATGGAGTGGTTCAGGTTTGGAAGAATTTGTTACTACTTGGCAAGTGGAACAGTGCTGTATAGTTTTTTCAACTATTTGATCCAAGTTTGGAAACCAAACTTTTTCTCTGAGAAGTTTCTTAGTGCCAACAATGCCACAATGTCCTTCATGGGCAATATTTACAGTAGTTTGGCGAAGGGCCTGAGGTACTACTAATTTGGTTCCTTTTAGAATGAGATGGTCCTTAGCAAGGGAAAGTTCATCTTTGACAGCTGCAAATGCCTTTAGTTCAGTGATGATTACTTCAGGATCAGGAAAGGTAGCTCTCTGGATTTCATGCCACCTGTTGGTTTCAATTATGTGTATTAATGCAAGAAGAGTTTTGTCCCGTTTGGTTGCCTCTATAAACATGTCCAATGTGAGTGCTTTTGGCACAGCGTGTGCAGCAACAAAGTTAATATATTCTTCTGCAATAGACTTTGTGGCCTCATCTGAAGTAGTGGGATGTCGTGAAATGTAATCAGCAGGATTGTTATATTTTCCTGGACGATGAATTATTTTGTAGTTATATCCTTGTAGTCGTAAACCCCACCTTTCGATTCGAGCAGGCATTTTTGCTCTTGGATTTCCAAATATGGTAATAAGAGCCAAATGATCAGTAACAATTGTAAATGGTGCTCCATATAAAAATAAGTGGAAGTGTTCACATCCCCAGACAACTGCTAGACTTTCTTTTTCTGGCTGAGAATATTTCTTTTCTGTAACTGTCAGACTTCTGCTTGCATAAGAAATAGCTTGTGGGTATGGGTTTTCTGGTTTATATTGGACAAGAATAGCTCCGAGTCCAACTGGACTGGCATCCACAATTAGTTCAGTTCTTAGCACAGGATCAAAATAAGCCATGATAGTGGCAGAATTAAGTTCTGTTTTGATTGTCTCAAATGATTTTTGGCATGCTGATGACCATTGAAATGCACATCCTTGTTTGGTGAGGTCTCGCAAAGGTGCACTGATAGTGGAGAAGTCCTTGATGTACCTAGCGCAGTAACTGGCCATGCCAAGAAAAGAGCGAACTTCATTAACATCATTTGGGATTGTAGTTGATTTTATTGCCTGTACTTTTTTAGGATCAGGTTGCATCCCAGCAGCAGAAAATATGTGGCCATAGAATTCCAAGGTAGATTTGTTGAATTCACATTTGTCTTTGTTGAGTGTAAGTCCTTGGGATGATAAGCACTCAAATACTGCGTGTAGGGCAGAGTTGTGGTCATTCTGTGTTTTTCCAAAAACTAGTATGTCATCACTGTAATTGAGTGCATTAGGAATATGTTGAATAATGTTTCTTATTGCTTCTTGAAAAATCTCAGCAGCCGAGCAAACACCAAACGTTAGTCGTTTGTATCTTCGCAGACCAACATGTGTGGAAAATGTAGTTATGTATCTGGATTCTGGACTAAGTTCCAGTTGGTGATAACCCTTATTGAGATCCAGTTTAGAGAACACGGTGGCTCCATTTAGGAGATGAATAACATCACTGAGAGTTGGAGAGAGGTGTCTCTCTCTCTGTATAGCAGTGTTTGGAAGACGCATGTCTACACAAATTCTTATTTTGTTTGGATCTTTGGGTTTAGGTACAGCCACTATGGGAGAAACCCATGGAGTGGGGCCTGAAACAGTTTCAATGATGTCTTGTTCCTCTAAAGACTTTAGTTCGTCTTCAATTTGCTTCCTCAAGTGAAAAGGAATTTGTCTGTGTGGCTGTGAAATTGGACGAATGTCTTCATCAATGTGAAGGTGAATTTGAAAATTCTTTAGTTTACCAAGGCCCACAAAAAGATTGGAGTACTTGTCAACTAGTGCTTGTACATCAGAGACTGTTGGGTTAGCTACAGTGTGAACTATATTGATGAGTCCAAGAGTTAAAGCTGTGTGATAGCTGAGAAGGCAACCCCCAGAGCCTTGTAGTACAAAGAAAGTTGTAGTATAGGTTTTATCTTTGTAGTAAATATCTGAATCAAATTTACCTATTGTCGGCAAAGGAGTTTGAGAGCCATAAGGAAAAATTTTGGTTTGTACAGGTATCAGACAAATCAAAGTTGGGGAAGGTGTGGAGTTGCTCAGCCATATTAACTTTACTTTTGAAGCAGCAGTGATAGAGTTAAACTGAACAGTGCAGAAAGTAGAATGAGAGCTGTGCAGTCTGCTGTAGATGGACAGTGACAGGCAAGTGAGTATAACTGGGTCCTGTATGTGGAGGACTGGTACAGGTAGTCACAATGGTAAGTATGCTGGTACTCACAGGGTTAAAGTCTTTAATCCTCGTCGCCAGTTGTTATGTCTCCCTTGTTATATTGTTCAAGAGCAAGAAAACACTTGGAATGTAGAGGGAACTTGATTTATTCACACAGAGCAACAGGTACATCACACTTTCTTATCCCATGCTATTCCCTAGCTTACTTCCTGATACTGCCCCTTTTCCCAGCTTGCCTCTATGCCTTAAAGAAACAGTATTAATTAAACATGTAGATGTTACATTTCCTATATTTTTGCCAAACAACCAAAAAACATTTTCACAACTTACACAATTATGCGTTAGATTTCTTATAAAACAAAAAGTGAAAAAGTAGAAAATGAAAAATATTTGGAAAGCTAGGCAGGACCATAAGGTTATAAATTTGTGTTTAGAAAAGTCATTAAAATATGTAAAAGTTTTACTAACCTAGAAATATTGTAACATCATGAGCCATCTATTCCTAAGATTTGTTCCAAGATATATTTCCACTCATCAGGGCTAGGTTTATCAGTTTGACACTGGACTTTTGTCTTCACTAAACAATCTCAATTTACTTTCATTTAAGCTTAGAAATAATGTAGCAGAAAAAACAGGATTTCCAGACAGATGCTTTGAAGTATAACATGCAATGTCAATATTAGAAATGTGTTCCTCTACAGTAAGTAAGGAAAAACAAATTGTTTTATAAAAGGTTCTACAGCACACAATTTTCTTGTAACTACCTAGAAGTAAACACTATAGGGGAGATAAAATGGAAACACAATTGCTACTTACCTTCCCTGCTCCTGTGATCCATTCATATCACTGTCTTATCTTATGTTTAAGACCTATTATACTCTGCCAGAATAATTCCCATACTATTTTTATGCATTGTGTGCACTTAAAAAAACACAAAAATTTTTTTTTGCACACATAGGAAAGCCATTGTTTAAAGCGCATCTCCATTCTCCATATATTTTTTTGTAAAATGTAGGGCATCCCTTCCCACCCCCAACCGCTATATTAGATTTCTTAAAATAGAATCCAGACTTTACTTACAGCCCCTCGCTACATTGGCGCACTGATACGGCTCCCTGCTTGCCTGCAGCTCAAAACCAGGACATCTTAACAGAGCCCTTGCAACCCCTTTCAGTACTTTTTGAGGGGTCCCGCAGCTCAAAACCAGGATCCCCATTGGCTCTTACCAGAGCACTTGTGGCCCCTAGAAGGACCATTCCAGTGAAGCAGAAAATCCTAGTGTATACAACCTCCCAGCGGCTCAATCTTCTATACGTCTCACACCTGCACCATGGCCACATCCATGCTTATACAATCAGCTATAGGTAATACAGCCAGGGAGACACTCCCAGCTCTAGGCTTGCAAACACAATTTCTTTATTGAAAGCTGCTACGGACGTGACATGTTTCAAACGCTCAGTGTTTGTTTTCTTTCAATAAAGAAATTGTGTTTGCAAGCCTAGAGCTGGGAGTGTCTCCCTGCCTGGATTACCTATACGGAACATTGCGGTGTCGTGCAGCTCGAAACCTGGACCCCCTGGTTCCTAACAGAGCCCTTAGGATAAGGGGGTCCCGCAGCTCAAAACCGGGACCACCCCTGGACCTAAAAAGCTGTTTTCCAGGTCCCCGCTGTCTTCTTTTTATCTTCGCTGGTGCCATTTATGTTATATGATTTTGGTAAATATTCCAATCTTTAGAAATCCTATTTTGAAAAAATATTAACAACATCTGCAACAGCAGCGGAGACAGCAAAGATGAAAATAAGACGGCGGAGACCTGGAACGGTGGTTATCAGCACTTTATAAATTACTCCGAATTAAGTCCGAATTTGGAGACAACAGCTGCGAAAAGTAAATGAACCTTAATACATATACCCCTTAGATTTTTACAGTTTTCTCCTATTCATTTACACCAGACTCTTTCACCAGATACTTGCATGACCCAGTGTACATGAGCAATTGTGATATACCGGTATCTGAAAAGAAAAAAGAAAAAACACTTGAGTCATTATTAGGCAATAAGCTGTCACCCTACAGTGTGAAATGTACATTGTAAATAAAATCATTTTTTATATTGTTAATATTTCTTAGGAGCATTTATTATTCAGAATTTATAATTATTATATTTTTTTTTTTATTCCATTAAATCCAGTAGAAGGTGGTGAAGTGGTTGGACTGTACATTGTTTAAATGAGATACTGGGAAGACAATGCTAGCATATTAAATCCTTTATAAAGTAAAGCACAGCACAAATAGAAATAGAAATGTTGTAGGATATGTAGAAGCCTGTAAAACCACTAACTAGGAAAATAAGGAAGTTAAACATTTTTATTATGTGCATGTTAGGGAACAGAATTCTAACATGTTTATTTGTAAAGTTATTTAAGTCATTTAAAAATGCTGGCAACATGAATGTCTCTGAAGAACTAAGCTGGGTTTTTTGTGCAAGGAATCTAAGAAAAAGAATTCAGATGCTGCAAAATTTCTGCAAGCTTGAGAGTTGTTAAAGGAGTCAGTCTTTAAAATGCCCAGCTTTCTTTTAAGCATCTGCTAAACAAGATATTTTTCTGCATTTGGTTAAAACAAGTTTCAGATTTAATCATTTAGTATCATAGCTGACACTTGTCAACTGTCTGCAGGAAAAAATAAAACATTACACATTCTAAACAGGAAGAATGGACTGTCTTATAAAAAATGTAGCTAAATCAAATGAAAAATGTAACAAATATGTTACTGTAATGCTGTTTCCAATCCTGACTTGGTTGCAATTCCCCAATCTCCACCACTGCCTTCAACTATAGACTAGTCTTCGTTTGCTGAGATGCTGGTGATGCCTTGCTGGCAGGGGTGTTCCTAGTACTTTTGTTACCTGAAAAAAATATTTAAAGCTGGCAAAGAAAAAAAGAGGGCGTGGGTGGGTGTGGTTTGTGGAGGTGGGTGTAGTAGGCTGACTTAACAAGTGGTGAAATGGAGGACTAACACGGAGGTAGATATAACATACAGACTTGTAAATATAAGATGCCCTCATGCTCAGCCCACAGAGACTGGTGAATTTAAGATATCCTCATGCCCAGCACATACAGACAGGTAAATATAAGATGTCCTCATGCCTAGCCCACATAGACTTGTACATATAAGATGCCCAGCACACACAGATTTATAAATAAAATGTGTTTACTGCCCACACATACATTTTATAGTCACTTACATGTACTTTAAAGCCAGGATGAGCTGAGTGGCAGATGCAAACCCCCCTCCCCCCCATGCAAGTTTGTGGGTGCAAGAAAAAATGCAGGTAGGTAGGTTCCCAGGAGCCGGCTGTGCTGCGTGGTTTAGTTTGGCTATAAATGATTCTGCCTTTGAAGTGAACCACAGGGGACATGTCATGCTCCAGGGCTGGTGCGCCCTTGCTCGCTGGATACTGTTGTCCCAGGTATTTAAGTGCAAAGTATTGAGATTGAGACCTGAGAGACCTTGAAGTTGATATGAGCACAGTAGCAAAATTAGGCAGTGAAAAACAGACAGGAACAAATATGAGAGGATTAGACAAAACGTAAACAAGGAACATTCCAAGGTTCATTCACAGATCAGCAAACTATGCCCCAAAGGATTAGAAGCAAAGTTGGAAACAGGTAATGGTCAGTCCAGGTGGCAAGAATTAAGATCAGAAACAAGAAACAAGAAATCTAACAGAATAACACACCACTTAACTGAGAGGCAAACCATCCTAGCTTCTCTCTTAAAGTTCAGTGAAAATACATATGCTTTTAAGAAAAAAAGAGCAGTTTTTTTCCATCCCAATGACCGTAACCTGCCCATTAAGCATTTTGTCTGTGTATAAATAAATGCAACTGAAATACTAACTTCCTGTTTGCAGGACCCCTAGTAGAGACTGTTAGGGTTTTGCCCTTGACCCAGTGCCTGGGTTGATTCAGTTGCTCAGTAGATATCTGAGCATGTTTGACCCATCCCAACAGCCAATCAGTAGAAATTACTGTTAGGAACATTCCAAGGTTATAGCATCAACGATCGTTGGTCTTTGACGATCGTTGATGCTATATTTTCGTACGAATGTTGTGCGATTGCTCTTTCGTCGGCTGAGTTGTGCAACAGTTGTCTGGCGTGTGTGCAAGGCTCGACCTTTTGCAGAGATTATTACAGCAGTGCTAGTGAAATAACTGTTAATTGAAAATTAAAATTGCCTGTAGACCAGGAATTTATTTAATAAATTAATAAAAACAATACACCATTGTATACCCCCCTTATTGTAGACATTCAGGAAGGTGTATGTTCAGGTAATATAACCAGGGGAACAGAGAGAGGAACACAATACTTGTGGACATTCTTTAAGATTACAAGAAAAGTTCCATCTCCAGGTTAGGAAAGGTTTATTTACTGTGGAACTGTCTCACAGCAGTGGTGGTAATGGCAAGTTCATTTAATAGCTTTGGGCTGGAAAAGGTTTTTAAAACTAAAAAATATTGGAAATTCCTGGTTTTATTAATATATATCATTTAGGATGAGTCTGGGATCCTTTTGGAATTAAAAAAAAAAATTCCCATTTGGAATTAATTCCTCCTCCATTTTCAGCTGCTTTGACGGAATGTAATATATAGATTGTCCCATTCTTTGTGTAATGAACTTAGGGCCTAACGTGACAGTAAGTTGTCTTAAAGAAATAGAACCACACAAGTTCTCCCAGTGAAAACTCAGCTTCCTTAGAAGAAATGCAGCCAATAAACCCTTTCTAAAGGGAAGTAGCCTGCTTAAGATTCTGAAAGATCTGTGTCCAGATCGAAAACATATGAGAACACAATTTTTAAATACAGGTAAACGAATAGAACACTAAGGGTTCTTACCATTGACACACACATTGAAAGGGAGACATTTTAGTGGAAGAGTGCAATCAGGTATTACTGGAAAACTCTGCAAATGACAAAAATGAAAAAAAGTTATGCTGACAATCTGAGAAAAAAAACAATGGAAATATTGCTCCAAAGATTGGTTAATCCTTTTAGTCTGACCAATAATTTGTGTGTGAAACCCAGAAGAGAAAAATAAGGTAGTCCCTAAACAGGAACAAAAAACTCCAGAATATTCTCTGGTTACCATGTAAGCAAAAAATATGGTCAATTAATAATTGAGAGAGCTCTTTAGCAGAATCGAGTTTGTGTAGGGGAACAAAAACTCCAGTGCCGCCACTCTGGTTGATAGACAGCACCAGTAAGGCTACCCATACACAGGCAGATCGAGTTAAACAATCAAAAATCTAATCGGAAGAACCTTTTGAAGCCTCCCACCTTGAGGCTCCCATTCAAGTGGAAATCTGAGGAGAGATGCGGACTGAAGATGGTGTGGGCGGAAATTGTTTAGCCTGGCCATGATATTTGCTTTTCGATCAGATCACTCAAAAAGTCAATCCCGTCTATGGGGTAGTTATACCTGTTGCTGACGATCCTTCATGTTATATATATTATTATCGTGCTCGATATAATCTAATGCTGTATACAATTCGGAGTCTCCTTCAGTCTCAATACCCCAATCTCCACTGCTGTCTTCACCAATGCATATTACGGTAAGGAAAAGCAAGATTATCCGCAATACTCGTAATCATACAGACCCGCTCCTTCTATTTCATGCTTCCATCCAACAGCATGTTACAAATCTGGGTACATAAAGGCAATAGAGGAGACTCAGGAGACTCCGGGTATATAAAGTCAATAGAGGAGACTGCAACCGGCTAATTTATTGCATGTGAACACACAACATGTTTCGAGCCTCACAGGGCACTTTCTCAAGTTGTTCACAAGCAATAAATTAGCCGGTTGCAGTTACACTGCCTGTCACCTGATTCGCCTCTATTGGCTTTATGTACCCAGATACAGTAAGACCGTCCCATTCTCTAAATATTAAACAAACACTAATGTATAAAAAATTGCATTTATTTGTTGTAACTGCAGATTCTACAATAAATGGATTCCAAAGAATCATGACATACAGATTTCTGTAAAAAAAAAAATTGGGGGGGGTGGAGGAATGTATATAAATATATTTAAATAAATATATTTAAATGCATGTAGTAATTTTGGAATGTAGTATTTTATTTATTATAAAGGTACTGTACGTAATATATACCCCTAAAATTAAGAATTTGCCTTTTCAGGCTTGTGGGTAGCTTAAAAAAAGGATTTAGAATTTTGGGGGGCGGGGCTTATGATGCAGTGGACATGCTCAACCTTAAACTTGGAGGCCAATCCCAAAATTATGGTGGTGGCACAAATCACAGTACTAGCAGTATTATTGCTGTAACATTGGATAGACTGAAGCTAGAAACATCATCCTGAAGTCAGGGGTGTCACTAGGATTTTTGCCACATGAGCCAAACTTTAAATGGTGCCACTGAGATAGGGCATGACCTGTGAGTGGGAATGGCTTCAAGGTTGGGCGCAGTTAGCTATATGATCATTTTGAACTTGGCATCACTGAGGTATTTATTTATACAGTTCCTCAAATAGACATTCATCTCCATTATAATTCCTTAAGAATAAAAGATTTTGGCCAAAAGATTTTTAGGCCTGCTACCACCACAAGGTAGGACCCTAACTAACCTAATTAGTCTAACCTAAGAAACTATCCAAAGCTAACCTAACTATATGAAATGCCTTTTAACAATATCTAACACATAGTTAAGAAAAGTATTTAAAAATTATACTTGCAGCATGACTGAAAAGATCTACAACTGTTTTTATGAAGCTTGTGTCTTAAATTTTCGGGTGTTTAAAGGGCATGTCCACCCCTTTTTTTTTTACTTTTAATATATTGTAGGGCTTCCTCCCCCAGCCTCAACCACATTATTATTATGTACAGAAACTCCCCGAACTCTACTTACCTTCCCTCTTTCCTCCGGCGCACTGTTCCGGCCCTTTGCTTGCATTAAAGTGCAAGCAGGGGGGCGGACCGGCAGCCGTGTCTGTGATTGGCTGAGAGGCAGCCAATCATGGACACGGCTGCCGGCAGTAGAGAAAGCTGAGGGGGAGAGGGAAGGTAAGTAGAGTTCGTGGGAGTTTCTGGACATAATAATAATGCAGTTGGGACTGGGGGAGGAAGCCCTACAATACCCCAAAGGGGTTTCACACTAGGGGGAGGGAGAGGAAAATGGGAGGGAGAGGGAGGGCTGCTCTGACCAAGCCAAAAACCTCTGAGAGGAAGCCTCAGAGGCGGAAACAATTTCCCTCCCTGCAAAGCTCCTGGTGGCCAGTTTTTGGGACTTTGGAGGGACATTACAGGAGAACCATTTGGAGCTGGGATGTAAGGTAAGGATTTTATTACACTACACAGTGGGGCCAGTAGTGGGTTCAATTATAGTTTTGGGGGTGGACATGCCCTTTAATTGTTTCTGCACTTTTTCCCAATTACACAGGGTTTTATACAGACCTTATAGTCCTTCAGGGGGTCGTTGCAGTGCTAGTAGCTAGTTGCAGTGGCTGGATCCTCCCCCTTGATTGTACTGGCCAGCTGTGAGAGTTACCACCTGACAAAGAGAATGTGAGAGGCCCGGAGTAATGCAGTAAGAGAAGTTTGTGGTTGGTGTGGGGTGCTACTACTAGTGGTGGCAATGGAGACATCACAGGTCTCATTCCCAGTCAGCTCAGTGGATGAACATGAGATGTCGGGTGGCGAAACAGGAGCTTCTTCGGTTTTGTCCGTGAGAAGGAAAACAATAGTATTCCTTTGAGATATTGCTCAGTCTGGAGGTCCAGACCTTTTGGTGAACCTAGCGTTCTGTGGGTCCGTGAGTAAAAGCTAAGCTCTTTTTGTATTGATGCTGCACTGGACACTTTATATATCAAGTTTGACTGTTTATGTTTCCATGTTTAGTGATTGGTTCCACATTGACATCTGGTATACATTTTCTATGTTTCTATCAGCTTACGTATGTTTTTAATATTTCAAAGGAACATTATATTATTTTTCTTTACCTTTCTGCCTAATTTATTTTGCTATGTATGGGGGGGGGGGGTCTCACTGATATAAACACAGACTTACAGCTATTAAACCCCCCCCAGGCAGCACTTAACAGAACAACACAAATAAATTTCAATAAAAGTTCTTATCGTTAAAATGGTGCTAATTTTGCCCCAACCAATCAGATGTTAGCTTTCAAGTGTTAAATAAGATCTAATTGGTTGGGGCAAAATTAGCAACATTTTTAATAATAAGAACTTTTATTGAATCTCCCTGTAAGGGCACGGTCACACTGCAGCCCAAATGCTATCGCACATGGAATTGCATGCGATTTCGTTGCATTTGCGCATGCGTTTTCTTCATTAGGTATAGGAAAATGCATGCGATTGCGATTAAAAATGCGGAACACAAATCGCAATCGCAACGCACCCGAAAACACGTGTTTTCAGTGCTTTGCCGCGTTTTTAATGATTTGAAAAAAACGCAAGCGCAAACGTAGAAAAATCACAGCAGTGTGGCTCCCAATACCTACTGACCTCCCATAATCTACTGATATCCCATACTCTAATAAACTACTTTACTAGTTTAAGTCATCTCACGCAGAGCAGTGATTGACTGTCAGCTGCTTTCACTTTTCACAGAGGAGACTGAAAGGAAGAGGTTCTTGCTGCGTGCCCATTAGAACTCCTTCACCATAGCTTCTTACTGGCCGGGCAATGTCAGGCTCAGTAGTTTTTTTAAAAAAAAAAAAACTTTACTCATACCCTGACACTGCCCGGCCGGTTGGGAGTTATATATTTTTTTTAGTAGTGTGCACTTTTTAATAAATGCCATTTGTATGGAGACCACAGTTCCCCTTTAAACATAATTTAATTTTATATTTTACCCTGGTGTCTGTCAAACTTACAGTATTTGTTTTGTAAGAGATGCCTGAAATAAGCTGAATATGTTGCATTATAATAGTCTTAAAATGAATAGTTCTAAATTGTTATTCATATTATGACAGGAATAGTTAAATAGAGCTGGTACTACATTAACTGGTAGAACAGTTGTAATAATCTTATGCTTAATTGACTTCACACTTCACTGCTAAAAATAAAGTATCTTTGCAAACAAATAATTCTGACAATGTGACATGTATTGGCTGCTTTAAATTCCAGGAATGCAACTCGTCCAAAATCATGTTGTGAAATGCATTTTAAGATTTGTTCAGTTAATTAATTTTTTTCCCCCCCTCCACATATTAGAAAGCACTCTGCTTGACAGTTGAAATTTCCATTGTTCCACGTGAAAAATGAAATTATTTTGACCGTTAAGAAGGGGGGAAAAAATCTTGTCAGCGTTCTTTAGCATGAGTTTAGAAAATAAATAATCTTATAGCTGTGCAATAAATGTAATTACACGGCAAGAAAAATGATGCTCGGTTCATTTGCTAGCCACTATTTAATTTGCTATACCTTATAATGACTTTGTTAAGCAGTACAAGACAGAACATCTCTACCAATGAAATAAAGTAATAACTGTGGATTAATCAAAATGAAGAGGTTTTTTTTCTCTGTTATTTGTTAATTTGTATTTCTGCAGTTAACAGCAATCCCTTATATACAGTGTGCAGAAGTTGTAAGCCTGTTTGCCATTTAACACAATAGGAATGGAATATGATTTTCTCTTCTATATTAGTTTGCATGTAAAGAAAGAGATTTATTTCTAGATTCCGAATGATTTGTATTTTCTTTTTTAAACAGCTGATGATAAAAGTTATTATTGTCGTATCATATACTTTCCATTAGAGGACCAATATTCTCCTGTTCTATTCATATTAATCAATACAGCTATTTATTACCTACTAGCAAAATACCCGTGCTTCGCAGCGGAGATGTATTCAAATAACCTTTTTAGTAAGAAAGCAATAATGTATCAAGATTGCTGTAATCACTCGGCACTTGATATATTAAAGAAAGACAATTCAATAAGCTTTACGATAATACAACACTCATTAACTTTAATTTAATATTATATTTGTTATTCAACTACAAAATTTTGGTGAAAATAACCCCCACCACCCCTCCCCGTCTGCCCCCAATACCCCCCACTATTCCTCTCTGTCCACCCTCCAAACCCTTCCCCTTACACCTCAGCCAGTCCCCGCACACACCCTGACATTTTGGTAAAAATCGGTCCAGCCGTTAGTGTGCAGGAGTTCAAAATTCTATTCCCCCCCATTCACCCCCACCCTAAAAAAAATATTTTGTTAACCTTTTACTGGTAAAGGAGTATATGCATACAAAATTTGGTTGAAATCGGACCAACCATATAGATTTGTATACAAATTTGTATACAAATTTTATGTTGCATTTTGACCCCAGAAAATATTAATTATGTGTCGGCTATACAGTACAGGAAGAGACATTTAAAGCATATAATACACTGACAAGAATAATTTGAATCTAGCTGAAAGCTTAGGCAAAAGTTCCTTCCAAGGTGATCAATATAAGGCAAGAGAGCAAATAATGAAAAACAGCATTCTACCAGGTGCCAATAAAGTGTATTACTTTTCTGCAGTGCATTGGCTATTAATTGTCTTGTTGCTGTTTCATTTTTCATTGCTCAACTTAGAAAACAGTTCAGAACACAATTGATCAATTGATCAACAGATTTACTCACTAAAGTTGGGTACGCAGAGTAAATGGCTGATCCCCTATATAGGGAGCAGATAGTGTCACTGGCCACCTAAACAATTATTGGGACTGTGTAGACATTTTGATAGCTGATGACTGTCAGCTTCCAATGAAATCAGTTTATCATCTGCTGGAGATCATTGCTGTGTGTACCCAGCTTAAAAATAATTTATTAATTTCAGGTCGTTCTCCATGTAATGAGGGCCTAAACAGCTTTAAAGGGACAGTTCAGTGTAAATTATCAATATTTGTTAAATTGTTAGTTTGTGTAATGCCTTCTTAGTTATTCTATATATTCTTTCCCATTTTGAAAAATTAGTTGATTTCATACCCTTTGCTGTTCCCTGCTGTTGACATTAGTGAGCTGACATTTCAGGTTCTAATGGTCCTTCTTCCCAGGATGCACCACATCCTTGAAACTTTTCTAGCAGCAATTTCTACTGATTGGCTGTTGGATGGGTCAAACATGCTCAGATCTCTACTGAGCAACTGAATCAACCCAGGCGCTGGGTCAAGGGCAAGACCATAACTATTTCTATTAGGGGTCCTGCAAACAGGAAGTCAGTATTTCGGTTGCATTTATTTATACACAGACAATGTTGAATTGGCAGATAAAGGTCATTAGGATGGAAAAATACAGCTTTTTTTTCAAAAAGCATATGTATTTGCACTGAACTTCCCCTTTAAGACAATAAATACCTTGTAAAATCTGTAACCATTTGATGCTCCCTTTTTACTCCCTGTTCCATTTGATCATTTGCCTTTGGTGAACTAAGTCCTATTTGAGTCTATGTGTCTGGTGTAAAGTAAAGATTTGATTTACAGGGAGGTTTTACCATAATCAGAGAATCTTGTGAACAGGAACTGAAAAGTTTGCCTGCAGCGTGCACCTGAGTAATCCTAGAATGGTGCCGTTCATTGGTAATTTGGGAGGAAAAAAAACAAAACGCAGTCAGAGCTACACATGCCTGTCATTTCTCCTGCACTCGTTTACACATGCATAAACATACATGCGTGGAGGGGGGCTCTCTCTTTTCTCTGGGTCTCTATGGGTGGGAAATTCTAATAAAGTTTCCATTGTGATCAGTAAAGGAGGTGCCTTGTGTCCACATTTACAGTCAGCTCCAGGGGTAGGGGGAACTGTCCTGGGCACACAGTCTGCTACTTCCTCCTGCTGGCATAGGCATAGACCTATATCAAGAGAGAGAAAATGATGGTACCAAGCTCCACCCCTGACATAAACATGTCTCCTCACATGACACAAAAAAAAATCCCCCAACCTCCCAGAGGAATGCAGCTGCTATACTGCAACCTGAAGTTGTGCTACATGCAGGGAACAGCTACTGGCTCAAACTTTCTTCCGGCATTTTATATGTACAAGCTTGTTTGGGAAGGGCATGGAGGCATCTTAAAGTCTGTGTTTACTGGGCATGGGGGCATCTTATATGTTCAAGTCTGTTTGGGTTGGGTATGGGGCATCTTAAAGCCTGTATTCTGGACATGGGGGCATCTTAAAGTCTGTGAGTACTCAGCATGGGGTATCTTAAATTTACTAGACTGTGTGGTCTGGGCATCTTATATTTAATCTTATATCCCCAAGAAAAGCTATGTCTTACCTCCCTTTCTTCAATTAAACCACCATGAGCCTGGAGGGACCAGAAGAAACATACTTTCCCTCTTTCTCTGAAAGGTCTCCACTATTGCCACACTCCCTTTCAAAGTACACACATATGCAAACATTGTAAGGGAGTGTGGATAATAATGTGACCTGTCAGAGGAGGTTAGCTGTGTCAGTGGTGTCAGAGGAAGTTAGCTGTGTTTACTCCTAGCTCTTGGTGGTTGCAATGAAAAATGCAAAGTAAGACATTTTAACTTCACTTCCTGTACTTAAATTAAATTGTAAATTGCTAGTTCACCAGACAGTGTTAAGTCAGTCCTCCAGTTCACAAGCTAATGTTAGTCAGCCAACCAAAGCCACCTTTAAAGCCATGCCCACTTTTCCCAGCAGCACACAAAGGAAAATACTGGTGTGGTTTTGAATATTTGTTTCAGGTGACAAAAGGTCTAGAAATACCCTACTTGTGCAACAATGACCCCCCAATAGAAATTTTATGGTTACAATTATAGCAGTTCAGATCCTCAAAACAAGGGGGATCCCTTGAAATGAAATTATCAGACTTAACTCTATTATCAGAATTAACAAAGTTTGATTATTTAGTTTTTGCATTTCTGTTGAGGCATCTAACATCAGATATATGGAAGTCCACTATAAACAAAGGGGTCACACTGTTCTATTTTTATTATCCACTACAATAAAGAAAAATAACACACCACAAAGTCCAACATAGAGAGGCCAAATTGGTGCTTCCTCAACTATGCGAACACATTATACATATGTATTAAAAATCTCTTTTATTTGATTCTCCCTAGGGGTATACCTAAATACTATCGGGGAGATTTATCCAGAGCTACAATCATTCTGGGTAAATCTCCCACCCGCATTTAATACCCCCAAAAGGGATTTACTCACTGAGTGAGTTTAACACCAGTTAGTGGCTGGCAATAAAATCTTGCAATAAATGTACATGAATCAGTTAGCATGACTAACTCAGAAAGTATGCCTTGTGCCCCTGGATAATTATATTTTTTTTCAAGTCAGAAACAAATTAAACATTTAATTTAAATAGTATTTGTTTCTCCCTACCCCCCTTCTCTTTTGGATCATGGCCCCTTGTGCCAGCACCTTTTAAAAAAAAGTTTTGAAAAATGTAAAAAATATAGGACATATTTATATTTTTGTTGTTTTGGTTATTACCAATATCATGGATTGTTACAGGCCTTGGCTGGAATGTACAACACAGCTGTATACTACCAAACATTGTGGGACATTTACGATCATGTTATTTTACGACTGTAGTCAAAAAATTCTGACCAGTGCTGTCAGTAAAGACTGCATAGCCATCCATTGGTATTTTACAATTCACTAATTGGTATTTTACAATGTGTGTAAAGGTGCAGTAAATAAAAAATATGGTAAAAAGAAAAGGAAAACAAGGTACAATAGTTTTTTTTTGCTAAGGAACATTATTCTGTTATGTATTCATAGGAGTTATAAGGCCCTTGCCTTCCATCTGCAGAAGTCTGTGCTGTATTTTTTCTGGGAAACAATAGACATTTTCATTAGTAAGGTCAACATGCTGTACAAAACTGCTCACTGTCAAAACATAACGATATAAAATGTTCTTGGTTTGGTTACACCGCCAGAAGAGTGAATCTGGAACAATATGTGAGTATAATTAGAACAGAAAAGTACATTTAATTGTGTATTGAGGAACAGGATGTTAAAACATTGTTAAGAAGATTTACATATTAATATTGCTATTTAAAATGATTTAAGGATTGAATTACAATGCAGCTTATGATAAATGCCTCAAAATATAAAAATGTAATTTAATTCTTAATTAGTAAAACTTCCAGCCTGCTTTTTGGAGAAACATGTTAACAATACCTATAAAATGTGTCGCAAACTCTAGATAGGGAATTAAATCTGGATACTTCCACAAAAAAAGCTGTTTACACACATTACCAATAAAGGGCCAATACCGCTGGTACTGATGGGATCAATCCTTTTTATCATAATGTGTTTATGCAAAATGACCATTTTCAATGCTAACGAACGTTCAGCATCGACATCGGAAATGGTTGTTGCATCCATGGCCGTGATCGCCTCCCTGTGTTGTACTCAACCACGATTGTTAGGTGTATGGCAGTCATAAAAATCTCCCTATACCTTATATAGTAGTCACATCTTTGAAAGATGACAGACATAATATTACAGAAAGAAAGCATGAATAAGAGGAATATCTCTTTCATTTATAGAGATACACATATATGTGTTTAAAAATGAATTTCATTTAACTGAATGTATTAAAAACACACAAAAAAAACACCCTAGTAGTAGTAATTAAGATCTGTAAAGTGCTGGAATGCTTCTGTGCTGAAAAGTGCGACTCATCAATATGTATAGATAAAATCACCTAAATCAATAAAGTGTCTTAGTCGACCAGTGAAGTTGTGAAGCTAACCTTGCACAAATATAATAAGAGTACATATAATATAAAGTGCAGATACCTCCAGGAATAGTGCCCTTAGCTAAATGCTACCACTCCCAGTATCACTCAACTATACCTGCCGGCCCCAGATGATAATGAGGGGTGGGTGGGATTAATGCTGCTGGCTCTCTGTAGCTGCAATCCAATCACTGTTAATCTCTCATTCACAAGATGCTCTGATAGGTGGAAGTATCCCTCTAGTTGAGAAGGCCTAGGTAGGACCCGGGCTATGAATTTTCCATTATTGTTTACCTTTAAACGGTATATTAGATTCTGATTCCATCTTATCTTGATGCTTCTGTTTAGTACATGGTATTTTTTGTTCATTAAAATCCACAAATAGAGATCCCATTATTTCCATCTTAAAAATTACTGTATTGCTAGCACCATATAAAGAAAAAAAGTTGTAAAAGTGTGGCAAAGGGTAATGTGGTAAAACGTAATATGTAGCTAGAGGGCACAAAGATCACAGAGCAGCTTACCATCTGTTAATATGCATGAACTGTACTATGCAGGTATTCCTCTTCCAAAAATGCCTTTAACTCTTTTACCACCCCTATGGCAGTAAATATACAATTTGTTATTATCTAGATCAATAAATAATCACATTCATCCCCAAATAAGGTTATTAACATACATTAAATATGTTAAAGTCAGAGTTGCCCATTATAAAAACAGATTCAGGCAGAGGCTATGGACTATTTACGGACCTTGTACAATCCAACTATGAATAGATGAATTTACTGACAAGGTGTCTCAATAGTTGTCTTGGTATTTGCCGTTAAAAGGCAGAACCTAGGAATTTACATTCTAGATTATTTTGTTGATACATCCAGTAGCAGATATATAAGGAGGCTAACAGAGCAGGCACTTTAGGTCCTAAGATGTATTTCAAAGGTTAATTCCAAAAGGTGATTACAGGTAAGTCCAAAGTCCAAGTGCACACTGCCCATGTGGGTGCAGACTTCCAAAAACTTCCCACTTCAAGGGAAGTAAAGTTACAACTGAAATCATGGCAAGAAGTCACACTCCAGGGTGAATGGTGATTTCTTCAACACCAATCATCAACATACAGTATGTTAATGATTGGTTTTGAATAAATCACTGTTCGGCCGGGAGTGTGAATTCTTGCCTTACTCTCAGTTAAAAAAGGTGATTACACATATGTGGAGGAGGACAGCTGATTTACGGAAATAGTTTTTTGTTTTATTAATAAGCTTAATTGGTGGCAATTCACAAATATGATTATGAAACACACATGTCTATATATGTCTCTGGAATTAGCTTAAAGTACATTTTGTATTAATATAGCTTGAATAAATTATATATATCTAAATTAAAAAGAAAAGATGGAATGGTATATATAATAAGAAGCATCAAAATGGACAATATTCATTGAGTCAATCTGGTGCTAATGTCTTGAGGTATTTAATCCAAAACACCTCTTTCCTGGAAAGTATTTTGGCTCTTTCTCCACCACATCTAGGGATTGGTATATGTTCTATTCTCATGTGGTATATATTATCATGTGCCCCTGCAACTTAAAATATGTAGGAAAAACAGAGTTAATCTTAATAATTAAGGTTGGCCATAGATCGTCTATACAGACTGCAGATAGAGATTTAAAAAAAAAAAGAAACAAAACCTAGTCTCTTAAGTTCATGAGAATAGAACATATACCAAAAAATGGCTTTTTGTTATAAATAGGCACATTAACAATTTGCACAGTAATTATGTAAAGGGTAACTTTATGAAAAGTCAATTTTAAATACACTCCATTTGAAGCCTGTTTTAATATATGCTTGATTTTGAATTCACACATTTAAGAACTATAGTCACTGTTAGGAAGGGGAGGGGTGTGTATGTATATATATATATATATATATATATATATATATATATATATATACACACACATATATACACACACACATATCCAAACGACTGCACTCTCCTCCAACTGGTTACATGCCCTGGTGCTGTCCCAAAATAATTAGGATTGGATCACAGACACAGGTGGCGTGTGCACACAGTCCAACAATAGATTCAAGTGCCTGGTGCTGATGATGATATCCCAAATCCCAATATACAACAATATTAAAAGAGTATCAGCGCTCCACAGGTCTTTCAATAAGGTGCTTTTATTTAAAGTGCTTTTTTAACCAAACATGGTGCAAATGTTTCGGCCTTTGTCTATTGGCCTTTGTCAAGCTTACAAAATGGTGCACAAGCATATATACACAATATGATTAGTACTAAAGTACAAGCCACACCTATTCATGACATAATCGTAAATCATTCACAATAATTAAAGTGACAGTGCTCAGTATATCATTAAAATCAAATGACAAGGTAATTTAACCTATTGGGTGCACATATTAAAGTGATACTGTGCCGATTTAAAAGTGGGTTAAAACTGTAATGAAATATTATAACTATAAATATGGACTCTAGACTTCAATTATGTAAAGGCTTAACAACAACGGGGCCTTATAACTTTATAATATTATAATAGAGGATACTATCTCCCAAAGACACAATCGCATCAACTGAGCCACATATAATCTTAGCAATATATACAAACAAGAATGTTAATCAAGCATTATTAGGCATTAATGGATAAAGGCTTCAAATATTGCAGATTCTACTAAGACAATATTTATACAACATCTATGAGAAAATTACTTAGTACTTTAAGCATAAAAGGCAGATATTAACGTTCATCAATGAAATATTTAAAGGAGCAGTATTCATTGAGTCCAAGGGATGCCAATGTATCAAGTGTCTTAATCCAGAAATTTTCTTTCCTGAGAACCATATTAGCTCTCTTCCCACCCCTCCTAGTTGCAGGTATGTGATCTATTCCCATGAATTTTAGTTCGGAAACAGCATGTCCTTTTTCTAAAAAATGATTGGCAATTGGCTTACTAGTCTTTCCATCTCTATATGTCGTTTTAATTGCAGATCTATGCCCATCCATAAAATATATAACGTAAGTGCTCTCACACTGATTATGAAAAGGTACATGGCAAGCAGAGAATCAGATTGCGGAGATGTTTGACAGGCTAAAAAGTAGAGAGTATTCCAATGATCTTATTGAACAACTGAGGAGAGCTAGGCTAACAATTGCAAACGGAGGCATCACAAGCTTTCTTTAGCCGTGAGAGCCACCATATTTACTTTTGCACTACGTACACTCCCCAGAGTCTGCAAATGAAGGAAATCGCGGGCAAATATTGGGATCTGGTAAAATATGATAAACATCTGCCATTCAAGAACTCCATCCTTCGACATACATACAGGAGAGGTCGCAATCTTGCCAACCTTTTGTTCCGTGTAGACACTGCACCGCAAACCCGGCCACCATAACGTTGGACTTTGGGGCACCACCCAGAAAATGGGTTGTTATCGGTGCCCGGATTGCACTACTTGCCGTTCCATGTTAGTGGGCAAGGATTTTGCCCACCCCCACACGGTGAAACTGTTTAATATTAAACAAACATTTTCCTGTGAGAGTAATTATGTTATATATTTTATAACATGCCCGTATGGGCTTTTATATGTGGGTAAAACCATTACCACCTTTAAAGAACAGATGGTCAACCATCGAGCATCCATTAGATCAGCCTTGATGGCTGGTGATGTCTCCACAACCAAATATGCAGACATGCCTGTGGCCCAACACTTTAAATTAGCCTCCCATGCTCTATCAAGCCTCAAGTCTCCCTAGGAGTGAATTAAAATCCTGCATTGATCATAAACTACTTTTGCAGAAGGAATCCAAATGGATTCACAGACTAGAAACACTAGCCCCCAAGGGGTTAAACGAACAGCTGTCCCTACTTTGTTTTCTTTGAAGCCTGAATCCTGTACTCATTACTTGTATTTAATTAAACAATTTATTCTTTTGCTCTGAACTTTTTTAACTGTCCTACTGTAATGTTTTTAATTGTTATGCATATACTTTGTATTGCATTTTCATTGCGTGGTTTTAATTTTTTTACAATTTTTTAACAATGTTCCTCACGTTGTATTGGACTTGAACTGTGTCTATAATTTGCCCAATGCTTAATCATCATGTCATATCCTGAGGACGGCTTTAATGCTATAACGCGTTGATGTAACATATGTGTAACTTTTTCTAATAAAAGTTACGTTTTACCATTTAAACAAGACCTGTGAGTGCCTTCCACCCGGTTGAGATTATATATATATAATATAGATATATATAAATATATATATAGATATATATATATATATATATCTATATATATAGAGATATAAATAATAAGAAAAACAACAGGACCGAAACATTTCCTATTCAGTTATGTGTGCAATAAATTAATTAATTTAAAGAGACCCAGAGTGCACAATACTACTTTGCATTTCTATATACCTACCTGATGAGTTATAGTAGCACCTGAGCACTAATGACCAACCATTTGTTTTGTTTTTTGACCAACTATTGTTTTTGTTAATGGCCAACCATTTGTTTTGAGTGCCTTGAATTTGACTTATTATTTATATATACATATATAGATATTCCATTTTGCACATGTCCATATTGTCACATTGCCTGGGTGCATACAAAGTCTGTATTCACCTAATAATAGAAACGTGGGGAATTTTAATAGTTCTGAAAGGTCCTGAAGACAATTAATTTAGTTTAGTTAAAGCGTGTAAATTTTATATATATACACTGTCCTTTGTCCACTGTCCTATTGTAAATGAACAATTGAAGACATCAAATCAGGTTCTATTTTTCCAAACCCAATTAAGAATGCTATACTGTATACATGGGAGTGCACACATCAAGGGATCAGGAGCACCAATGAACGAAATGGATATAACTGTGTCACATTATACTTAGATTTAAGCTAAGTTTAAATGATGCAAAAATGTTTATTATTATTAATTTGCTGTATTTCTCACTATTTTTATATCAGTCTAGCTGTCCACATTGCTCAACTCTATACCTGGCACTCTATTACTATAAAACATTTATGATATATGTATATATATATATATATATATATATATATATTATATATATATATATATATTGTACAAGACTCCAGGGATGGGTCATGGATGGAAGATACATATCTCCTATTTTTGGTCTTGTTTCCTTTTAATGCCAGTACATTGGGGGTTAACCTGCTGCAGGAAGGAATGTCTGCAAGGAGCTCTGGGAAAGAGGAGTGTGTGATTGCCTGAGCAGGTGTATTGCTGATGAGCTGTGCAGGCTGGAGGGTGTGTGGATCAGAGCTCCTGGCTGGATTTCCCAGTGTTACAAGGAAGGTAACCTTCTTGCTAAAAGAAACAAAGGAAACACTGAGGTGTGTCAGTAAATGAACTGTGTTTTGTTTGCAAAGTCTTTAAAGTTTGGGCTGCTGAAGAAAGCTGGACGTTTTCCTTTGTGTTGGATTACAAAGTGAACTGCATAATTTGATTTGCTGAGTGAAGCTGCATTTCTTTTTTTCCTGTTTGACTGTTTTTCTGCAGATGCCAAATTTATGTTGCAAATAAACAAAACCATTATTTTGAACTTTGAGGCTGCCTAACCTGTGTGAACTTGATCCCAGATCCCCCTGAATATTACAATATATATACTGTATATGATTAAAAATATAAAATATTCAATTCCATTCAGAAAGATGTGTTTTTAACTGAGAGCGACCATCATTCACATAGAATTGAATCAGATGTTAATACCTTCACTTTATTAGCTGTTCCCATAACACTTCAGACAGTTGTGTTGTGTATTACAATGTATTTTATCAACATCACATACAATTACTCTACTTATTTATAATGTCATTCCCGTAAAGGAATATTTATAATCAAATTAAAATTGCTTATTTACATTTTGGCACATCTTGTCTGACTAGACTACAGATGGCTGGGCAAGTTATCAGATTCTGAGTGGTTGAGCTTAAGTGATTGTTTCTCTAGGAGTTTATTTTGATTAAATGTATCTATAAGTGCAGAACAAACCCTACAACCCTATCCATTCATGTCAAGCCCTCTCCCTTTTTATGTGTGGGAGGAAACCAGAGTATTCAGGGGAAACCAACAATGTCAAAAAGAACATATAAAAACCTAGCAGTCAACCTAGCATTTGAACTCAAGAATTATCACTACAAGCAATGCCGGACCCCAGCCATTGCTTAGCAGCTCTCAGTAGGGGTTATTTTTTTCTTTTCTTTTTACTTTTCCCCATTAAGCTCTGTAGACCAGAGTTACTGTGTCAGAATAAACTTGTCTGCTGCACTGTGCAGAACTATTAGCTCTATATAAGAATAAAAACTATAGAAAGGCACCACTGTAAATCAAGTCCTTTTTTTAAAATTGAGGAAAGGATAATTCAAAACGGATAGTTTAAATTTATTAGATGGAATTCCCCTCATATTTCCAGTTCAAAGTCCTGGATGGGGAGACAAAGGAGAGAAATTCTTTGAATAGGAAGTTGTAGAAAAACAAGGGTGATTTATCAGCATAAAAAGAACAATACTTCACAAACTATAGTAGGACAAGCTTAAAGAAGAACTAAAGTTATTATTTAAATAATATAACTAAGAAGGCTTCCATTTTGTTGCCACAAACCATACAGTCTTTAAAGAGCCTTGTGAGCATGTGCATCTATTGGCTGATTTTACTTATTTTCTAGCAAAAAATAAACAGGAAGATGTAATACTTATCTTCCATGCGCCTCTTGCTTCAGGGTTCCAACGATGCGGGAACCTGGATGGTAAGGAGCATAGAGGGTAATGCCTCAATTTAAAATGTGTTTGTTTTTGCTTTAAAAAGTAGCACAAAACTGGATGCTACAGATTTTAAACGGGATGCCTGTGCCGTGTAATACAAAATTACATTGGGAAGTATGGGTTTCACACCATTTTACCCCATATTACATCTAAAAAGGTACCTGTTTTCTTTGCAGCAACTCTGGTAGTGCATATAAATAATACATTTTTAGAACATACAGCCCATGAGGTCACAGGTTCAAATCCCTAGGCTTACTTATAAAACAATAAAAATAATTCTATAATAGCCTTTTTTTAAATTTATTTAAATTATGTTCCTAGCAAAAGGGTCTCGTTTAATTAATGGGGGTAAATTTGCATGTTGCATGCGTTCTTAATCTGAAGCAATTATTTTATTGGTTGAGGCAAATTAATAAATCAGGAACATGTTTGCACCTCTTATTGAATAAGCCTGAAAGTTTTTACACATTTTTTTATGGCAGCTCTATTGGTTTAGTGGTATAAAGCTCTTTGTTTAATGAGACAGAGTAAACAACATTGCAGATTCAATTCCCCAGACTAACCTTGTTAGACTGACAGACTAACAATGTCAACATTGTTTCTTATATCCATGCTAGCTTAAAAAAAAAACTGCAAAGAAAACTTTTCCTTTTTTGCATAAAAAGTAATGAAATGTATGTTTGGTAGATATTTGTTTGGTAGACATTTGGATATGTTTACACAAAAATAATTCTAAATTATGAGAGAGAGAGGATCTCTGAGCTTTAACATGATTAGTTGTCAGCTTTTAGGAAACAAGCTTCTTGTTTTGATCTATTGTCTTTGTGAATGTGCTCTGTCTATTGGGACTATGTTGCTGGAGACTTTAGTCTACCTTTAAACCAAAGTGTGATAGAAGGGTATATAATCTTTGTTATGTGCTGTAGGGTGAAGAATTACTAATAGAAATAGAACTTTTTAAGTATAGCGTTAAACCATGATAATGCAATAAAGGCTCATATTATTAGAAGTTAAATACTGTAATCTAATAATAATCCAATAATTTAAATTATAACCTAATAAAATTACAGATCTAATAATTCCCAGTGATTACTTGCATAATTACATAACTAAAACATACAAATTAAGATATGTTTTAAAAGTCTGGATGATTCTTAAATCTAAAAATTTATGTACAGGTTGAAATAAAAAATGTTTTGTAATTTGAGCAGTAAATGCAAAAATGAACTCCAAACTGATGAGTTTAAAAGAACTTAAGGCTCAAAAAAACACAGCTGAGAGACTAGTGATTAAGCAGCACTTGCCTTCTTTCATAAGTCACTACAATCAAAATATAAAGGAAATATTGCTTAGAATAACAGTGTTTGAGGTTTAAGTCAAGTTTCTATTCTAAAATAAAATTTAAAAAACTGGTAATTCATTAGAATTCTGCTTTACACAGTAAAAAACTTTTTTTATGGATACATTTTTTCCTTCAATTTGCATCATGTGGAAAAATCTGTTTTTTTAATTAACAAAATGATAATGGTTTCTGTGATCTTCACATGTAATGGGGATCTGGGGACCTGAACTACGGTACATTTGTTTTTATTATAAGTATATCCCTTTAAAGCAAACAGATAATTAAAAGAACCTCTCTACCTGTTTCCTGTGCATGTGTGCATAATGAAATCAGGTTGAATACAGAACAAAATGTGACTTAGTATCAACACAGCTGATGTATAGTGCATAAATCCGCACTACACAACTAAACTATATTATTGGCAGAATGATCTGTTATTTAAAAAATAAAGTGAAAATAAAGGCACAAAAGATTTTAACTACATTTTTCTTAACACCTTTGTGTAACAACTTGTAATGTGTAATAATGTTGTTTCCCATTTTAATCAAGGAGCACTGTGCTATATTTTGCAGTTAAAGTCGTGCTAACAGGTTTAATATTGATTAGCGTAGCCTATTTAATATAGCAGTTGCATAGTTTTTTCCTTGCACGCAGCGATTGTGGCTCGTGGTAAATCCACCCCTTTATTTTCTCTGAATTTTTTACCATATATTCCGATTTACTTACATACATGGAAGTTATACTGCTGCGTTACATGTGGAAGGCATAAATGATAATATAAATCTTTCAGTACAAGAAATACATCAATTAGGTTTCTGTTTTGCAAAATGGAAGAGTAATAATAACAATTTATAACCAATGAAGTCTCAAAAATCAGATTATTTAAGTTTTTAAAAGCCTACCTGAAATGCAATATAGTATTAGAGGCACTCAAATTGAGTAGTAACCTGCTACATTCGGTAACCCTTGAAAATACGTTCCAAACCCTCAAAAGTATGTTCCTTTTTTCAATTTTCAGATCTTCAGGTTTTTCCTGAGTTCTGTATATCTAAAAATGGAACGAAACTTCTGAGTTTCGACTTCTCTAGACATAAACAATGCTCTGATGCCTTACCCTAGGCAGTTTTGATAGCAACTCTTTGCTACAATGCAATTAGTACCTTGCTTTCAGAAGGTCCCTGCCACCTGGCTGTTATATGCTGATTACGATATATTACTGGGTATTAATGGCCAACAGCTTCTTGTACAAATCATTCCAAATTGAGAAAACCAGCAGGAAGAATACTGAAACATCTTCAAGAAGTCCAGTAAATCTAACAGAATGGCACAGTCTTGAAGATATTGGTAGTATGTAAAAGACACATTTGTACAAAATCTGTTATATAAACCTATTTCATGTATACCTTATTGTAGGAGTTAGTTTCATATCAACATTTCATAGACAAATACTTCAAAGGACTGTGTCCAACACCCACACAAAAAAAGATGTCCCATTTCATCAAACATGTTCTCTCACTGTAGAGATATAATCTACCCCTTAATGGATCCCTATGGACCCAACTGTCTGTTAATACTACTACGTAGTAGTGCGCTGATTATAACCAGGAAGTACAGCACTTTCAAAAATAAAAAAAAGCCTCACCCCTCACTCCTGCCCACAACTAACACTTACATGTTCGGCTGAAAGAGGAAGCCAACACCAACCTTGAACCTTGCTATATAATGAGGAGAGGAGCTGCAGCGGTAACTAACTATACAAACTATAGCCGCACTCTGGTTCTCTGGTCTCCACCACCTCGCGAGGAGGGGGAGCCCGGAGAACCAGAATGCGGCTACAGTTTGTAAAGTTATATTTACTAGTGCAGTTCCACTCCGCTTCTTATAGCAAGGTTGGTGTTGGCTTCCTCTTTCAGCTAAACATGTAAGTATTAGCTGTGGGCAAGAGGTGATGCTGATTTTTTTTGTGAAAGCGATGTACTTCCTGTTTATGTGTGAATATACAGTCTGTGGTAATGGGATTCTATGTGTGTGAGATGGAGGGGGTAGTGTAACAGTCCTTTGCAGGGGAAGGGTGTCATGTCAGGCTGGTGCAGGGCAGTGGGGGGTCTGTTTTGCACATGGGGGTTTCTGCCATTACATTCCCAGTCCTGTGCAGGCAGGCTCACAGGTCAGTCTTTGAATTAGGGTGAAGGGATATATTATAATCGATAATGTACCCCCTACTGTAAATTATACGGATACAAATGTCACCTCGGTGTTTCATGCCCTTTATAAAAGCACTTGGCCCGAGACCTCGTACTTTTATATGGTCAAGGAACTCCTCGGTGACTTCTGATATCCTTATAATTTACATTAGCGGGTACATTACCAATTATATCTGCAGCTTTAGAAATTTCAGACCTGAGCTCTAAGCAATGATAGTAAATTAATATTGGTTTTGCACTCATTTGTTTTTGCCAAAATGGCTTTATATATCATATAATGGCAGAAATGTAATTTTAAACAGAATGAGACAGCTTTACTTTATATGATCAGAGGAATATTTATTACTAACCTAGCAATGAACCAGCTAAAAAGGGTCAGGCATAGGTTCAGATCAATCACTCAACCTTTATACAGTATATTCCTGAATGCAGAAAAACATCCAAGGCAGGGAACCAAGAAATATTGTTTTGATATGTAGACTCATTTATTGATGCGGTGTGCAAACCTTAACACATGATTTTTCAACATCTCAAGATATACATTATCATAAAGAAACTTTCCCACTTTACTATACTAAAATCCCACTGTAATATAAATGGCCAAAATGATGATTGTACTAGTATATCAACAGTAGTATACTGGAAATAGTCCAACGATCAGTGGTCAGAGTAACAAAAGATATACAAGTTTCAGAGTAACAAAGATGTACTTTTTAAGGGACAAGCAATGAGTTAACAATGTTTCACTTCCCCACAGCAGCGGAGAAATGTAAAGCCTTTAAAATTGATGTAAACAGTGTCTACAGGTGGCAATCCATTAACCAAACCTCATTTTCCACCCAACTACCATGAGATTTCCATTCCACTGTAGTGCCCTCAAGAGGTTGTGTAATTGTGCTAGCTGTGACATAATGGCCCATACATTACATCATTGTGCACAAATGCTTAAACCTCCTGGCTGGTCTCACAATATTCTTCCAATTTGTGCCCTTTAAAGGGCTGTGGTACAGAGCACCATGACAGAAGATCTATTAGTTAGATCAGAAGCCTAGTGACAGAAGCCAATATAACAAAAGCAATAAATGAAATGATCTAGAAACAGCAATAATAGCAGAAGAGTTATGAAAATAGTATGGACAGAAACTATAAAAAATGTTATTCCATTCATTCTTATCCAGAACATCTCAAAGCTAAGTAGACATACTTGATAAATAAAGAACAGTAATTGCAAGAAAATATAAAGGTAGTTCATAAAAATCAGCTACTGTGATCAAAGTGGATTAACTGAGAGTAAGGGCTAAATTCTTACTTTTAAATAAAGATGCACAAACTTGCCAGAGTTTGGCTACTGATATAAAGATGACTGTAACAACAGGTTATGGTTGGACCAACAAGTGCTCTCTCTGCTTTTCTTAGATCTTCTTAAAAAAAAAAGGGGGGGGGGGGTAGAGCAGCAGTAAGGGTGT
Organism: Hymenochirus boettgeri; assembly: GCA_019447015.1. NCBI lineage: Eukaryota > Metazoa > Chordata > Amphibia > Anura > Pipidae > Hymenochirus > Hymenochirus boettgeri. The sequence continues at coordinate 111,368,913 of CM033473.1, forward strand.
TATGTTCTATACAGGATGTATTTATGAAATAACCAAATTCAGAATTCAAATTAAGAAAGGAAGAAAACATGCATAAAAAAGTCAAAGATAACCAGCTCAACATGCATTTAAATCTAGATCATTAAGATAGTAGCTACTCGGAAAATATGAATGAAGTTTTGTAGATTACAAATCATATTTGATTTATTAAATATCTCTGATCTTTAGCTTTTCCTTTGCCAGGTGTGATCATGGGCAATTGCATTTCCAATCTGCAAAAAAATAAAAATAAATGTGAACATTCTATATGATAATGATGTAAGTTAATGTCACTAAAGCCCTCACTTGATATACTTGATACACAGACAATTCTGTACCCTTGTGATATGATGTAACAGTTTGAGCAAATGAGCAAATCCCATATACAATTAGCAGTGCAGGATAAGTTTCTTTGCATTATTTGTTTGGAAAGGAAAACCAGATGCTTCTGCTGCAGGTTTTTATATAAATATTTCTAAGCAGTCAAATTAGACGTGTCTATGGGATCATTTTCATTCTTCCACCAAACATCCTAATCCACTGCATTCGTTACATCAATTGGTTTTTCCTACTTAACAAGTAATTTCTTACAATTTACAATAGTAAAAGTATGGTTTTTAGAAGCTTAAACACATTTATTAGCAGATAAAATGTACTGCAGGCTTATTATTTGTTACATGTACAATAGTCTTTCAAATAGGTGGCTCTTACCAGAACAAAGGAAGATTTTTTTAAAAAAAATAAACTTGAATGCAGCCCTTTATGCAACACAGTTGTCACTGTTTTTCACAAATAACTTGCCTGATGCAGATGAAAACTATGATTTTCACGCTTGCTGATAATACCAGCTTGAAAGCAAAGCAAACATTAAGGAACAAAAGTAAGCTGCTACAGTAGGGCATAGATCATATGAGTACACAGCAAACAGATTATTCTTACAGGTCACTGCACATAAAAGTTGAATAATAAGTCTTCTAGCATTGACTCAGAACAAATAAAATCTGGTAAATAGGCATATGTTTTAGACAATAATATTCTAGTTTCAAAAGCCAAGCTGTCCAGCCATGAAAAGCATCTATTAATTTTTAAAAGGTTTTTTTTTTCTTTCAAAAATCTGTATTTGATATTTATTGCTTGTACAAAAGGAAGAAAAAAAAGGCCGTAAATACATTTAGACGTAACTGAACAATACATGTGTCTTCTTCAGGTTGTTGTCAATTATTGATTAAAAAAAAACCTTAACAGTACAAAGTGCACATGACTGATTCTTCTGAAACATTAACGGGACATATTGATATATAACAACTCATTTGCAAAATGTCTTGTAAAGGATAGAGAGAAATCGGAATAATATCACCTTCAATGTAGTTTTCTTTTTTTTTGTTTGTTTCAATTTACACAGCTTGCAACTAGAAATCTTCAAGCTTCTTTAATATATTGCCTGTAAAAATTGTGATTAGAAAGATTCTTTCATTAATTTGGCTTGAAAAAGACAAATTCCTGCTCTTTCTATTTCTTCTACTTCTGTTTTATTCTTCCGCTCTTTTGGACTGTATCTCCTTCCACAGTTTTTGAGCTAGGCGTGCATGGCATATAGGAGAAGTGTGCTATCGTCTAGCTAAGGAATCCGCAAGCGTTCCAGCATTAACGGCGAATTTCGGGACATTTTTTTCCCATAGACTATAATGGTAACAATCCTCAAATGTGGATATTTCAAAACATTTTTGTCATGGTCATAAACACAAACTGTGTTACCCCCAACCCCCCACACAAACACAGGTACACCCACCTACTGACCTACCTTTCCATTCCCATGGAAGCCATACTTAAAGGGTAACTATAGTCAAAAAAATAATTTTGATCTATCATCAATGAAAGTTAGTTATATAGTCATACATGCAAAAACACATACCCCCAACCTTATATGGATACACACACCTACTGACCTACCCTTCCATTCCTGTGGCAGCCATACTTAAAGGGTAACTAAAGTCAAAAAAAAAAATTAGATTTATCCTCAATTAAAGATAGTTTTATAGTTGTAAACAGAAAAAAAGACTTACCCCTCAACCAGACCCAGGTACACACACCTACTGATCTACTTATCCATTATGTGGCAGCCATAATTAAAGGGTAACTAAAGTAAAAAAATCAATTTAGATTTACCTCAATAAAAAATAGTTTTATGGTTGTAAACACAAAAAAAAGACATACCCCCTCAACCAGACCCAGTACACACACCTACTATTTCTTATCCATTACTGTGGCAGCCATACTTAAAGGGTAACTAAAGTAAAAAAAAAACTAATTTTGATCAGTAATCAAACCTGACCTACCCCTTCATTACTATTGCAGTCATACCTAAAGGGTAACTAAAGTCCAACATTTTTTTGACCAATCATCAAAAAAGTTTGTTTTTAACCCCCAACCCGACACAGGTACACACTCCTACTGATCTACTTATCCATTACTGTGACAGCTATACTTAAAAGGTAACTAAAGTAAAAAAGATCAATTATCAAAAAAGTGTTTTTTTAACCCCCACGGGGCATAGGTATACACACCTACTGACCTACCCCTCCATTACTGTTGCTTAAAGGGTAACTAAGATCAAAAAAACTAATTTTAACCAATCATCAAAAAAGTTTTTTTTTTTAAACTTCCAACCTGATCCAGGTATACACGCCTACTCACCTACCCTTCCATTTTCATGACAGACATATTTAAAGGGTAACTATAGTCAAAAAAACTATTTGACTAATCATCAACAAAGTTTTTTTTAACACCCCAACTGACCTACTCTTCCATTTCTGTGGCAGACATATTTAAAGGGTAACCATAGTCAAAATACATTTTGATCATAATCAAAAGGTTTGTTTTGTACTACTTCGTTTCATAGATATAAGGAAATGTATGCTGGTGTTTCAGTAAAAGACTTTGTTAAATACTTAAAGTGACTACGTAGCTTGACAGAAGAGAAGCTATGGGCTGGTCTTTGTATCACTTCCTTGGCTCAGATTCAGCTACTGATCTTCTATTTACACTTTTGGTACAACTGTAGATATATTTAAAAGGAGCAAATGTGTGATAACTGTATAATGAAAAAGGTGATGGGTAGAAGGTTCAATCATTACTGATAATGTTCTATATATTCTACATCAGAGATTGTGAGCTGTATTACACTTTTCTGTAATCTAAGATTACTTTTCTGCACTGATCAATGGCATATAGTTTTTGTATGCTTTCTTGATAACTTGTGTTTAATAAACACAATAAATAAAAGGAAATAATGTTGCATAAGCACAATAAACTATCCTGTCACATGACATACTTAATAGGAAATATGTCGGTGGAATTTCTACAACCTGGTGTTTGCAGTTACAAGTGAATCCACATTTCTTTATAAGCACCTCATCTTTTCATGTTGCTGCTGTAAGGTTCTAAATGGCCTTTCCTGCTCTCTTCCCCCACCCACGTTGGTGCATGTTCAAATTAACTGCCAAACAAGGTTCACTTGTCAGGATTTGTCAGGATTACTATAAAGGGATATTCAGTAGAAAATACTTTTATTTAAAATTCTTAGTTTATATTATGTATACCTAGTTATTTTATATATTCTCTCCCATTTTGAAAAATCACTTGAATTTATACCCCTTGTGGTTCCCTGCTGTTGACATTAGTGACCTGTAATTTCAGGTTCTGTAATGGTCCTTCTTCTACCCTGAATGCACAACATGGAATGTTCCTAACAGTAATTTCTATTAATTGTCTGATGGATGGGTCAAACATGCTCAGATCTCTACTGAGCAACTGAATCAAACCAGGTGCTGGGTAAAGGGCAAGACCATAATGGTCCCTATAAGGAGTCCTACAAACAGGAAGTCAGTATTTCAGAACCATTTATTTATACACAGACATAATGCTGAATGGGCAGGTTAAGGTCATTAGGATAAAAAACACTGCTCTTTTTTCTTAAAAGTATATGAATTTGCACTGAATTTTTTTTTACTTCTCTTCCCTTTGTTATGGTGCCCATACACTAACTATTGCACGCTGATGTTCCCGCTGCATTCTGGAAAACTGCCCAGATCAACAATTTTAAGACCGCCATCACAGGCATAACATCAACCACCAATCGCTATCCAGCCAGGGAATGTTGCAGGAATGCCGGCAGGTAAAAACTTCTGTGGTTTTAGATGTTAAAGCCAGTTCGGCATTTGTTTGTTTGAACATTGAATTATCTTAAATTTCTAACAGGTGTTTGGCCAGCATTACTCTACTTATTTTTATGTGATTTAATTTAATGGTTTGAACCAGTCATGCAAGTTTGTACTTTCTCAGCCCCAATTCCACTCACTTGTTACAACTTGTTAAAGTCTCTGGATTTTAGAGCAATAAGACATAGGGGCATATTTATAAAGGTTCGTTAAATTTTCGCGTCCGTTTTCGCTGACATTAACGCATAAATCGCGTTTAACGCGATTTATAAATGTCCGAAAACGGCCGCGAAAAGTTAACGAACCGTTAACCCTTCGCGGCAATACTTACCTGTTACCGCCGCTTCTATTTATAAAGCGGCAGTACTGGTTTCGCTCTGTTAGTATCGGCTGTTTTACTTCGCCTCCTTGAAGGTGGCGAAGTCAGCCGATAGGGCAGGCAACCCGCGGCGGGTGGTCGCACCCGCCCCGGGAGACACGCCCACCCCACCCACAACCCCCCGCGGCGTCGGAGACCACCCGCCGCCACTTCCCAGCAGCCCCTCCCAACCCGTTTCCCCGCTCGCTGCAATCTCGGAACGGGGGTGCGCGGCGACCACCCGCCGCGCACCCCCTCCCCGGCAACCCCTCCAAGCCCCCCGCCCTGGCTGCTCCCGGGGAGGGGAAGGGAGGGAGCCGCTGGGAGGGGTGGAGGCTCCCTCCAGCAGGGCCCTGAGAAGGGCCTTTTGGGGCTTAAGGGGGTCCCGCAGCTCGAACCGGGACCCCCCCTCCCCGGCCCTTGTAAGGGCCTTTGCGGCTCTGACAAGAGCCCTTGCGGCTCTGATAAGAGCCCTTTGGGGCTTAGGGGTCCCGAGCTCAAACCGGGACCCCCTCCCCGGCCCTATCAGGGCCTTTGCGGCACTTACAAGTGCCCTTGCAGCTCTGACAAGAGCCCTTTGGGGCTTAAGGGGTCCCGCAGCTCGAGCCGGGACCCCCCTCCCCGGCCCTTATAAGGGCCCTTGCGGCACTGACAAGTGCCTTTGGGGCTTGGGGGTCCCGCAGCTCGAACCAGGACCCCCTCCCCGGCCCTTGTAAGGGCCCTTGCGGCACTGACAAGTGCCTTTGGCGGGGGTCCCGCAGCTCGAACCGGGACCCCCAGTGTGCAGCTCTTAAAAGAGCCCTTGGGCGACGTCTTCGGGCTGGCCACACCAACCCCACTCAGGTCGCCGATGCCAGGCAGACTCACTGCGGCCGACAGTGAGCCCGCTGGCACCGCCGGCCTCAGCGGAGCCGAGTGGCCAGCCGCTTTTTCTTCTTTCTTCAGCCATCTACTGCGATGGCATCTGAGTTCCACGGCGGAAAGCTCTCTTTATATAGGTTTGCAGAAATCCATAATCCATTTCTGATTGGTCAATTTTTTAATACTTGCTTTACATGCTTTACATTAACCAATCAGATTTCAGAACTTTCCCCACCGCGGGGGGGGTTGTGGGCGGGGTGGGCGTATGCCCCGCCCCCTTAGGAGATGTGTCAGGAAGGGATTTTAAGTCCCTTTGCGGTGATACTATACAGTATCACCACGAAGGGGCTTAAAATAACCGCAACACATCGCGGCCGCGATACATATTGCGGGAATGGCGCTCGCCGTTATAAATACGGCGATAGCGCTATTTTCGCGGCGGTAATTTTTTTCCGCTATTTTCGTTCCTTTAAATATGCCCCATAGTGTCAGGCTAGTTTATGTGAAGACTGTAAATGCATTTCTATGTAATTGTTTTGGAACAAAAACTATAACCAGTTTAATATTCAGAACATAGCAAGAGGCTGTGATGTTTTTCCTCTACGGCTTCTATATTGTATTCATTTTAATTCATTTTACTCTTTACTATTAAAATATTATTAAAAATACTCAGAATATCATTAAAAATACAGAATATTAAAATATAGTTGTATATGCAATAAAATTAAAAGATGTACTATGTTTTCGTTGTAGTTCATTTTGATAAATTTGAGAATGATTAGTGCTAAGGTAGTTTTTTTAAGCTGTTCTTAAATCAAAAATGCTTTATATGCAAAAAAACATACTGTGCTTCTAATAAAAGACTTTTTCTCGCCTTAAATATTACACATTTTTGCTTCCCTTTCACAGATAAGAAATTAAATTGCTAAACTATTTTTTCTCCTGCTGATTCTTTATTCAGCCCAGCCTGAAAGACCACTTTTAAACAGCTATAAATAGATTAAGTAAAAATCTGCTAAACTGATATTGATCTTCCTTGCTCATTTCGGAACACAAAGGTAAAGGCACAAATTTTGATCTAGGTAGTGATTACAGAAAGTCATTGTCTAACCTACTCAAAAGTGAAAAGTAATCCACCCTACAATTTTGTCCGTAAAAAAGAAACCATCAGAACAAATAATTTCTTGGACAATTATACCATCATTAAAAAGATTAGTGCTGCTGTTTAAGCAAGATGGTAAAGATTGGGATATGGGATATGTAGGCATTAAGCTAAAAAAAACAAAAAAAAAATAGCATTTCCTGTGCACCACAGACATTCCTGGGAACAAGTTAGAATTTGTCATCAAGTGAATATATTGTATTTTATTATCATGTTGATATATATAGTAATATTAGACATAAGCCAATCAAGTTTACACATATAAGAACAAAGGAAATCTGTAGGAATATAATGCTATGCCCTGACTATTCTTTCAAACAATATAGTATTAGTGGCTGTATTCCTCTTTTAACATGTAGCAAAGTTTTTCCATCCCACACACATACACTATGCTGTGCCTCAAAATGCAAATATGCCCCATTTACCTGACCCATGGTACATTGGTCTAACCAACTGAAATATCCAGCTCATGGATAATATATATTCAGGCATATTTAATATGATGTGAAAAAATTACTCAAGCTATTAATTTACCAAAACTTTGGATGCGCTTCTCGAGGTGTAAATACAAATTCAAAGTTTATTAATAAACATCAACTGGACACTCTAATACAATCATGTTATCAGCCTGACGCGGTTTATGGAAGAGTCCACTTCATCAGAGAAGCCTCTGATGAAGTGGACTCGTCCATGAAACGTGTCAGGCTGACAACATGAGTGATGTTTGTCCAGAGTGCCGCCAGCTGAGTTCATTGAGTTAATATCCTTATTAATTTACCAACCAATCAAATTATACATTTTTACTGGTATCCTACATTTAGAAAACTTTTGATAAAATCTGATTGGTTGATGCAGATTAAGAACACAGGAAACTTTTTGCACATGCATATGTCAATTAGAGACAGATTTTGATGTTTGAATAGAACAACCTGTTTTTACTGACACTTGGTTGACTCTGTGAAGACGAGGTACACAATTTCAGCTCGATTGCCGGTAGGATATTTTGTTTAGATTAATGCGCGATCAGTTGCAACACTAATAGCTGACCATCTGTTCATGGCCAATTACCTGCAAAATCAGTTGTTTTTAAGGATTAGCCGTGCTTGTTAATCATGGCCAATCATTATTGATGTACAGTGAGGGATAAATGTATATTACCCACACCTAAGCATAGTACATAGTCTCTTCATTTTTGAAAAATCAATTGATTTTATTTATTTTTTATGCTGCTGTGGTCAGTAGCGAGCAGTCATTTTAAAGGACCTCAGTCCCACTCCTCTTCTTGCCAACATTAGTAGTACCCAAGGAGAGGACCTAAACCACTAGATACTCAACCATGTAGTTTAGCCTGCAGAATACAAACCTAGCTTTAATACTTAACTTTGAATGCACCCATACTTTGAATGCACCCATCACTCCACTTCCTGGTTCAGTCCCGCGGCCTGAACAATAGGAAGATGCCCTGTTCAAGAAACGCGTCTTCCTATTGGTGGTCCGGCTGGGGCCGTACAGGGGGTGAAACAAGGAGGCCACACAAACATAAGTATGTAGCTAGGTTTGCATTCTGTAGGCAAAATCATACAAAAGAACTGTATTTCTACCCCATCTCAAGGAATATTAATATTGCCGTATTGTGCTGACTGTATGCTGCTGATGTGAATGACAGTGACTAGTTATTTTGTATGATTGGCATTATATTGCAGAATAAAGATCTGCAAAGTCAAAATCTACACAAACAAACTTATTTTGTGTAAATCTCCATTAAAGGAGCAAATATTCTTCATCGTGTTAGCTATGTAATTGACTTGAATCTACTACAAAACATTTTGCTTTTCAAATGACAGGCAAAAAACTATATTAATACAGCCTGGTAAATAATCTGTGCAAATGAACTGTGTCTGTTAAATGAGACAGTACTAAGCTTTAGACAAGGACATAAATACTCAAAATATTTTACAAAATCAAATCTGATCTGGCAATAAAGCACTTAAATTTAAGTTTTTAATCCCCATACAGAACTATATTACAAATCTTTGGAACATATTAGTAATGCTAGGTTTGGTGGGGTGATTAACATTTATAGCTAAACTTTATTTTTGACTTGACTAACTCTTTAAAGGGGTACGGAGGATAATGGACATTGGTAGGAGAAACTGATTGGCCAGTGGTAAGTAAGAAGGCTCTTCTATGCTTGTTGGACTTTATTTGTACTTTATTTGTACTGCTATCAGTAGCAGACCATTTACGTCACCTATATTAGCATGGACAACTGCATTATTGTTTTATTTTCCTATAGAGATTGCATCTATATGTTTTTAAAATTGTTTTGTAGATCTGTTCCTTCTAAATTCACAATCTTAAATACTTATATTTAAATCTAAGCAGATCCCTAAAAAATGTACTTGACTTTGTGGCAGAATTAATGTTTTCAGAGCAAATATTGCAAAAAAGATTTTGTCGTCAAAACATACCACTATTTCTCAAACTTGCCAGTGGAACAAACCCAGTGGGTTTCTCCCATCTATACTAACAATATAGAGTAAAGCAGGAAAGCAAATGGTTTCATGGGTAAGCCCTTTAAAACAGGACAACCCCCTTAAAACCTTTCCTCTCAACAGCCATAATTTATCATATTAATCTTTATTTGATCTTTATATAGTGGATAATGTACCCCCTACTGTAAATTATAAGGATATTAGAATTCACCGAGGAGTTCCGTGACCATATAAAAGCACGAGGCCGGAGGCCGAGTGTCTTTTATACAGGACACGGAACTCCGAGGTGCCTTCTAATATCCATATGAATTTACAGTAGGGGGTACATTATCCATTATAACCCACCCCTTCCCCATTTATAAACAAACCCATGGTTATTGTGCAGTACACAGGCTGCTGTATAAGTAGTTCACAGGCTAAAAACACACACACACACACTCACACCTACCTTCTTTCCTCTCCTGCTTCGTGTCAGTGTGTTGTTTCTGCACAGGCATTAGAGGGTCAGCTAACCCCTTCTCCTCCTGGCAGTCACGAGTCCTGATTATAGACCACCCACCTGCTTCTTTCAGTGCTCTGGACAGCTTAGACCGCACCTCTCCTGCTTCCTCCTGGATTCCCTCACACACACCCGGCTGAAGATGAAAGGGTAACGGCTTTGAGGTACTTCCGTGTTATTATCGGCGCGCTACTGCATAGTAGCGCGCCGATTATAGGGATATTATTTACAGTTTATCCCCATAGGGAACCATGGAAGGGGTGGGTTATATAAGAATAATCTATTCCATAGAACAAACAATACAGCACACTAAGCCAAAATAATTAGGTAGCCAATATATTTAGGATTACTTATAATCTTAGAAGTGAATATTACAAAACACAATAACAATTCTGCAGACAACAAGAAAGAACGGCAATATATTATAATAATAATGATACGGGTTCTGTTATCTTCTGGCTAGGGGATTTTTCTGATTGTCATTTTCCTCACGTAAAACTAGTTCTGACACAGCTGTTACATGCAGTACATGCCAGCAGAAGTTTTAGCAAAATTTAACAAAACATTTTAAGGTAACTTAGATGTACTAGAAATAATGTACCAAAATAGAATAGCAGGCATGAACACATTTATATCCCCAATTGCATTGCATAATGTTCTTTAAGCTTTAACAATATTTAACTTTTGTGGTTTATGTGCTTTATTGGTGATGATTCTTTGTTATTCTAGGTTTTATTCAATTTTCTTAAAGGGTATGTCCAGTCAGAAAGCAGGACCCCCCAAAACCTTTATGTTTTGCTTAAAGTTGTCAAATATGCTCCAAGAGAGAAAAATTATACTTACAAGTCCACGATCCACCGTCACTTCCTCTGTCTCCCCTGCTGCTGCTACTGTACGTGTCTTTTCCATTCACGAGCAGCAGCATTGGAGGCTCAGCCGGTAATGGCCGCCAGGAAGCAGAAGGGAGCGGTGACAGTGGATAGTATTTACTCTCTCTGGGGGCATATTTGGCTTACCTTCTTTCCTGGCTCCTGCAGGTTTTATTAAGGAATGGGAGGTAAGACACAGCTCCTTTACCTTCTGTTAAAACTAAATGGCAATTTTTTTGGTCTGAATAACATAATGAAGGGGTGAAATAACCTAATAATGTAACTTTTAGCATCAATAAATTCAACTAATTAAACTATATATAATATAGATATTATAGTTTCCAGAATTTAAGGTACAATTCCTACTTTATAATCACTTTTAGTGATTCTTTTTGAAATTTGAAATTATCTAAAAAAGCAGTTCAAATAGTAAATTAGCTATATTATAGCTAATTTTAGCTACCCGTATTATAATTTTCACGTCTTTGCTTTCCAGTACTAAACCCAATTAATCTATAGTTGTAATCAGAAAAAATATGGAAGTTCATACACCAAAATGTGGACATTTTTATTGAACCCGGTATGGGCTGCGGGACCCCATAAGCCCCCAAAGGCCCTTCTCAGGGCCACAAGGACACTTGTAAGTGCTGCAAGGGCTCTTCCAAGGACCGCGAGGAAGAGGGGTCTCGGTTTAAACTGCGGGACCCCTTAAGCCCCAAAGGGCCCTTGTCAGGGCCTCAAAGGCCCTTATAAGGGCCGGGGGAAGGGGAGACCCGATTCGAGCTGTGGGACCCACTAAGCCCCAAAAGGCACTTCTCAGAAACGGCCCTTTAGAAATATGGCCCTATGGCTCCCAATAGTATGAATGAAGAACTTAATATGGCATGCTTTCTATAATCTCTCCTTAAACAGATTCATGTACCCACACTGCATTTATATGTATGCCTAATTTGCTTGTAACTCTTTAGATCTTCCTTTACATTAGTTATTTTATTTATTCCACAGCTTAAAGGGCAAATCCAGCCCCAAAATGAAAACTTACATACAGGTAAACCCCCCCCAAAAACGGTAATAGTTTGAAATGTGAAATATATAAGTCTAACCAGAAATCCTGCACAATGTCCTGTTGCCCCTGCTTCTGATTCCTGGTTCTTCCAGTTAGTAACTGTCAGTTATGGATTTGACAGTTGACATCACAGCCAATGACTGAATGTTAATCCCCTGTTTGCCTCTTCGCAGCATGCCCAGGCTCAGTACAGGCTCAGTACAGGTTTCAAACAGGTTTCCATGAGGCATCCAGAAGCATAGCAGGCATACAGTAATGAATTCATAGGACAAACTATGATATATCAACATATTTTAAAAAGGCCACTCTTTCTAAAAGATGTTCTTATGAGGGTGGAGTTGCCCTTTAAGATAAAGCACCACACTGCAGAAAAAGGTACTACATTGCAACAATGAAAAAAATAAACAATGAAAAACTACTACAATTATGGATTAAGTAACTTAATTAGATATATAGAAAGTAGTATAAACTGTGGATTAATATAAGGTAACTATTTTAATATATAATAGATATAGATAAATGAACAAAATATTGAAGAATCAGAATACCATTTTCTCTTAGACTATAGATATTTTATTAACATTTTGTATACACTGTATATATAAATATCACCTTTTTGGATTTTTAAGATTATTCATATACTAAGTATAATTTTAACTGTACTACATTCATCTTATCTCTTATATTATCACTTTATAACTATTTATAAGAAGGTTATATAATTAACATGTATGTTTTAAATTGCTTGTGAAGGTTCTCATTCATCCAGGTCTTGGTATGGAAGGAACGTGACTGGTTCAAGAGAGGTGTTAAGGAGGCCATTTATGTGAAAATAAAGAAACCAAGCCTAAATAGAGGTGGGGGGGTTCGACACAAACTATCTGCCATGTACAATGCTGTTTTGACACCTTACTCTGGGCGTTCCTATAACACCTCTTAGCCACTATCCAATCACGCCCTTAACACCTGGCTGTGATATGCTAATTGGGGTTTTTCAGGGTACATAATTGCCACTGATTTTTGTACAAGTCATTCTGAATTGAGAAAGCCAGTCGGATGACTAGCGAAACGTCTTCAAGAACTACATTTCAAGTCCAGTTGATCTAATTGAATACAACAGATGTATGTTTTAAATTGTTTTAGGATATATTTAAAAGAATTGAGCACTTTATCATTTTATTTCTTTAATATATTATTTTAGTACATTTTGTCACTTGCCACTCCCAGGAGGGAGGGCCCGCTAAGCACTATGGGGGAAATGCAATACATTTCAGTATCGTAACTGACCTGCACTTGTTCCTGTAATGTAGTAACTAGAGATGGACTAGAACTCGAGCCCAAGTTAGAGTCAAACTTAACAAATCCAAACTGACTTGGGCTTTTTGAACACATTTCCCAGGTGCCACAGCCTTTTACAGTAAGTTACCATTGTTAGTTTAGCTGTAAATCATCCAGACTTTTTGAACTATCACTCCCCCATTGACAGATTGATAGATTGTTCTGTGTACATCATATACCCCCAGTTCCTAGCAAAATATATGTTTCTGCAACTAGTTAGAATTAGAGATGGTCGAACTATTGAAAGTTCGGTCCGTTTTCGAACTTTCGAACTATTTCGAAAGTTCGAAAACGGACCCATTAAAGTCTATGGGAGGCAAATGGTTCTAAAAGTTCGAGTCAAATACAGCTAAAATATTAATGGTAACTTAATGTAAATGGCTGTGGGACCTGGGAAATGGTCTGGGGAACATGTTCCAATATCCAGGACTTTCGTAAAATCGATTTTACTCTCACGCGCGCTACTTTCGCACTCTCGTGTTTGAACGTTCGAGGTAACATGGACATTTTACTCGCGGATTCGATACTCGCGTATAGGTTCTAATGGACACTTTACTCGCGGATTCGATGTTCGCGCCTAGATACCATGTACATTTTACTCGCGGATTCGATTTCGACATTCGATTATAATCCCTTCTTCCCATTGACTTCTATATGCAATCCAGGATCTAAAATCAAGCCTGGAAAGTGGGTGTAGTCATTCCACCATTACTTTCCCCACAAGAAAGCATGGCCACATGCAGTTTGACAACATTATTGTGGAGCCAGACAGGTTTGGCCCCACTGGACAGACCCCATACCCCATTGGCTTCTCTCCCTCAGTGTATGCTTTGTGCAAGGGAAAGATGGGAAGGAGATAGGGTTTGTAGGAACAGCACCATTGAGTAGCAGTAGATTCACTTCAGTTTGCCAACATTATTGTGGAGCCAGGCAGGCTTGGCCCCTCCGGACAGACCCCATACCCCATTGGCTTCTCTCCCTCAGTATATGCTTTGTGCAAGGGAAAGTGGGGAAGGAGATAGAGTTTGTAGGAACAGCACCATTGAGTAGCAGTAGACCCACTGCAATTGGACAACATTATTGCGGAGCCATGCAGGCTTGTCCCCTCCAGACAGACCCCATACCCCATTCGCTTCTCTCCCTCAGAGTATGCTTCGTGCAAGGGAAAGCGGGGAAGGAGATAGGGTTTGTAGGAACAGCACCATTGAATAGCAGTAGATTCACTTCAGTTTGACAACATTATTGCGGAGCCAGGCAGGCTTGGCCCCTCCGGACAGACCCCATACCCCATTGGCTTCTCTCCCTCAGTGTATGCTTTGTGCAAGGGAAAGATGGGAAGGAGATAGGACTGTTGGGTCTCAAGATGAGTGAATACAGGGGTGGTTAACTACAAGAGCTAAACCACCATGCTGAAATCCACACACAGAAAGCTCAGAAAACTCTCTCCAACTCCTACATTGTCAGGTCTCCACTAAACACACTCCAACACACTGACTAAATGGCACTGGTCGCATTGCCTTTTATACCCAGGGGGCTGGCAATGCTCAAATTAGCTGCCATTTGGTGATTTTGGACATGTGGGCACTTTTTTTTTTAAATTCGATGATTTTCGAATGTTCGACCGTTCGACCGTTCGAACATTCGATAAATCATCGAAAGTCCGGGAAATATCGAAAGTCCGCGTCCGAGATAGTTCGAGAAGTCCGGGTCCGTCCGGAACTCGAAAGTTCGGCTCGAACTCGGGTTCGAGTTCGAGTTCTATGCCATCCCTAGTTAGAATATGTTTATGCAATTAGTTAGTGAGTTCCGGTACACAACCCCTTCGGTTCCAAAATCAGAACGTTACGCCTGAGTAGATTCTTCAGATTTCAGGACTTTGGGACACATTTTCAACCCTTGAAAATACGTTCGAAAAACGGAATGAAACTTCTGAGTTTCGGACATCTCTGGAATTGTACTATAGAAAAAGAGAACATGCCAATCAGAAGCCTCAGACTGAAAGTGCAAAAGCTGGATGTTCCAATATTTTTGTGGTCTGAATCAAATACTTATATATTAAACAGTTAAATGCTTTTCCAGCAAGCACAATGAATTACAAAAGGAAAGATCAATTGGAAGATATATACATGTTTTTGTAGAGCTGTTTTTTAGCTGTTCAGGCGATAAGCAACCTTATCTGCTATTTATTTTAATTTTTGAATACCTTAAAACCATTCCAATTATTAATGCTTATTAATCTTTTCTTCCTGTTTCCCATGGTCATTTGTTGGTGGTGATGTAAGCCCAATTGAAGTCTGGGGATTTTGCCAAATAAGGATTTGGCTTATAGGGAGGTGCAATTAAAATCAGAGGAGCATGGGAAGAAGAAATGGAGTGCCCACAAAAACATAGTTTTTTTTAGACAACTAATAACATTTTGAAGGTTACAAATATAGCAGTTTGGATCAAAATTACATAGAGAATCACCTGAACTTAATTTATTATTAGACTTTCATTCTCTTTTAAAATTGTATCCATATAAGAATATGTTGCGACGGTATCGGGGCTTTATCGTTATGTGTGTACGCTCATTTCCCGAACGAGCGCACTGCCGCCGAACGCTTGTTTGGGAAAGGCCGAAAATTTCCATCGGCCGCGCTCTAGAGGAGTCTAGCGCGGCCAATGGAAACACACAGTCCCGAGCGTTCTCCTTATGAAGTTCATAGGGAGAACGCGTGGGACTGTGTGTATGCAGATCTTTGAAAGATGGCAGACAGGATCTTGCAGATCCTGTCTGTCATCTTTCAGATTTAAAGGAAAGGGCTCAGTGCATTATGGGAGCTCTAGCTCCTATAAAAGGCTGGAATATGGTGAAAGTAATCAGTCTCAATTAAGCATAAGGGAATAGTGCTGGTTTCTGACTAAAACAAATAAAATTTTGTTTTGTTTTTGGAAGTCTATTTTGTACAAAAGTCCATTGTATGGAATTGCAGTTACTTGTATGAAGGTTCCCAATAAAAGCTCTATTTCTTGCAAGAAACAAAAGTTTTGACTTTGAAAATCCCTATGCCTCACAGTGATATTTAATTTTAGAATATTAGTTTTTTATATAAATTAGATTCTATCAGGGATATATACCGAGAGCCGTTATCGGCTATTTGTGTCTTAAAGTCATGTTAACCAATGTACCAAGCGTTAACTAGAGATGGGATCCAGGTCCGACTCAGACCCGGATCCGACACGGAACCCCTTGGTTCTAAAATCCAAATGATCCGTCCAAATCTGGATGGATCGTCCTGATTTCGGGACTTCGGAGCCTATTTTCTATAATTATGTAAACGCTCTAGGATTATCAAAAAATAGCCTTGAATGATCGATAATCCCCGAAAATACGATCGGAAACTCGAAAGTAGTCTCCGATCGTATTTTCGAAGATTATCGAACATTCAAGGCTATTTTCGATAATACTCGAAATCATTCGATAATAATCGAAAATTAGTTCCATTTTCAGATTAGGCTATTTCTTCATCATTCTAGAATTATCCAGCTCTGTCAATATGTTAGCATTTATGCCTTTGCAACATTAAGTCCTAGGATCAAATCCACTTCTGTTTTAATGTGCTTAGGTGTTCCATTGGGTTCCTCCCACTATCATAAAGATATTCTGGTGTCTATGATACTGATCTCTTTGGGACATAACCTGATGGGACTGGCTCAATTAGGTTTTGTATAATATGTGCAGCCCTGCACAAGAAAATACATACATTTATTTTACCTTCCTTTATGGCTTAGCTTATGGGGAAAACAAACCACCCAACATGAATAAACAAGGTCAGACAGCCCTAACCCTTACCACTGCAGTTTTGCCAGAAATTAAGATATAAATCCTGCTCCACTACTCAATCCTGAAGCAGAAGGAAGCATGTACTTGTTTAAACAGTAAAAAAGAGTGTCGGGGAGAGACGACGAACTACAGTCTCAGTCTTTTTTTCAAGTTGAAAAAGGGTGCATGTCACTCAAAACATGTTGTGCAGAATTGTGTTAATTGTTTCAATAAATACACTTTGTCACAGCTGCGATTGATGTTCGCTGTCTCTCCCCATCACTCTTTTACTGTGAACATTATATGGAGTATTAATAGACTACACTGCAGATGGAGAATTTAGATGCATATTGGGTATTGAGTATAGAGCCCATACCCTATTTTTCATGTACTTGGTTAGAATGCATGTTCTCCCCTCAGGCCTGTTGACAGCAAGCAAGAAGCATAACAAAATTAGAGAACCCTGACCTGGTAAACTCATGTTATTAGATAAGATAGATGGATGAATAGATTCAAGGACAACTCCACCCTCATAATAACATTTTATTTTTAGAAAGAATGGCCTCCTTAAAATATGTGGATATATCCTACTTTGACCTCTGAAATAATTATTGTATGCCTGCTATGCTTCTGGATGCGTCATGGAAACTGATCAATTTAGTGACCTGGTACTGAGCCTGAGC
Organism: Hymenochirus boettgeri; assembly: GCA_019447015.1. NCBI lineage: Eukaryota > Metazoa > Chordata > Amphibia > Anura > Pipidae > Hymenochirus > Hymenochirus boettgeri. The sequence continues at coordinate 111,386,281 of CM033473.1, forward strand.
ATGCTCAGAAGAGGCAGCAAAGGGATTAGAATTCATTAGGGATGGCCAGTTCGCGGATCCGAACCCGGATCTGCCGCGGATTAATCCTGTTTGCGAACGGCGGGTTTTTCCGGATTTTCCCGATTTTTCGCCTTCTGAACTTCCGTACCGCGGATTTTCTCGTAATTTTGAAAATTTTCGGAAATATGCATTTTCGAAAATACGAGAAAACTTGTAATCTCGAAAATACGAGGATTTCTCTTATTTACGCAAATATGTATTTTCGAAAATTTTCGAAATTACAAGGATTACTCGTATTTTTGAAAATACATATTTCCGAAAATTTTCGAAATTACGTGTTTTTCTCGTAATTTCGAAAATTTTTGTAAATACCAGAAATCTCGTAATTTTGAGGATATTTTTCATTTTAATGGGTCCGCTCGCAGATTTTTGAATTTTCGCATTTTTTCGAAAATTCGATGATCCTCGAGCGGACCGGATTTTGCGAAGTTCGGACATCTCTAGCATTCATTCATTGGCTGTGATGTCAACTGTCAAATCCATAACTAACAGTTACTAACTGGAAGAACCAGGAAGCAGAAACAGGGGCAACGGGACATTGTGCAGGATTTCAGGTTAGGCTTACCGTTTAGGGTTATGGGGGTGATTTACCTGTATGCAAGTTTTCATTTGAGGGCTGGACTTGCCCTTTAAAGCTTTTGTGTCAGTGTATATCTTATCATATTTCCATATAATTTAAATGCTTTTTGTTCCAGGAAGGAACTAATTTTTTTACTTACAGAAACATCTGTATTTTAAATATTCTGTCATGATAATCACAATTATTTTTTTCCTACTAATTTCTACAATTATGAGAACATCCAAGACTTTCTAACTGCATTTTCAGCCAGAAAAAAAAGGCTACAATATCTGACAGCTACAGTGGAATTTACCAATAACCCTTTTTCTAAACACAGTTTATCACTTGTTTATCTTCAACAAAGTATGAGGCAATGGCTTAAAAATTGGCAATACCTTACGAATTGACAAACTCCTGATACAGGCCTTAAGTGCATTGCGGAATTACTGAATTTTAGGCTGCAAAAGAGCTATTTTATACAAAATGACTTTTTACAGATATAGCCAGTCTTATTCCAAAGCAATACATCACGCTTTCCGGAGTAGTAATCTTTACAGCCATTTACTGTTTTCCTGTGTAGTCAGACTAAGATAGAATCCAGAACAATCTGGATTCCTCTTCAAATAATAGTGCATGAATCTGTATTTAAACACTGGGCTTTTGGCTGTGGAAATCTTACAACCGGAACAAGAATATGCATACAGACACTGTAAACACAATATGTTAACAATCTTATTTTTATATTTAATTTATATGTATAATAAATAGGATTGCATACATTTAGATGCAAATTTCAGGTCTTTATCTACAAGTGCTCATAAGGTTCATACACATGTGTGATCGTGGGGCCGACGAATACACATGTGTAATGAACATCTATTTTGGTCGATGATTGTTCCATGTATGGGCACTCAGTCGGTCCCCTGCGATCACACTTTTGTAGGAGCCTTTAGGTTCTCCTACAAAGTTCAGTTCCAGTGTAAACAGGTTGAACATTATTTGTGGATTTTAATGGAAACGTCTTGAAACACCAACACATTGCTTTCGGTACGGACTTCAAATTCATTTATAAACAAATTAACAGGAGTGGCCCCAATACAAAAATACACATAGAAAACCAATTGCAGATACAGTCAGCATAGATGATATGCAATATACATCAACAAAAAGGAAAATTCAATTCATTTTCTTTGCCAGTTATACTCGTTACATTGGAATTTTTGTGTGGAAGTACCACTGAGAAGTGCTATTTTCAGATGATATCCATGCACATCAGTCACTTTGAAAATGGTATTCTTAAATATGGGAGACCAGAGAACCCAGTAGAAACATGTGTAAGCACAAAGAGAACATACAAACTGTTGATGAAGATAGTAATGAACAGTACATATTCATTCACATCTTCTTGTAAAAAAGCCAGGGGAGAATAAAAAAGAAAGTAGGGGTGAGAAAAGCAGAGCTGAAGAGTAAAAGGGCCCCTTATTACTTCCCTGTTTACCCTCTGGCCTAAAAATTTCTGTTGTGCCCCAACACCCCAGTCTGACAGTGATCATGCCCAAAAGTAACCACAAGGCAGTCCTCCAAAACAACCCAAAATATATTCCCCCAAACATAACCCTATATAAATCAATTCACATGGCAGTCATTACATACATACTACAGTCATTTAGTATACATTACTGTGATCACATGAATGAAAAGCCTTCCAACCACGTCAAGGTAACCCCAGTCTGGAAGGTCCTAACTTCTAACCTTTTTTACTTCAATTACCATTAGCAAACATTTGCATTTGTCATAATTGTGCACTGGATCCATACAACAGGCTTTCACTTCCCCCCAGCCCTTTGGCTTTTTAAAATGAGGGAAGAGGCCATCCAGTGCTTTATATTAAAGGCATAGGACCTCCCATAAAAGGGGCATGTTGGGGGTGCTATTAACACATGGAAGCTTGACCAAGCCTCCCAATAAATACATACAATACAAGGATTGTGAAAGCACTCCAATTAGGCTAATTTCACAATTGTTAAATTATTTGTAATTGGTTTTCAATAATGTTCAACATAAATACAAATCCGCCTTTTTTCATTTTCTCTATCAATCCAGAAAAATAAACAACATATTAACAGCTCTGTTATGTGTTTCATTCATCCATTTTTCTGCAGTGCTCATCACATAATATTGCTTACTGGTCTTGTCATTGAATTTCCCATTGCAATTAAGGATACAGACCAGTGCATTGCCACCTTAAATATGCATGTCGTCTGATACAGCTGCCTAGTCCCACCCTTCTCTACCTTCCCATTTTCCATTAGTTGTACACCATTTTCTGTTTTTATTTGCCACCCCAGGGATGTTTTCCATACCCTCTCCCAATGCATAGTTTAAAAATCTGCTCTTAAGCTCTATTGCTAACTAAATACTACACTGGTTTCGATGAATCAGCCCTGCAGCTTGTAGATTTTCTAAATGTTTCTGTTAATGGGAAATGATTTTTAGAACATTCCTTTCAAACTGGGCACATTAGGTTGTTATTTCTTAACGTAGCAATCAGTAATCATATAGTTATTTTCAGTAACCTTACTGCATTACTTTAACTGGTGGAATTTTTAAACATAATTTTAAGGCATCTACTAATTTTACGTACGGTATTCTTATTATATGGGGTGGTGTGTAGGAATTTGGGTGTCTAAATTTACAAGAACATAAGTCTAACAGTAAGCGATGTTTTATTTTATTCACTGGTTAATTTTAAAACAATAACAAATGCCTTTTTTTTAGAACCTTATAAGTTATTATTATTATTACAATCCAAGAATTGTGGAAGCACTCCAATTAGGCTCATTTACAACTACATTTAGTGGAAGTGCTACTGATCTGGTCAAACATTTATACAAACATAGAAAAGATAATCAATGCACATTCCTAGGCCCCATACAATATCATATTATCTGCTCACTGGCATACTTTATAAACAAAGGGGTTTTAGTATACATTACTGTGATCACATGAATGAAAAGCCTTCCAACCACATCAAGGTAACCCCAGTCTGGAAGGTCCTAACGTCTAACCTTTTCAATTTCTTTTACTTCAATTACGATTAGCAAACTTTTGCATTTCTCATTCTTACACACTGGATTCATATAACAGGCTCTCTCCCTTCCCCCCCAGGCCTTTGGCTTTTTAAAATGAGGGAAGAGGCCATCCAGTGCTTTATATTAAGGCATAGGACCTCCCATAAAATGGGCGTGTTGGGGGTGCTATTACCACATGGAGGCTTGACCAAGCCTCCCAATAAATACATACAATACAAGAATTGTGGAAGCACTCCAATTAGGTTAATTTACAACTACATTTAGCGGAAGTGCTACTGATCTGGTCAAAACATTTATACAAACAAATATATAATATATGCATAAAACTTAATTTGATAGCATATCTCTTACTACCAAAATCCATTGGTGTCTTGGTATCCACGAGAGGCTGAATATGCTGCATGCACTTAAACCATTTCTACAAGTATTTATCAACAGATATAGAAGACTTTAATCCTGTTTATAAACACTTTTCTGGCTGGTCTGTCTTAAAATGAATGTGATACTTCTAGATTAGGATGGAAGATAGTATATCGTTGTTCTCTGAAAGGGCGGTTATTGGCCATTTGTCTTTTCTAACTTTTGATACACACACCTTACCTCAATCTTTCTATGGTTTAAGTGACCCCCTCACAGACAATATATTTTTCATTATTTTCAAACTCCCCATCTGCGGGAAGGTTTACTTTGTCTGGAGATTTTAATTATCAGAATTTTAATTAGATTAATACCCCAGACATTAACCCAGAGAAAAATGGAATTTTATTATACATTTCTTCATTCTGTTTGCTTTATAATCTGCTTCTTGGGTTTTCCAAAATAAAGTGACAGTAGAGAAGTTGAATATTTTTACTTCTGTGAATGTGAATGTTAGCCCCAAGTAATTGAGAGCTGAACAATATCTGTAAGTATGTATCTTATGTTTATTTCTAGAATGTATTCCCAGGCCTCCAATATCGTTATCTCTGAAGATTATAGGAGGAAACATGCCTTCCTGGCCATTATTTTTCAATTCTAAGAATTTGTTGGTTGGTGAGGTCTCTTACACACTTTGTTATCAGTTTGATTTTAAAACTAAACTAACTGGTCAAAAGAATTTAACATCCTCGTCCAAGTAAAACAAATAAAAAAAAATATATATATTCACAATTCAATATACAGCCATGCAGGGTGTTCCAGAAGAATAACCCAAAGTAACTATTTAACGCCCACAAAGGGCCTACCAGATATGTCAGGAAGGCTTTTAACAACATTCCTTGTTGCTGGTTCATGTGCATTTAAAGTACGTCCACACTCTAAATAACAATCTATGTACAGGTAAACATTTATACTTACCTTTACCAAAGACATCTCTAATGCTATACATCCCTGAGGAAAAGAGGCCATCCAGTGCTTTATATTAAAGGCAGAGGACCTCCCATTAAAGGGGCGTGTTGGGGTGCTATTACCACATGGAGGCTTGACCAGCCTCCCAATAAATACATACAATCCAAGAATTGTGGAAGCACTCCAATTAGGCTCATTTACAACTACATTTAGTGGAAGTGCTACTGATCTGGTCAAACATTTATACAACATAGAAAAGATAATCAATGCACATTCCTAGGCCCCATACAATATCATATTATCTGCCACTGGCATACTTTATAAACAAAGGGGTTTTAGTATACATTACTGTGATCACATGAATGAAGCCTTCCAACCACGTCAAGGTAACCCCTCTGGAAGGTCCTACCGTCTAACCTTTTCAATTTCTTTTACTTCAATTACGATTAGCAAACTTTTGCATTTCTCATTCTTACACACTGGATCCATTTAACAGGCTCTCTCCCTTCCCCCTCAGCCCTTTGGCTTTTTAAAATGAGGGAAGAGGCCATCCAGTGCTTTATATTAAAGGCAGAGACCTCCCATAAGGCAGAGGTCCTCTGCCTTTAATATAAAGCACTGGATGGCCTCTTCCCTCATTTTAAAAAGCCAAAGGGCTGAGGGGGAAGGGAGAGAGCCTGTTAAATGGATCCAGTGTGTAAGAAGAGAAATGCAAAAGTTTGCTAATCGTAATTGAAGTAAAAGAATTGAAAAGGTTAGACGTTAGGACCTTCCAGACTGGGGTTACCTTGACGTGGTTGGAAGGCTTTTCATTCATGTGATCACAGTAATGTATACTAAAACCCCTTTGTTTATAAAGTATGCCAGTGAGCAGATAATATGATATGGTATGGGGCCTAGGAATGTGCATTGATTATCTTTCTATGTTTGTATAATGTTTGACCGATATCGTAGCACTTCCACTAAATGTAGTTGTAAATGAGCCTAATTGGAGTGCTTCCACAATTCTTGATTGTATGTATTTATTGGGAGGCTTGGTCAAGCCTCCATGTGGTAATAGCACCCCCCACGCCCCTTTAATGGGAGGTCCTCTGCCTTTAAATAAAAGCACTGGATGGCCTCTTCCCCATTTTAAAAGCCAAGGGCTGAGGGGAAGGGAGACCTGTTAAATGGATCCAGTGTGTAAAATGAGAAATGCAAAAGTTTGCTAATCGTAATTGAAGTAAAAGAAATTGAAAAGGTTAGACGTTAGACCTTCCAGACTGGGGTTACCTTGACGTGTGTTGGAGGCTTTTCATTCATGATCCACAGTAATGTATACTAAACCCCTTGTTTATAAAGTATGCCAGTGAGCAGATAATATGATATTGTATGGGCCTAGGAATGTGCATTGATTATCTTTTCTATGTTTGTATAAATGTTTGACCAGATCAGTAGCACTTCCACTAAATGTAGTTGTAAATGAGCCTAATTGGAGTGCTTCCACATTCTTGGATTGTAATAATAATAATAACTTATAAGTTCTAAAAAAAAGGCATTTGTTATTGTTTTAAAATTAACCAGTGAATAAATAAAACATCGCTTACTGTTAGACTTATGTTCTTGTAATTTAGACACCCAAATTCCACACACACCACCCCATATAATAAGAATACCGTACGTAAAATTAGTAGATCCTTAAAATTATGTTTAAAAATTCCACCAGTTAAAGTAATGCAGTAAGGTTACTGAAATAACTATATGATTACTGATTGCTACGTTAAGAAATACAACCTAATTTGCCCAGTTTGAAAGGAATGTTCTAAAAATCATTTCCCTTAACAGAAACATTTAAATCTACAAGCTGCAGGGCTGATTCATCGAAACCAGTGTAGTATTAGTTGCAATAGACTTAAGAGCAGATTTTTAAACTATGCATTGGGGAAGGTATGGAAAACATCCCTGGGGTGGCAAATAAAAAGAAAATGGTGTACAACAATGGAAATGGGAAGGTAGAGAAGGGTGGGACTAGGCAGCTGTATCAGACGACATGCATATTTAAGGTGGCAATGCACTGGTCTGTATCCTTTTGCAATGGGAAATTCAATGACAAGACCAGTAAGCAATATTATGTGATGAGCACTGCAGAAAAATGGATGAATGAAACACATACAGAGCTGTTAATATGTTGTTTATTTTTCTGGATTGATAGAGAAAGAAAAAGGCGGATTTGTTTTTTTGTGAACATTATTGAAAACCATTACAAATAATTAAACAATTGTGAAATTAGCCTAATTGGAGTGCTTTCACAATCCTTGTATTGTATGTATATTGGGAGGCTTGTCAAGCTTCCATGTGTAATAGCACCCCCAACATGCCCCTTTTAGGGAGGTCCTATGCCTTTAATATAAAGCACTGGATGGCCTCTTCCCTCATTTAAAAAGCCAAAGGGCTGGGGGGAAGTGAAAGCCGTTGTATGGATCCAGTGCACAATTATGACAAATGCAAATGTTTGCTAATGGTAATTGAAGTAAAAAAGGTTAGAAGTTAGGACCTTCCAGACTGGGTGTTACCTTGACGTGGTGGGAAGGCTTTTCATTCATGTATCACAGTAATGTATACTAAATGACTGTGTAGTTGTTGTAATGATGATGCATGTATGTGATTGTTTATATAGGGTTATGTTGTGGGGAATATATTTGGGTGTTTTGGAGGACTGCCTGTGGTTACTTTTGGGCATGATCACTGTCAGACTGGGGTGTTGGGGCACAACAGAAATTTTTAGGCCAGAGGGTAAACAGGGAAGTAATAAGGGGCCCTTTTACTCTTCAGCTCTGCTTTTCCACCCCTACTTTCTTTTTTTCTCCCCTGGCTTTTTACAAGAAGATGTAATGAATATGTACTGTTCATTACTATCTTCATCAACAGTTGTGTATGTTCTCTTTGTGCTTACACATGTTTCTACTGGGTTCTCTGGTCTCCCATATTAAGAATACATTTTCAAAGTGACTGACTGTGACAACACACCAGCCACCACAACCCATGGTTTCATGGCACCTCCATCCCCAGCACAACAACATGGCCACCCATGGCCCCCCCATGGCACCCCCACACCCCCCCCAGGGTTTTCACCCACCCACCCCCCCCACCATGGGTCATACACCCCCCCCACCACCCATGGGCCCATGCACCATCACACACCTCACCCACCAACCACACACATGGGTTTTTTCACCCCACACCCCCATGGCCACCACCCCATGGGCACCACACCACACACACCACCCCACACTATGGCCACACACCACCATCACATGGCCCACACCCACCCACGATGGCCCCCCATGGTTTTGGCCCATGGTTCCCCCACCCCCACACCATGCCCCCCCACCACATCCACATGTCCCACCCACACCCCCCACACACACACCCACATGGGGCCACACCCACAATCCCATCAACCATTCAGGCCCACCCCCCCCCGCATCACCCAAAACCCACCCCCAGGGCCCGCCCATGCCATCCATGGCGCACATGCCACCACACCCACCCAGCCCCCACACCCCCATGGCACCACACATGGGTTCCAATCATCCCACACCCCACCACATCCCACCACCATACCCCCCACATGGCATCCCGATGGGTCCACACAACCACACATCAGTCACCCCCTCCCCCACCACACCATGGCCCAACATCACCATTGGCCAACCCACCCACCCCACACCCCCCCACCACAAAGCCCACACCACACCCCACCCAAGCCCCCCTCACCACAACCACCCCCCACCCCCCAACCCCCCCATGGGCATCACCCACCATGCACATCCATCACCCCCACACACCACACCAACCATCCCCCACCCTGGCACACCCCCACAGAGGGCCCGACCCACCCCCCACCCTAAACCACCCAGCCCACCCCATGGTCCAGCATCACCCAACACACCCCCACCACCCCCCCCCCCCCCCCCAACCACTCACATGGCCCACATCCACCACACACCCACCCCCCACCATGCACACCCCCCACCACCCCAGACCCATGGGTTTTCACCCCAAAAACAGGCCACCCACCCATGGGCACACATGGCCCCCCCAACACCCCACATCCACACACCCACCATGGCCCCATGGTCCCCCACCCACCCCTACCCCCCCAACCCCACCCCATGGGTCCACCCACTCCCCACTGCCTCCCTCCCCCCAGCACCCCCCATCCCACCCACCCATGGGGCCATCCCCCCCATGCTCCCCCATGGTTTTACATCCACACCCACACACCCCACCCCCATGCCACACCCCCCCATCCCTACACCCCCACCCCCCACCACCTACTACATGGGTTCCCCCCACATGCCCACCACACACCACCACACATCACACCCACCCACACCCCAATGGGTTTTCACCCCCCCCCCACCACCCCCGAAAAAAAAAAGTCCACCCCCTCACACCACATGTTTCCCCCTCACACCCACCATGGGTTTCCACCATCCCACACACCGATGGGTTCACCACACAGGGGTCCCATGCCACAACCATGGCCCAGGGCACTCACCACCCACCCACCCACATGGGTTTTCAATGCACTTCCACCCCTATGGGTTCCCCACCACACACCAGACCACAGCCCTACTACACCCCACCACCCCACCACTCCCACAGGGTCCCACCCCACACACTCCATCACATGGGTTTTTTCATCCCACACCACCACACCCATGGCCCCAACAAACCCCCATGACCCATGCCCCCCCAATTCACAACACCCACACACCATCCCCACCCAACAACCCCCCACCCACACATGGCAGAATCATCACCCCACCACACAGGTCATGGGTTGCCCCCCACCACACACACACCCCCACCGCCATGGGCCCCCACCCACCACCCCCACACCCACACACTCACCCCCACATGGGTTTCATCATCCCACACTACCACCAAACCACCCCATGTTTTACAGACTACCCCACACATGGGCCCCACCACACACCCCCGACAAACACCATGGCCCCCCATGCCCCCCCACGCACCCATCCCACACATGCCCCCCCAGCACATGGGTTTCCCCATGGCCCCACCCCCATCATGCCCAACCACACCACCCCCCACACCCCCCTCACCAGGCCCATCCACATCCCACCCACATGCCCATCCCCCCACCAGGGGTTTTCCACCACCCACTCACCAGCCCCCCACACACCCCCCCCATGGGCCACATGCCATGGCACCCACATGGCCCCCCCACCATGGCAGCCCACCATGCCCTCCCCCCCCCCCCCCTCATGGGTCATCCCATCCCCCCACCATGGCCACCCCTACATGCACAGCCACCACACATCCCACCCGCCCCCCACACCCCCACCACACCCCCCACCCACCCACCATCCACCACACCCCACAGGGTCCCATGGGTTTTCCCCCGACCACACCATGGTCCACACACACCCCCCCACCCCATGGTTTTTTTTTTTCCCCACTACGCCCAGCAAACACACCACCAGGGGCACCCCACACATCCACATGCGCCACACGCCACAGGCCACCCCAAACCCCCCCACCCACCCACCATGGCAAACCACACACCCCCCCCATGGGTTTTCACCACCACACACACCACCACATCCCCCACACCCACCCCACGCCATGGTTTTCTCATCACACCATCACCCCCCTCCACACACACGCCCCCATCCCACACATGGACCTTCACATGGTTCACCCACACACAGGGTTTTTCACCAACCCCCCCCACACCCCCACCCACACACAGCTATGCCAACCCATCAACTCCAAACCAGCACACACAAACCACCCGACACAACACCATGGGTGCCCATGGGCCAAAATCCCAGCACACCCACACCGCACCCCCCACCTCACATGGGCCATGGGTGTGGAAAAATCAAAACAACCACCACCTCCCCAGGCCAAATGGCACCCCACATGCCCCATGGCCAAACCATGGGCCCCCCCCCCAACAAACCATACCCCAAACATCCCACGCAGGCATGCGCCCCCAGCCCCCAAGCACCAACACCCCCCCCCCCCCCCCCCAACACATGGGTTCATGGCATGCCATCCACACACATGGCAAACACCACATCACCACCCATGGGTTGGTCCAT